>OZ012739.1:365561457-366161457 GCA_963859935.3 Lathyrus sativus
TCCTCTAAAAGGGAGCTATCAAGCCAACTTTGACTTGTGAAGAGGTTGTTGAGCTGTTGCAGGAAGCTCAAATCATGAAAATTGTGACAAGCCTTAGTTCCTAATATTCTAAGTTGGTGAAAGACTTTATTGTAAACATTTTCAAATAATTTATAGAGGCTATAAGTAGAGATTACAAAAAAGTGCATGTTCGTGGTTGTTGTATTGGTTTTTCTCCAATAACAATCAACAAGTATCTGGGTAGAAGAAAAATGATCACGGTAGAAAAGGTTCCTCCCCTAAAGATTATTGTTCAAGAAATCACTAAGAATGTTTATGAAGATTGGCCTAGTAAAGGGTTGCTGCCTACTACAAGCTTAAGTGTCAAGTATTCCATTTTGAATAAGATTTGAGTCTCCAGTTAGGCTCCTAACAATCATAGTTCAGATATTACTACATCTCTGGCTAGGACTTTTCAAATAGGAACTAGGGTTATCTTTGATTTTAGAGAGGCTGTATTTGTTCAAATCTTAAAACAGGTTAAATCCTTTGCGAAAAAGGTAGCCATTACTTTTCCTTCCCCAATATATGGTATCCTTATTAGCCAAAAACCTAACATTATAAGTAGTGAGGATGTGTTCAGTGTTGGTATAGTCCTCTGAATTTCAGTTATAGTTTGTTTGTTGGAACCCATTTTCTAAACATCTATCTTCACAAGATTCAAATTCATAAGACTGCTCAAGGTGACCTTCCTAAGGTTCCCCATTTGTCTGGCATCTCCAGAAGCCATGTTTTGTTAGAATTGATGCAGGTGTCCAAGACATTATTGGAAGTTATTCTTACCTCCACAACCAGGATGGCTAAAATGGATGGCATGATCAGAATGATGAGTCCCAAAGGAGATAAAGTATCCACATCCCAAACAGTTATCCTGCATGCAAGAAGTGATGACAGGAATGATGAGGAGAATGAGTCTAATGACATTGAGGCTGGTGAAGGTGAAGACAACTATGAAGCAGTCACTTCTAGTAGTTCTGAAGATTGAAGCTAGTGATACATGATATTTGTTTTAAAGGAACCTGAAATCTCAAATCAATTTCAGATTGTAAATGTAAAATTATCTATTTGATTTGACTAATGGTTGATTAGATAAAACCAAATTTATATATTTGATGATAACTATAATATGTATCTAATTTGTCTCTAATACCAATTGAATAATTTAAATTTACTCAATAGATATAAAACATAGCATATTATTATATCAAAAAATAATTAATTATTATAGGAATAGTATATCTTATTGAATTGGAGAGACTGTCGGTTAAGAAGAGTGAGTATGAGAGGATTGGACATAAAAGTGAGAAAAAATGTACATTGGGTTGTGTTAAATCACACAATCATGATTTAAATCAGAGAAAATAATGAATTAACTCAAATGGAAAGCTTTGATTCAAATTATGATGTGAAACTTGTAATTTGAGTCAAGCAAATTCTTGATTTAAATCATGGTTAATTTTTAAAAGTGTGTTTTCTCATGATTCGAGTCAAAGAGAATCTTGATTTGAGTTGTGGTGTCTTCTAATTTGAATCAGAGAATATCTTCATTCAAATAAAAAATACATAACCAAAATCTTAATTTCCAAATGATTTTTTTATTTGAATCAACTATATGCTTGATTTGAATCATGCATCAAAAGCACATTGTTTTAAGTTTTCTAACTTGTGTTTCAAGACACACATATGTTGACTTTTGACTAATTTGTTCATGATAAAAATACATTGAAATGGATCAAAACTAACTTATTGAATACAAGAAATGACCCTGTGTACAATCTTCAATAAATGATCAAACTACAACCCAATTAATAAAAGCAATAAATCAAATTAAAATAGATAAAAATTTACTAAAACATCAAAATTTAGATGAAAAGGAGTTAGAATAACATTGTTACCAACATTGCAATTTTAACAATTGTTTATCTTTCGCCTCTAAGGATTAAGCTATCTCTAATATATAACTAAATTTTGAAAGCTAAGAAAAGTTAACTAAATATATGAGTCATTCTTTTCCTTTCCTCTTGTCGCTACTCAAAAAGTGCAACGACGGGGAGGCGAAAAGAAAGACAAAAGAGTCACCATCGAACTTTATTTATCCCATGAGGGAAAGGAAAATATCGAGAAAACCCTAAGAAAGGAACGGATAAGATGGTCTCGCGACCAAGAACGGCTTCGGAAGCCAATTATACGAAGGGAAGGTATTAGCACCCCTCGTATTCATCATACTCGATGGGAACCATTTGTTTGTCGACATGTGAAGGTATTTGCTAAAAGGTTATTGCTTTCTATGAGTATTCTAAAGGATAAAGAGAAGGGTTAGAAATAGGGGAAAGAGAAGTAACGGGGGAATAAGAGAGAAAGAACCAACTCGGTAGGACTTCGCGGTCCTAGGCCTACATATTCTCAACAGATATGAGAAAGTTAGAGTCAACGTAGTTCGTGGAACTACAAATATAGAGGGGAATATGCTCGGCAAGGATTGTGGCCCTTATGCCTACGTATCTTTACTTGAAGAAGTAAAGAATCAGAGCAGCCGTAATTCGGCCTACGGTTTGTTAATGTTTTTGTGGATGATGTTATCGTACGCATTCTAGCAGTTTAGGTGTATTGCTGCTCGCTCATTTGGAGACTTAGGCGTTACCTGTTTGCGGTAGAACGGACGTAACATATCCTTTTTAAAAGGGTTGACTTTCGCCATGCGAGGCAAGATGTCACATTTGATTTGTGAGATTGTTTTTAGGGATGAAATTGGTCCTCGGATAGTAACCCCTTTGTGGGTAGTACCCAATTCCTTATCTCAAAGTTTTAGTTATGAAAATGGTGTGGCAAACATAGCGTCTTCGTATTGAAAGACGAGCATCAAGACCACACACACTACAGTGAGTATCCTGACACTCAGAGAGGAAGAAGTCTACACTCAATCCTCTCTTTTTAATTCAATACAAAGAGAACTTCATTCTCTTATTAAGGAATTTTTTTGGTTTTGAATGGTAAGTGCTTTTGCGACTGTAAACCCTACGGTAAATGTCAAGCACTCGGGATAGGAGAAGGCATACGCCTAACCACTCCACGACCATTCAAGTTTTTATTGTGAAAGAAGTTTGAAAATGCATTCGGTACGAGACCGAGGTTTTAGGTGAGAAAGTTGTAGAGAAAAGTTGTGGAAAAGGGAAAAAGTCTTCGTATTGAAAGACGAGTATCGAAATCACCCACACTATAGTGAGCATCTCGACACTCGGAGAGGAAGAAGTCTACACTCAACCCTCTCTCTTTAGTTCAATACAAAGGGAGCTCGATTTTCTAATTGAAGGTGTTTTTTTGAAAATGCACTCGGTACAGAACCGAGGTTTTTTAGGAGAAAAAGGTTTGAAAATGCGCTCGGTGCGGGACCGAGGTTTTTTAGGAGAAAAAGGTTTGAAAATGCGCTCGGTGTGGGACCGAGGTTTTAGGAAAGAAGGTGTGGAGAACACAAGCGTCTTCGTATTGAAAGACGAGTATCGAAACCACCCACACTACAGTGAGCATCTCGACACCCAGAGAGGAAGAAGTCTACACTTAATCCTCTCTCTTTAGTTTAATACAAAGAGAACTCGATTCCTTTATTGAAGGGATTTTTGAGAACCTGCCAAAGAGATGAAAAACGGAGACAGATATACACATAATACAGAAAAACAACAGTCCACCAATTAGGATTTTATGGTTTCGATATTTATTAAGTTTTTTAAAAGAATGTACAAATAAAAAAAGGGGTTAGATGACAATATGCACAATATGATAATATGAAGTATGAACAGTGATGATAATATGAACAAGATAAAGTCAATAGAAATATAATCGGAAGAATATGTGCGGAAATATAAAACAATGAAGTATTGACAGAAAATTAAAGTCGAGAGTTAGTAATCGGTGAAATGGAGAAAGTCAAGAAAACTCAAACCTCGTCTTAATTGCAAATTTTAATTTATTTAATCGAAGGGAACCTCTCGCGATCCCAAAGTAAGGAAAATGACCCAAATGGTCATTCTCCTTAGATTTGAAATAACGAAGGTTTCAACATCCTCGAGAATTAACATTTGACGAATCGGAGACTTCATCGGTTCGAAAAATAAAAATATAATAAAAGGTACGAGATGGAAAAGAGGCGGGTCTCGGATCCAACGATACTTATCAATCTATTGACTTAGTAATTGATTTTATGGAAACTTCGTCATCGACCTAAAAGGCAAAAAATGCCCAATAACAAAAGAGAAATAAAACAAAGAAAATAGATAAGAGATTCTAAAACTATATTTAAAAAATAAACTTAAAATAATATTGTATATAATAAACTCTAAAGAAACTAATAAATTTTTTTAAAGAAAATAGAATATAAGAATAGTATATATATATATACAAACTCTAAAGAAATTAATAATCTAAAATATAAATTATAAACATGTTACATAAAATAAAAGGAAAATTAAAGCAGCAACATAATATATACATAATAATTAACAATAATAATATATATTTACAAAAATAATATTTATATTTAAAAAAGAAAAAGAAAATAAAGGGTGGTTTAAAACAGATAGGGGGGTGCATCTGGTTTATAGAGTGTTTAAGAAAAAAACCATGGGATCATATGGGCCAATGGCCCATCACCCATATCAGCAACACAAGGATCAGAAAAGAAAAAAAATAAACCCGGTCCAAAATGAATTAAACAAAGGGTTGGAAACCAAAATGCAGCATAAGATTAATACTCTTTTCCATCTCTTGCAAAAATAAACGACCATGTTCAATCCAAGAACAAGACCCTGATTCCACAATTTTAAAACTTCTGCGAAACAAAACGAAAACAAGGAAACCACAAGTGCTGAAGACGAAGAAAAGTGACAGATCCTCACCTTCGTTTCGATCGGCTTCGTTCGAAATCCAAGTTCAAACGTTCGAGGATTCTATTGATTTCGAAAGCTCCTTTCTTCCCCTCCCTGTCTTGATTTCGATAGGGTTTCTGATAAAGGGTTTCACAGAGAGAGGAGTTTGAGGGTGTGTGCTGTTAATAGTGAAGGAGTGTGTCGAGTGTGTGGGTTACGGCGGATGGGTGAACTGTGAGGGTTTTGAACGAGGAAAGTGGGGAGGAGGTGGTTCGTTTGAGTATTCGATGACTGCTGAAGAAAATTGGGAAGAGTTTTGGTGTTGAAGGTGGTGCGGCTGTTTCTGGGTATGGAAAAAGGTTAAACGATTTGGAGTTGATGGAGTTTGAAAGGTTTTTCAGTTTGCTGGGTTGTTACGTTGATTTAGTTGATGGATTTTTCAGAAGTTTGAAAGTTTGTTTTGGGTATGAAGGTGCGAAGAATATGGGTTGGTTTCGCTGGGTTTAAGGTTGAATGGATTCGAAGGAGAGATGAGTTTGAGCGAAGGTGTAACAGATTGAAGGTGAAGCTGGTTCGATTATGGAGTTTGGGAATGGTGGGTTTTCATGGAGGGCTTTGTTTGGGTTCATGGTTGTGTTGCGAAAATGGAAGTGGTTTCATGGTGTACAATTGTAGCCGTTTAAAATGAAGAAAAAGATGGAGGTTGAAGAAGATTTGATGGATGAGGTTTGAGGAAAATTTTCTGGAGATATGGTTTGAGTGATGAAGGTCGTGTTGATTTAAGGTTGAAGAGAGTTAGGTTTGTTGTTGGAATCTGAAGAAGGTGAGTTGGGGAAGATGAAGATGGAAGGTGTGAGTGAGGTTTGAAGGTTTGTTTGAAGAATGTTGATGACGAGTTGAAAGGGGGTGGCGGATGGTTCAGTCTCTAGGGTTGATGGTAGAAAGGAAAAAGGAAGTGAATAATAACTATATATAGTAGAATGAGCGACACGTGGCGCCTGATAATGCTAATTAAAATGCTGATAATGATGATTAATTGAGTGATAAACAATAATTAATGATATGCTAATGTTGACTTAAAAACTTAAATAAACTTGTACTAAAGTCCTAATATAATAATCTAACTAAACAAACAAAATTCTAACTAAATAACTAAAATAAATCCTAGTTTAATACTAAAAATAAAAATTAATTTTAAATATATTGAAAATGAGTAATTAACTAATAAACTTATTTCTAAACTATTACTATTAACAAAAAATAATAAAAAGATTAACAAATTAACAAACCTATTATTAAAAAACAAATAATAAAAATATTCTATAAAACTGATAATTAAAAAAAATCTATTTTAAACTCTATTTTAACATCTAACTAACTAAATAAATAAATAATCTAAATTAAAATAAAATCCTAATGAAAATCTATTTAAAAAATCTTAACAATTAAAAAAGCTATTTAAAGAAAAAAAATTCTAAATGCAACTAAAATAAATCTAATATCTAACGATCAATTAATTTTAGAAAATAACTATTTTAAAATTCTATTAAAATCTAAGCTATTTCTACACTAGAAAATCTAAGTCTAAAGAATAAAAATCTATTTAATATTTAAAAAAAAAAATTCTAAACTTAATTAAATTTAAAAAGTTAAAACAAAAATATATACAAAAAATTAATATTTTGAAAAGAAAATGAGAAGATAAACATGATTGACATTTTACGAAAATACCCTTAAGCCACGTGTCACGCTCCTATTGGGCAAAATAGTCGAGATTTGAAAAATGCCCAATCGGGGTGGACACGTGTTTAAACGGCATGAAATTAAGTGGAAAATGCAAAAATAGAAAAATGTAAAAATATTTACAAAAGAGAAGGACAAATTTAGAGTATAACACCTCTCTAACACTTATTAGGGCTCAAACCCTATATGCATAACTCTTATGCTAATTGAAGTAGCAAAAATGTTCATAAGAAAATGGGGACATTTACAATTTGAATAAAAATGGATCTCAAGTTAATAATTGGATAAGTATATAATACTTCAGTCTTTATTATAAAATAAAAAAAATCTTTATGTTTATTAAAAATGATAGTTTATATGTTTAATTTTTTTAATTTTAATTAAATGAATAAACTCTTATTAGCCTACCCTTAACTAAATGTAATCCAAACAATATTAAATAATGAATGTATGGATGATTTTGGAATAAATACATTAAATGTAGCTCGATTTTTTGACATTTATTTATATTTAAAGCCAAAAAAATTTAAAGACTTTTGTTTATAAATAAAGTCAAATATATTTATAGAATTGGACATTTGAGAGAATATTTAAATAGCAATAACAAAAATAAAAGTTGTGTTTGATGTGATATGTAAGTACTTAATAAAAAAAAATTGTTGGACTTTGGCCCTCATTTCAATAAAATTAAATAAATAAATAAAAGAGAGTCAGAGAATAACATACAATAGATATGTTAATTTAATTCAATTGAAGGTAATTTCTCACATTTTATGGTATTTTTCGTTGTCAAAATGTAACCATTGTCCATGTAAACCAAATCAACTAGTCATCTTGCAACATGATTTCCTTACTTTAGTATAGTTTAATATGTTTTTTTAAAGGCAAATGATATAAATGATATTAATAGAATACAAGGGGTATTCTAACCCTTACAAACTAGGAAAAAGAAAATCCCAACCAACACTACTTTGAAGAACCTAAAAAGATTTCATACAAAAAGCATGAAAAGTAGAGTTGGAGTAAGGAATTTTTCCAACACAACCCCATTTCCAAACAATAATTTTGATGTTCCAACAAAAAGTGTCTACATTACAAGCTATAGAGTTAAAGATAAAAAAATTTATTTCCTTTCACAAGGACCAAACAATCACCAACCATAACATTCCTTTGATCATTTTAGTAGATCCTCCTCCATTCCAAATCAACCAGTGCTTAGCCACATCCCCCTCAAAATTCACTTTAACACTACACCAGTCTCCAATATTCTTTCATGAAATTCTGGTATATATATTTCAGATGTCCTAGACATATGTAGAGACATTGATCTCTGCTTAAAACAAAACAAGGACAGAATACGAGCATTTTGATATACTTTAAGAAATAACAGTGTCATGACATATGTTGTAACATCTGCAGACTGACAGAACAATTTATCTAACCATTTAAATTGAGCAGAATATTAAATGCAGAAAGATAAATAACACAATGAATTGTTAACACATTTTGGTGCAACATCACCTACATCTGGGGGCTACCAAGCCAGGAAGGAAATCCACTATCAGTAGTATCAATTTAGAGATAAACTCTCCCGTTTACAACCCCTCACTTAATCCCTACCCAGTGCAACTTCTACCTAGGACACTCCTAGATATGAGACCCCTCTCACTCCCCCTCAATCACAGCAGTGATAACAACAAATTAATAAAACTTTAGAAGACACTCTTTCAAGACAATACTTGATCTTGCTTAACAACTTCAATCAAGAATAATACACTCTTGCTTACAAGCTTTGAGTGAACAATTTACAATTACCAACTTACAACCTAAATATGTCTACCACGATGCATCAAAAGATACAAAGGGTGACTTACAAAGTCACACACAAAAGACTCTCAAAATCCTAAACCCTTATTTTGCACTCAAGATCTTCTTGTTGTGAATGCTTGTCTTCTTTAGGTCTAACTGTCGTACCTCGAAAAATACGATCCTCGCGATGGCCGCGGAAAAATACTGTTCGAAACAGAGTCGCCACCGAACTTTATTCATTCCAAGGAAGGAATAGGAAAATATCGATAAAACCTTTAAGAGAGATAAGAACATGGTCATCGCAACCAATATTCTAGGTTCGGGAGTCGGTTACGCAGAGGGAAGGTATTAGCACCCTCTACGTCCGTTGTACTCAACGGGAACCTCTTGATCGATCCGAGAGTAAAGTTAACTATGCTTGTTGTTTTCTTCTAAGGTTTCTCCTATAGGGGGAATGGGTGGTTATAGGATAGGGTGCTCGCCAAGGATTGGGGCCCTTGTGCCTACGTATCTTCACTTATAAGAAGTGGAAAATCAGAGCATTCGTAGTTCGTGGACTACGGGAAAAAGAGGGAATGTGCTCGCCAAGATCATCGCAATCTTGTGCCTACGTATCTTGCATTCAGAAGAGAATGAAGAATCAGAGCAGCCGTAGTTCGGCTAACTACGGTAAAAAGGTTTGGTATGGGAACGAACGAGTGTTTAGGTCTCATTCTAACTGCTAAACGTTGGCTTGTTTGCTCGCTAGGGGAGGCTGAAGCACTAGTTTGTTATGCGCGGAAGAAGGGACTAAACAATGTTCTTGACAAAAGGTGTCTTGGTTGGAAATCGCACGAGGGCGAGGAATTTGTGTTTATCGCATTGGGTGTTTTTGTTTAGGGAAGAGAATAGTTTTGAATAGGTTTAAGGTTTCAATTGCACGGGGGCAAGAAAGAGGAGTTTAGTTAGGCAATTTGATGGAGAATGACGACTATTTGATAAACGAGACGTCGGCCTCGCAATCAATTAATCGGGGCATTATTGGAATGCTAGATCCCAACGACACCTTTTTCATTCGAATAATTACAAAATATGTTTGAGAAAGTTTCAATCGCACGAAGGCGAGAAAGAGAGAGTTAAGTTGAATAGGTAGTTGGGGTTTCGATTGCACGAAGGCGAAGAAGATAAGGTCGGTTAGATATTTTGAGGGAGAATGACGACTACTCGATAAACGAGACGTCAGTCTCGCAACCAATTAGTCGGGATATCGTTGGAATGCTAGATCCCAACGACACCTTTTTCATTCAATTAATTAGGAAATTGTATTTGAATGGACAATGAATACTTGTCCAAATAGTTAAGGCGCGTGTTTTAGACGAAAGGTCGAATGACACGCTACCTAAGGCGTACGCCTCAATAGTTGTCATTCAAGAATTCAAGGAGGGCGAGTCTCCAAGAACTCAGTTCTTTTGTAATTTGATTAAGAAAAATGATTTGAATTTGACGTATGGTTTAGAAACATACTAGTGTTTAGACTCGATCACACGTGAGTGAGGAACGAGGTTAGATGGGTTGAAAACTTTAGGAGGAATGACGACTAATCGATAAACGAGACGTCGGCCTCGCAACCAATTAATCGGGATATCATTGGAATGCTAGATCCCAACGACATCTTTTTCATCCCATTAATTACGAAATATGTTTGTTGGACAGTGAAAATATTGGTCCAAATAATTAAGAAGTGTTTTAGGAACGAAAGTTCGAATGATATACTATTCAAAGTGTACACCTTGATAGTAACCATTCTCGAATTCAAGGAATGCACGACTCCAAGAACTCGATACTTTCGTAATTTAATTATGAAAATAATTTGAAAATATTAGTGTGTAGATTGAACTAGGGTGAGCGTATTGCTCGAATTAGGGTTTGCGGCTTTTGAAAGGTTTAAACAACGCTAAGTAATCTAGTGATGAAAGACGAAGCGACCACAACTCAAGGTGTACACCTCGAGAGCGAGCGCTTAAGGACCCAAGGAGTGCTAGACTCCAAAGACCCACTACTTTCATTAGTTAATTAAGAAAATAATTAGTTGTTTACCTTAATAAATTAATCATTCTCAAAATTTAATTAACTAAAATATCATTTAGGTTTTATGAATTAAACTAGAATGTGGAGTATTTAGTTGGAGTTAAGGAACCTAACATTACAAATGCTCATTCTAAATAAGTAAAATAAAATAAAATAAAATAAAATAATGATAATGAATTTATTAATTAGAAACGAATACTTGCTTCGGAAATAAAACCAAGTTTTTCCACATTAAATACAATCTACTAATTCCCTAGCATGGTTAGTATACTCAAAACAGAATATTTGACTTAACAAACACCAACGGGCCACTAGTCCATAAAGACCAAGGCCCATATCAATATGACCTGGGGGATTTGCTCCAAACCCTGAACACACGCATCCGCATGAGACAGCCAAGGCCATAAACCAACGAAAAGTCAAAAGACCTCACGGTGTCAGACGTTGAATTGGGACTACACTTTGCATGGGAAAACGACACAATAGCATTAACAGATAACAATAATAACAAATTTAACACGCTTCTCTCCCAGGTCACAAATGCTTCCCTATTTTCAAGTGAAAATCTCTACCTCAATCACTCGCTCAACTCCTAATCCTTCTAACCCTTTTTCTCGTTACCCCTTCCAAATCGCAAACAAAATTTCTTTCTGAACCGTGTTCCTAAATCAGTTCACAAATCCCTAATTCCCCAATTCAAATCAGCAAATAAAACCCAAACTATAGCTTACCCATAGCAAAGAAAAGCATAAACTAAAGTTCAAACACCACACAGAGTAATATAATCCAACAGACAAATCATGATGCTCAAACGGAGGTAAGCAAAACGCGGACGAAAAGGGGACTCACCAGCTTTGAGCTATTTCGATGGTGAATCTACGAGGTAACTGGTTCGTGCTCTATACTTTTACGCTTTTCTTCTTCTTTATGTGTTCCTTGCTGAAAATGTCGTGATATGGAGGTGCGTGAACGTGGCTGAGCTCCCTATCTTAGAGTCTCAGTGTGAGGCTCTAAGAAGGTCTGTAAAAAATTTTGCTTTGATGAGGGTTTATGGTGACTTTTTAACAGAGTAACACTAAGGTTTTTTTCTCCCCCTTTTGCCAATGAATAGAGTGGTATTTATAGGGAATTTTTAGGGTTTTTGGTGCGTGTGAGAATTTGAATTCTTGCTGAAGGAAGGGCTTAATCCGTGTGAGGTAGGACAGTGAGGAGCATTTTGGTGGTACAATTCCGTTAGGTGCTAATACCACGATTTCTGATTCTCTGGGATATGAGTGATAGTGACTTCTACGTTTTGTCTGTAGTGAGCTCCAAAATATCTACTTTTACCCTTTATTTTTACTGTTGTGAAAATATTTCTTTTACTGCTTATCAATTTGCTGACATGGAGGTCTTCATTTGACTTAAAACATTTTGTTTCTTTTGCAATATTTGGATGACTCTTGATTCCTGTCTTGTTTTGATGTAACAGGTTTGTTTCTTGCTGAGAGGGTTAGTTCAACTTGAGCCAACGTCTACTCTCTTTTGCATAGATTAATTTCATCATACTTACCGGCTCAATCCAACACTTGCCCGAATTTGGTATCAATGGAACCCATAAACTGGAAACAACATCAGCTCAGACTCTGTAAGCTTAACTTTAATAGCCTTTTTTACAATTGAGTTGGTGTTCTTAGTGTAAGAATAAATGATTTGAATGCTTATGCTATTCCTTGCTTCAACTTGCTTTCATGTGCGTTGGTTTGAGCCATTTTGAATTGGTGAAGATTTATATGATGAAAGACGCTACGGCTACTTGTAAGAACCGTGTAATTAATTCGTTTCTCTCCTCTTTTTACTTTGGGAATGTTTTGGTTGTATGTAACGCAACTTCGTAGACCATGTCATGTTATTCTTTGGTAGCAGCTCCATGACTTGTGTTTATGTTGTGTCATAAATGTATCCTATTGTTTTATAACTTATAGCTTCTGCACCGTATAGGACAGTGAATTGTCGTGGTTTTCATTGCAGCCTGTTGTCTTGAGAGCAGAGTGTAAACATGAAGCTGTTGCTGCTAATTAAAATGTGACTGAAGCTGCTGAAGAAGTAATTGGTTTGAATGCTGTTGTTGGTCTTGTTTGGAAACTTCGCGATACTTCTTTTTAGGTTCACTAAATGTTACCCTCAAGATTGCAAGTGATTTTGTGTCTGCATTCTTTTGGTATGTCATCAGTATTTTCTGAACACTAAGCCAGTGCTTTAAGAAGATCAACAAAAGCCGATTCGTCTAACATAAACTGCACTTTGTTTTTTTTTCAGTAGCAGGTTCATTGTTGTATTACATGCCAAGAAGACACAACCATCATCCTCAACCAAATAAACATTTGACCCAATTAATTTACTGAAGCAGTCTAAAACAGCCTTAAGTTTTCCACACGAAGCGAGAGCTTTGCATCCTTCAACCTTCATAGTAATTTGGCACAACATAGGTAGCAGAAAGCACACAGAGTGGAAGGGCCTTTGTTCATCTGCGCCTTTGATTGAAAGCATATACCTTAAAAGCTCGTATTTTGTAACCTCCGTAAACAGTCTTTTCTTAGAGGTGAGTCTGCAAACCTAGCTTTTATGAAATCTTCCACCTCTGTTATATAGTAAAGCCACAACTGAGCAATTCTTTATTCTCCCAAGATGCTGTAATGGATTTTTAAAGGCATATCTAATAATTCTGATAATTTGCGGATTTTACGTAAAGACGGAATAAGATCTTCAAGAAACTCTGCAGAGAACTCATGCAAATTCGGATCACCTGTGGCCAAGGACTTAAATAACGATGATAAGCTTTCCAGCATTAAATGGATTGTTCTTTGTAGCTGTAAAGTCTCATCTGCAGCTATGTCATCTAGGAGAAGTATATCTCTTGAAATTCTAGAGAAAACTGATTCTTAATACTGCACACATGCTTTTCTTGTAAGTTCCATAATTGATTCTTTACATTCTAAAGAGCCTTTGACATTTCAAATCCCTTATTCTGATTTCTTTGATGGTTGTGGGGCTAGGGATGTGATCGTAACGGCATGTTCTCATGCTTGCAGGTTGTGGATTTTTATGTGACATGTGGTTTGGCCTGGAAGATGGAAAGTTTAGCATAATGGCCACTTATTAGTGATGGAAACCACATTCTTTTGCAAATCTCGGTATGAAACGCGGAACTCGGTGCTTGTCATTTGGAGCTCGATGGAGATTTCGCCACTTCAAAAGTACGAAACGGTACCTCCTTTGACATACGCGAGGCACATGGTTGCTTAGAATTGGTAATGAGCTATCTGTAAGTCCTTGTGTGAGAAACTCAATCTCTGTATTGTGAAAGATGCTTCATGCTTTACTATATTTAAGGACTTATGTGTAGGCATTGATTATGAATTCGATAGACAACCTGTTTGTGAATTTTTATTATTGAACTTTGTGAATCTATATTGCTCCCATACTCCTGCTGCCTGCATCTATCTTGCTGTAAAATGATCTTTTCCTGTTACCTACTCCTAACTCTCATTTTATCTTGAACTTTTGGCATGAGAAATGATGACACTTGTAGTGAAGACAAAAGACTCGGCTGTGAAACCCGCATTCATAAAGAGCTTAGGAAAGATGAACTCAAAATGTGGAAAAATAGAACTAGGCATGAAGGAGAGATCAAGCACGGAAGACTTCAAAATTTGTAGGATTTGTAGTTTGGAATATTCCTTGTGTGGTGTTCTTATTCCATTGAAACTCCTTATGATGCTTTTGTTTATTTCATGATCCCATTGTAATGACATTCCAAACTTGTATTATAAGTTTTTTTGTACCTTGCCTTTCTTAAAAATCCGCTGATGAAGTTCATGCTTATATTGATTTAGAGCTAAGCATCATGTAAACTCTGATGTGGATTTTGGCCCTTGTTTAAATACTGTATGGGCATGGCTTATCATTTTATCTACGTCCCGAAAACCATAGCTCAAGTCTTTCCCGACATTATTTGTGTTTTGAACCTAATATGGTTGGATAGTTAGGAAACATCCTGACATAAATCAAAAAGTCTTGGAACAACTCTTCAATCATGGTTTCTACTTATCTCACTCTCATGGCTTAACTTTTGCACTACACGCTTTGAAATTATATTCATCTCTTTGACTTTCTATAATACCAATTGAGATTTTAAATCTAACACACGTAACCAATATCAAATGTTTTTTTCTAAATTGGATAAGGGACGAAGCCTTTTTAATTGCGTCAATCATGCCTTCTGAGTAATGAAGTCAACCGACCATATCTTGACTAACGACATCTAAAATTCTAATTTAATTATGACCTGAAATTTGCAAGTCACATTCAAATTTGTCACAAACCGATGACTTGAAATTTGCTAGCTAAATCTAAGTTTGTCACAAACTAATTTAGGATCCAAACATTGCCTGACGATTGCAATCAATTCGAACAAATTCTATGGCTAAATCGACCATGTCTAGAAGCTTCATGTAATGTATCCTTGAACTTGAATTAAATGCATACCATAATAAGCAAATTGTAGTGATGCTTAAACAACTGTTAGAGAAGCTTGTAGTTAATTTGAAATAGGGTGCCAATTTCTTGAAACTGTGTGGCAAGATAGATCCAATCATGTACTTTATGTCATTGATCATATCATGTCTGTCTGATCGTGAGAACGAGGACACACACAAGTTTGGGTACAAGGGGCTGGAGGCGCGCTCCTCCCATAATAGTTCAGCATAAATCACCATGGATTATCACCACAATGAGTATAACGAAAAGTCTTCATAACAAAACCTTAGAGAGTCATGGCCAGAAGTCATGTGGCAGTAGGACGTTTATTGAATACCAAAGTAGGACAAATTTGGGGTATGACACTAACAAGTCCTTATTTATACTCTTTTAGTATGGGCTTGGACTTTAGCAAAAGCTTCCTCAAATTTGATAAAATCAAATCAAATAATTCTTCAAATCTTTTCAAAATATAATTCTTCAAATCTTTTCATAATTAACACCAATTTAGATTTGATCAAATCAAATCAAACTCCAAATCTTCTCATAATTAAAACAAACTCATATTTGATCAAATTAAATCAAATTCCAAATCTTCTCATTTTAAATCATCTGCAAAATCTTCTCCACAAAAAATAGGAACAAATAGTTTCCTAAAAAGTCTCAAAGATCCTTTTTTATGAAATCCAATAAAATCTACATTTTGTTCCTAATAAATCTTCTTGACCTGCGCATAATGATGAAGAATATCCAAGAGGATCTCATCAAACCAAAACACATCTGTCAAGAGATATAAAATAGTAGCGCCTGCTGTACCAAACAAAGATGACATGACATCTGTCTCGACATCTTGTATGAAACACATGACAGTAGTACTGCCATAACATTTGAGGAAGATGTTATAACATCTTACTTAACATCAGTGTAGAATCATGTTTTACCAAAATTTAGCCAATCATAGAATCATGGAACTAACATTTCACACCATAACAGAGATATTACAAGTGAAAAGAAGATGTTTTAACTATTCATCAATCAAATTACAAAGGCGACATAAAGAATTTACCTGAACTCCTCTTTTTCTTAAAGCATCAATAGTTGACAATCGATTCCACAATAATTTCCATCCAAAAGTTTTAAGTCTAGTTTGAATATTAATGTTCCATAACCATTTGAATGCCAACAAACTATCTGGCTGCAAAGAGATCCTGTTAGAATCCATCATCATAAGGCGATATGCCTCACTAACCGAAAATCCCTTTTGCTCAACACTAACCCAATTGATCTTGTCATCCGCTCTAGGGGACAAACTAAACTCGTCTCAGTGCTGATGCAACAAAGCAACTCTATTACAAAATTCTTGTTGCCCTTGAAACGGAATTCCGAAGTCGCCCCAAATCCATAGTTCATCAATCCATGAACCCATTTCTTTGACCATGTAGTTCTTCTTGATACGGAGTTGATACAAATCCCGAAACAACACGGCAAGAGGCGCCTGACCTGCCCATTTTGCTGACCAAAAAGGGACATTCACTCCTTTACCAAGCACAAAATTCACAAAATTCAAAAACTTAAATTCACCTAGATTTGAAAGGACACCACACTTAAATACATCTTTCCACCATGTTGACGATGATTTTTGCATGCTATGATTACCCACCAACACCAAGTGTTCCACATTTCCGTAGCAGGCCTTAAGAACCTTCTTCCCAAGAGGCAAAGATTTGCTCAATAATCTTCATTTCCACTTCGATAATAACGCCAAATTGAATTCTTTGATGCTTTTAATGCCCAGGCCTCCAGAAGCTTTATTCCTACAAACCAACTCCCACTTCACCCAAAAAATCTTCGACTTGCCATCTAAAATTTTGGGCAGATCTCATATGTTCTAAGAGATGCAAAAAACATTGATCTCTACTAAAACAAGGACGAGGACATACCATGACCATTTTAAATTCCTTTAAGAATTAACAATGTTATGACCAATGTCATGACCTCTGTTGTGACATCTGCAGACTGACATAACTATTTATCTAACCATTTAAATTGTGCAGAATTGTAAATGTTGAAAGATAAATAACACAATGAATTGTTTACTCAGTTCGGTGCAACCTCACCTACATCTGGGGGCTACCAAGCCAGGGAGGAAATTCACTATTAGCATAATTAATTCAGAGTCAAATAACCCGTTTGCACTCCTCATTTAAGACCTACCCAATGACACTTCAGCCTAGAGACCACTAGACTAGAGTTTCCCACTCACTCCCCCTCAATCACCGCAGTGATAATTAATTCACAATTACAATATGAAGACACTCTTCAAACACACCTTGATCTTGCTTCACAACTTTGATCAAGAGACACACACTCTTGCTTAACAGCTTTGAGTGACACAATGAACACACATATTCATACACAATAACCAAAGCAATTATACAACATACAATTTCTTGGCACACAAGGAATCCTAAGACTCCTAGACACACGTGAAGAGCAAACCTCTTCACTCACAAACATGTCTACCACAATGTATCCAAAGATACAAATGATGACTTACAAGGTCACACACAATGGACTCTCAAAATCCTAAACCTTAATTCTACACTCAAGTTTTTCTTGTTGTGAGTGTTTTTTTTCCTTTGCTTCTGCGCCTCCTTAAATATCAATGCAGATTGGGCTTGGTCTGGTCACAAGTAACAAACATTAGGTTTAACAAAGTAAAACTAATTTCCACAATTCAAGATGCTGTCAAATTAGGTCACAGCTGTTTCATGTTATGCTCAGCCCTGACTAGAATCTCGCTTGAGATAACTAAGGAGCCATAACAGGTTTCCTGAAGTATAGCCTGAGTTTCCTCTTGCAATATAACAGTAAACCTAAACACGCGCCCCTGATGTCATACGCTTGATGTCATATAACATCCAGCATGACATCCAACACACTTTGTTCTTAGCTGACCAAACTCCCCCTGCTGAACACTCCTGCAGAATCTTCTTCACAACAGTAGAAACAAACATATTATAGTTTCCTAAAAAGTCTCAAAGATCCTTTTTGTGAACACCAATTAAATGTGCCCTTTGTTCCTAATGAATCTCTTTGTCCTGCACATACTGATGAGGTATATCCAAAGCATTTCTGTCAAGTGATATAAAACAGCAGCACCTGTTGTACCATACAGCGATGTCATGACATTCAGTATGACATCCAGAACAACAGTTCTTTCATCAGCTCCTGCTAGCTCCTGTTGCACCAGACAGCGATGTCATGACATTGGTAATGACATCCTGTTTAAAGCACATGACAATAGTTCTGTCATCAGCTCCTGATAGCTCCTGTTGCACCAGACAGCGATGTCATGACATTGGTAATGACATCCTGTTTAAAACACATGACAGTGGTATTGTCATCAGCTTCTGCTAGCTCCTGCTGCACCAGACAGCAATGTCATGATATTGGTAATGACATCCTGTTTAAAACACATGACAACAGTTCTGTCATCAGCTTCTGCTAGCTCCTGCGGCACCAGACAACAATGTCATGACATTGGTAATGACATCCTGTTTAAAACACATGACAGCAGTACTGTCATCAGCTCCTGCTGTGCCAGACAACAATGTCATGACATTGGTAATGACATCCTTCTTAACATTAGTGAAGAACCATGTTTTACCAAAATTTTAGCCAATCATAGAACCATGGACAATCATAGAGTCATGAAACTAACAATCTCCCCCTTTGGCAAATTTTGGCTAAAACAACCAAACAGACATCAGGTCAGCAGCAGTAGTCTTCTCATAAACAAACTATCATGCTCCCCCTTAATAGTTGCATTCAACAAGCAACTACACAATATGCACTTTGCTTAGCAGTAGCAGTAGATAACAACACTTTACTCCCCCTTGGTTTAGTCAAAAATTGACAAAAATTAGAGTAAATGTACATATATATGCTCATAACACATCAAACAGAGTCAAACCTAAAAACTGAATCAGAAACAATCATGCTTCAAAGCAAGACTCAGTTGGCAAACTGCACATGGTGTCCAACCATCCAGTCATCTCATAATCTCCCAAGAGATACACAAGTTGATTGATCTCTAATTAATATAAAGACTGCACCACTTCAGCAACAATCCACAGACAAGGATTTAAACACTGCTGAACTCTAGCTTACAAGTCACCCCCTGTTAAACTCACTCAAACAGAGTAAATCAATCCTGATTTCAGCCCATCATGTATGACATCAACTCTTTTACTTTGGTTCTTAATGCACCAACCACAAGGCTTATTATTTCCAAAGTAGTCCATACATTTCATGAAGATCTCAGAAGGACACAACAACAGCAGCTTAACAGGTCATCACAAACACCAGAACATCATAGAGAAATAAACTCTCATGTAGCTTCCTCAGAGGCATATTGTTTAGATAAATAGTGCAGCTACACATCAGACAGGTACACAACTCCCCCTGTCATGCATAATCAGCACTCCCCCTAAAAGAGAGAACCTACACACATGGAAACACATACAACTCTGCATCCCTTGTTTCACAAACCACACTAGAACCAATATCAGAAGTAGTTGCAGGATTACTATCTGGAAGATTTCTCAGATTTCAGCTTTGAAAAATATCTCCAAGATGTCAGAGTGAAAGTCCTTCCTTATGCACAAGATCAAGGCTGATGGTGTCTTGATCTTCATCTTCACTTGTCAAACAAGACAAACATTTGGATAGAGGCTCAAAACCCTGACTTGATCCATTGATACCCAATGACAAAACAAAACACTGTCAGGTTGACCATGAGCTAGAGCAGTAACACAATGTCACATCATCTGGTATGACATTCCATCCTTATAGAGGCATACAATCACAACCTGCTTGAGACCACAAACAATCTTGAAACTATACTATTGCAGCAACAGATCCTAGAAGTATGACTCCCCATATCAAGGATAACTAGTGCTCTTTTTCCAGAAGCACGTGAATGGAAAACATAAGACTCATCTTCATGTCTTCAAGAGCTCGCTCTTTGTTTAACACACCTGCTGAACGCATTCACTTACTGCTTGAACTACAAGAAATTAGTACACCCATCAAACAGAAACTCTCCCCCTATATTTTATAAAAGCTGCTCCAAGCTCACCACAATATATCTCAAGATCAACCTCATGCTTATACAGTGAGAAGGTACCAAATAGCTCCACGTCTTTCTGCAGCAGAAGAAACCACTTCTCCACAGGACTTCTGGCCTGAGTCAGATAACAAGATAGACACCCCATAATCCAAGACATTCTTTCCTCATCATTCTCCCATATGATAAGTAAGAACACTTATGGTTTAACTGGTGAATACTCACTTCCATATGACTCATCATAGTCTTGATTTTCATGCAATGAGACACTCCAGTCTTGTACAATACTTTCACACCATACTCCAAGACAGTCCCTTTACCTCATCATTCTCCCGTATGACAAGATAGAGTATTTCTTAGTCAGAATGTGAATCACAAGTTCCACAACAGATCTTTAAGACCAGCAACCAGGTTGCAGGTTGTGGATTTTTATGTGACATGTGGTTTGGCCTGGAAGATGGAAAGTTTAGCATAATGGCCACTTATTAGTGATGGAAACCACATTCTTTTGCAAATCTCGGTATGAAACGCGGAACTCGGTGCTTGTCATTTGGAGCTCGATGGAGATTTCGCCACTTCAAAAGTACGAAACGGTACCTCCTTTGACATACGCGAGGCACATGGTTGCTTAGAATTGGTAATGAGCTATCTGTAAGTCCTTGTGTGAGAAACTCAATCTCTGTATTGTGAAAGATGCTTCATGCTTTACTATATTTAAGGACTTATGTGTAGGCATTGATTATGAATTCGATAGACAACCTGTTTGTGAATTTTTATTATTGAACTTTGTGAATCTATATTGCTCCCATACTCCTGCTGCCTGCATCTATCTTGCTGTAAAATGATCTTTTCCTGTTACCTACTCCTAACTCTCATTTTATCTTGAACTTTTGGCATGAGAAATGATGACACTTGTAGTGAAGACAAAAGACTCGGCTGTGAAACCCGCATTCATAAAGAGCTTAGGAAAGATGAACTCAAAATGTGGAAAAATAGAACTAGGCATGAAGGAGAGATCAAGCACGGAAGACTTCAAAATTTGTAGGATTTGTAGTTTGGAATATTCCTTGTGTGGTGTTCTTATTCCATTGAAACTCCTTATGATGCTTTTGTTTATTTCATGATCCCATTGTAATGACATTCCAAACTTGTATTATAAGTTTTTTTGTACCTTGCCTTTCTTAAAAATCCGCTGATGAAGTTCATGCTTATATTGATTTAGAGCTAAGCATCATGTAAACTCTGATGTGGATTTTGGCCCTTGTTTAAATACTGTATGGGCATGGCTTATCATTTTATCTACGTCCCGAAAACCATAGCTCAAGTCTTTCCCGACATTATTTGTGTTTTGAACCTAATATGGTTGGATAGTTAGGAAACATCCTGACATAAATCAAAAAGTCTTGGAACAACTCTTCAATCATGGTTTCTACTTATCTCACTCTCATGGCTTAACTTTTGCACTACACGCTTTGAAATTATATTCATCTCTTTGACTTTCTATAATACCAATTGAGATTTTAAATCTAACACACGTAACCAATATCAAATGTTTTTTTCTAAATTGGATAAGGGACGAAGCCTTTTTAATTGCGTCAATCATGCCTTCTGAGTAATGAAGTCAACCGACCATATCTTGACTAACGACATCTAAAATTCTAATTTAATTATGACCTGAAATTTGCAAGTCACATTCAAATTTGTCACAAACCGATGACTTGAAATTTGCTAGCTAAATCTAAGTTTGTCACAAACTAATTTAGGATCCAAACATTGCCTGACGATTGCAATCAATTCGAACAAATTCTATGGCTAAATCGACCATGTCTAGAAGCTTCATGTAATGTATCCTTGAACTTGAATTAAATGCATACCATAATAAGCAAATTGTAGTGATGCTTAAACAACTGTTAGAGAAGCTTGTAGTTAATTTGAAATAGGGTGCCAATTTCTTGAAACTGTGTGGCAAGATAGATCCAATCATGTACTTTATGTCATTGATCATATCATGTCTGTCTGATCGTGAGAACGAGGACACACACAAGTTTGGGTACAAGGGGCTGGAGGCGCGCTCCTCCCATAATAGTTCAGCATAAATCACCATGGATTATCACCACAATGAGTATAACGAAAAGTCTTCATAACAAAACCTTAGAGAGTCATGGCCAGAAGTCATGTGGCAGTAGGACGTTTATTGAATACCAAAGTAGGACAAATTTGGGGTATGACAGATGCCCCTATCTAATTGCCTTAAACCTGAGCGAATGAACTGCCGCATCGCGTTCATTTTAAGGTGGAAGTCAATTAGATATAAGAAGACCCCAAAATTTGTCCGGTAGAGAAGTGAAAGGTACCATGAATAGGTTAATAAGATGAACAAGATAACCTGATATTCTCTGGGTGGTCGAAGCAGTCCCTTATCTAATAAGGTCCTTCGCGATACCAGAGCGGTATAAACAATCCTCCTTGGGTGGTCGAAGCGGCCCCTCATTCGTTAAGGTCCTTCGATGATACCAAAGTAGGTATAAATGAACCCCTTTGGGTGGTCGAAGCAGTCCCTCATTCGTTAAGGTCCTTCGCGATACCAAAGTGGTATAAACAATCCTCTTTGGGTGGTCGAAGCGGCCCCTCATTCGTTAAGGTCCTTCGCGATACCAAAGTAGATATAAACGAACCCCTTTGGGTGGTCGAAGCAGTCCCTCATTCGTTAAGGTCCTTCGATGATACCAAAGTGGTATAAACAATCCTCCTTGGGTGGTCGAAGCGGCCCCTCATTCGTTAAGGTCCTTCGATGATACCAAAGTAGGTATAAATGAACCCCTTTGGGTGGTCGAAGCAGTCCCTCATTCGTTAAGGTCCTTCGATGATACCAAAGTGGTATAAACAATCCTCTTTGGGTGGTCGAAGCGGCCCCTCATTCGTTAAGGTCCTCCGATGATACCAAAGTGGTATAAACAATCCTCCTTGGGTGGTCGAAGCGGCCCCTCATTCGTTAAGGTCCTCCGATGATACCAAAGCGATACCTCTGAACACAACTTGAGATTCTTCGGGTGGTTGAAGCAGCCTCTTATTCAATAAGATTCTTCGATGATACCAAAGCAGTATCTCTGAACACAACTTGAGATTCTTCGGGTGGTCGAAGCAGCCTCTTATTCAATAAGATTCTTCGATGATACCAAAGCAGTATCTCTGAACACAACTCGAGATTCTTCGGGTGGTCGAAGCAGCCTCTTATTCAATAAGATTCTTCGATGATACCAAAGCAGTATCTCTGAACACAACTTGAGATTCTTCGGGTGGTTGAAGCAGCCTCTTATTCAATAAGATTCTTCGATGATACCAAAGCAGTATCTCTGAACACAACTTGAGATTCTTCGGGTGGTCGAAGCAGCCTCTTATTCAATAAGATTCTTCGATGATACCAAAGCAGTATCTCTGAACACAACTCGAGATTCTTCGGGTGGTCGAAGCAGCCTCTTATTCAATAAGATTCTTCGATGATACCAAAGCAGTATCTCTGAACACAACTTGAGATTCTTCGGGTGGTTGAAGCAGCCTCTTATTCAATAAGATTCTTCGATGATACCAAAGCAGTATCTCTGAACACAACTCGAGATTCTTCGGGTGGTCGAAGCAGCCTCTTATTCAATAAGATTCTTCGATGATACCAAAGCAGTATCTCTGAACACAACTCGAGATTCTTCGGGTGGTCGAAGCAGCCTCTTATTCAATAAGATTCTTCGATGATACCAAAGCAGTATCTCTGAACACAACTTGAGATTCTTCGGGTGGTCGAAGCAGCCTCTTATTCAATAAGATTCTTCGATGATACCAAAGTAGTATCTCTAGTGAAAATTTTGCTGAGGAATAGTTGAGCTAAAATTCCTATTTAAAGGAACAGCGTTGTCCAATCTCTGCAGGGGAGAAAGCCTTCAAGAAACTCTTTTGAGGATAACCTCTGCTTGGGGAGCCACTAGAGCAATAGTTGCTGGGGATCATCGTCATCAACTGCATGGTTGAAGAGTGACTTGCTGGGGAGTAGAATTCCCTGAACTCGTGGGGTATCAAACTCTTTTCAGAGTCATACTGCCAACTTTATTAGAGGACTGACCAAGATGCTTGCGAACTGATCCTGGATCCTGCTTTGTTGTTATGCTATGTTAATGGTGATGGCGATGATATGCGTTTTGATACATAAACATGCAACCAAGATGCAACTGCTAAGATGCGAATGCAAATGATATGCTAATGATCGATATGACTATGATATGAATCTGTATGCCGTGCTTATGATAATGCAACGACCAGGTATGCTGGGAATGAAATCCTGTCGGGGAAATCACCAGGGGCTGAATTCAGTAGTTGCCAAATGGTTTGGACTTCGGTTATTGAGGATGCCAGCGAGGGTGGACCTTTGGTGGTTGCCAATGAAGACTGGACTTTTAGGGTAAATTGAAGGTGCCAATTGGAGTGGCTTTTTGTGGTTGCCAATAAAAGATTGGACTTTCTATGGGGTAGTGAGAGAACTAGACTACTCGACATCCCAAATTTAGACACTCCAAGACGACCAGGGAATTGATTGCCCCAGTTTATATCTTGTTCTCGGTGCTGGAGGGAACCACCTCATACAAACCCTTTAGAACAGCTTTCATGATGACAAGTCGGGGCAGCTGATGACTAACTCAAAGCTTCTACCTGTTGATATGTTCTTGGAGACCATCTATCTTCCCCAATATCTTCAAATGTCAAAACAAGTTCTATACCTTGTCAAAAAGTTATATTTTATGATTGTATATTTTTTAGCTGAAGTTTCGAGCATAAATTATCAAAAATAAAATTAATTTGCAAACAATCAGATAAAGTAAAAGAGTGAACACAATTTAATGAGAAATCTCTCTTTATATTGATTTGACCCTTGAATGGGTAGATATACAAAGATGTAACCCCTTAATGAGGTGATCACAGTGCGAGAAAAACATAATGGCAGAAAATTAGAGCCCCTTTTGAGTCTTGACACTGCTATAGTCCCTATAACTTTGGGAAGTCTTCAACACCTTGCTTCGTAGAAAGATGGCCGGATCAATTACGTCTCTTGATTATGTACTAGGGTCGAACGAGCATGCAGGATGGATACTTTGCCTTGGAATTTTGCCCCTAACTTTTGCCTGGATCGCCCTTTCGGGTTTTCAATCCACCGGGACACCCTTTTTTGCCTGAGCCGCCCTTTCAAGTTTTCAACTCAGCGGGCCTATTCTTATTTTATCCCTAATTTTGCCTGAACCGCCCTTTCGGGTTTTCGGTTCACTGGGATAGCCAATTTTTGCCTAAGTCGCCCTTTCGGGTTTTCGACTTAGCGGCTTTATTATTCCACTTTTTTAGGCAAAGTATCGCTTGACCAAATCTGCATTCACCGGATAAGGTAATTCCTCCCCATCCATGGTTGCGAGCTTTAGGGCGCCACCAGAGAATGCCTCTGTTACCACATATGGGCCTTCATAATTCGGCGTCCATTTGCCCCTAGATTCATTATACATAGCCATGATCCTCTTGAGTACTAAGTCTCCTTGCGCGAATGTCCTAGGATGTACTTTTTTGTCGAAGGCTCTCTTCATTCTTCTCTGGTAAAGCTGGCCGTGGCATATGGCCGTCAAGCGCTTTTCCTCAATGAGATTAAGTTCTTCAAATCTCGTTTTTACCCATTCGGCTTCGTCAAGTTGAGCTTCCATCAAAACTCTCAGAGAAGGGATTTCGACCTCTATTGGGAGAACTGCCTCCATGCCATAAACCAACGAGTAAGGAGTTGCCCCTGTTGAAGTTCGTACGGAAGTACGATAGCCATGTAATGCAAAAGGTAACATCTCGTGCCAATCTTTGTATGTGACCACCATCTTCTGGATGATTTTCTTGATATTTTTATTGGCTGCTTCTACGGCTCCATTCATTTTGGGTCTATATGGTGTCGAGTTATGATGTTCTATTTTAAAGCTGGCGCACAACTCGTCCATCATTTTGTTGTTGAGATTCGACCCATTGTCGGTGATGATGCGGCTGGGTACTCCATATCTGCATATGATGTTGTATTTCAAGAAACGGGCGACCACCTGCTTAGTAACGTTGGTATACGAAGCGGCTTCAACCCACTTGGTGAAATAGTCTATAGCCACAAGTATGAAGCGATGACCGTTTGAAGCTTTTGGTTCAATCATCCCAATCATGTCTATTCCCCACATGGAGAAGGGCCATGGTGAGGTTAAGACGTTCAATGGAGTGGTGGGTACATGGATCTTATCAGAGTATATTTGGCACTTGTGACAAGTTCGGGCATGATGGTAACAATCTGCTTCCATGGTAAGCCAATAATAGCCCGCCCTTAATATTTTCTTTGCCATGGTGTGTCCATTCGCATGAGTTCCAAAGCAGCCCTCATGAATGTCCTTTATAATCTGTTCAGCTTCACGTTTTTCCACACATCTAAGCAAAACAGTGTCATGGTTGCGCTTGTACAATACATTCCCGTTGAGGAAGAAGTTAGATGCCAATCTTCGCAAAGTTCTTTTGTCGATACCTAGGGCTCCTTCAGGATATTCGTGCTTTTCAAGATATCGCTTTATATCGTAAAACCACGGCTTTTCCTCTGCGTCTTTATCAGCAGTCAGACAATGTGCGGGCTCTTCAAAGCGTCGCAAATCAATAGATGGTCTATGATTTGGCCATATCAACTTGTACATGGATGCCAGGGTTGCCAAAGCGTCAGCCATTTGATTCTCTTCTCGAGGTATGTGAGAAAAAGTGATATCATCGAATCGAGGAAGCAATTTTGCTACATAATCCCGGTATGGAATTAAGTTTTCATGTTTGGTGTCCCAATCGCCTCTTATCTGGTAAATTACTAGAGCAGAATCCCCGAACACATCGAGAGTTTTGATTCTCAAGTCAATGGCTTCTTCTAGCCCCAGTATACATGCCTCGTACTCTGCTATATTGTTAGTGCATGGGAAACAGAGCTTGGCCGTAAACGGTAAGTGAAAATTTTTGGGAGATGTAATCACTGCCCCAATTCCATGTCCATAAGAGTTAGAAGCGCCGTCGAACATAAGAGTCCATCGCTCCCCTGGTTCTGGCCCTTCATCTGGTCCTGGCTCTTCGCAATCTATTGCCATCATGATATCCTCATCCGGAAAGTCAAATCTTAAAGGTTGGTATTCTTCCACTGGCTGATGGGCCAAATGATCTGCTAACACACTGCCCTTTATAGCTTTCTGAGTGGTGTATTGGATGTCGTATTCAGATAGCAGCATTTGCCATCGGGCTATCCTACCGGTAAGAGCAGGTTTCTCGAAGATGTATTTGATCGGATCCATCTTGGAGATTAAGTATGTGGTGTGCGTCAGCATATATTGTCTGAGTCGTCTAGCAGCCCATGCAAGTGCACAACAAGTCTTTTCAAGCAAAGAGTATCTTGTCTCACAGTCGTTAAACTTTTTGCTGAGATAGTATATAGCATGCTCTTTCTTGCGCGTATCATCTTGTTGTCCCAATACGCAACCCATGGACTCTTCTAGCACGGTTAAGTACATAATGAGCGGCCTTCCAGGAACTGGTGGTATCAAGATCGGTGGTTCTTGCAAATATTCTTTGATTGCATCAAATGCCCCTTGGCATTCATCATTCCACACAACCGGCTGGTCTTTCCTGAGTAATTTAAAAATTGGCTTGCAAGTGGCTGTGAGATGTGAAATGAATCTTGCGATATAATTCAACCTCCCTAGAAATCCACGGACCTCTTTTTCAGTCTTTGGCGCAGGCATGTCTTGAATCGCCCTTACTTTATCAGGATCCACCTCAATCCCTTTCTGGCTTACGATAAAGCCCAACAACTTTCCGGACCGCACCCCGAATGTACATTTGTTGGGATTAAGTCTCAACTTGAACTTCCTCAGCCTGGCGAACAACTTTTCCAGATTACCCACATGCTCCTCTTCAGTCTGGGACTTAGCAATCATGTCATCAACGTACACTTCGATCTCTTTGTGAATCATATCGTGAAAGAGCGTTACCATTGCACGTTGGTATGTTGCCCCAGCGTTCTTTAACCCAAATGGCATTACCTTGTAACAGAATGTGCCCCATGGTGTAATGAACGTGGTTTTTTCCATGTCATCTGGATCCATCTTAATTTGATTGTAACCAGAGAACCCATCCATGAAGGAAAAAACAGAGAACTGTGCCGTATTATCTACTAACACATCAATGTGAGGCAATGGAAAATCGTCTTTAGGACTTGCTCTGTTTAAGTCGCGGTAATCCACGCACATACGGACCTTTCCATCTTTTTTGGGTACGGGAACAATATTTGCAACCCACTGTGGGTACTTGGCCACTGCTAAGAACCCTGCATCGAATTGTTTTTGGACCTCATCACGGATTTTCAGAGCCATATCGGGGCGAGTTCTTCTCAACTTCTGCTTGACGGCATGACACCCTTCTTTGAGTGGTAGTTTGTGTACAACAATGTTTGTATCTAGACCAAGCATGTCCTGGTACGACCATGCGAATACATCAGCATACTCTCGGAGGAGCCCTACCAGCTTTACCTTGACAACATCTTGAAGAGACGCTCCAACCTTTATCTCCTTTCTATTTTCTTCTGAACCTAGGTTGATAACCTCGACATCCTCTTTATGCGGCATAATGACCTTCTCTTCTTGCTGCAACAACTTAGCCAATTCGTTGGGGAGCTCATTCTCGTCTTCCTCATCTGCTTGGTATATTGGACAATCAAAATCATAAAGGCCTATAGCAGTGTCGATATCAAGGACCTCGGTAGTGTCTCTGCATGTTTATGATTTATGCAGCTTATTTAGGAAAGTGAGTGTGCGAAAGAAATGCCATTAATTATGAAAAAAAGAAACGAAAGTGAGCGAAATTGAATGCAAATCAAAATTTATTCATGTAAAACATGTTTCGAAACATCAGGGGGCCCGATACAAAGCTCCGCTACGCCTTGGGCAGAGCGTAGGGGTTTTTTTTTTTTTTGACAATTAATTAAAACTTTACTTTTGAGGAGGGAAAAACTGGGGTATTTCGATGGTCTTCCAATTCTTCAATTCTTCACCAGGTTCGGCCTGACGGACCCAGCTCGCGGAGGCTTCTCTGTCATCAACCCCATCTTCAATTACCATGGCGGAGGTATGGTCGAAGATATGCCCAGCGCTTTTAAAGACTTCTGCCACAGGAGGAATCTGCTTCTTGCCATATGCAATCGTCACAGTGTTGGATGAAGGGTGGTATCCTAGCCCAAATTTGTCGAACTTTTCAGCCACTTCCACCATTTTGCCCCAGCCTTGGGCGTTTCCTTTGTCTATAACCATCTTAGCTTCTTCATAAGAGGCCATTGCTGATCTTGAACTCTGACCCTCTGAAATTCGTTGCACCGCTAATGTATTCACCACTTCGAAAGATTGAAAAGGCGTTTCCACCATTTCCCCTTCAACTTCAATGTACCTGAAGGATGTTAAGTGGCTAACCAAGATATCCTCCTCTCCTCCAATCTGAACTACTTTGTCATTACTGACAAATTTTAGCTTCTGATGAAGGGTAGAGGTAACAGCTCCTGCATAATGAATCCAAGGTCTTCCTAATAGACAGCTGTACCCTGGATAAATATCCATTACTTGAAAAGTGATAGTGAAGACAGTTGGCCCGATTTTTATTGGCGAGTCTACATCGCCAATCACAGCACGCCTGGAACCATCAAAAGCTTTGACCACTAGAGCACTTGGCTTCATGCTTACTCCTTTTACCGGCATTCTCTCCAGGGTGACCTTGGGAAGCACATTCAAAGAAGACCCTGTATCCACTAAGACTCGGGATATCAATGTGTCTTGGCATTTGATAGAAATATGAAGAGCTTTATTGTGGTTTCTTTTCTCTGCAGTCAAGTCATCATCATTAAATCCAAGAAAGTTTCCGGTAGTTACGCTAGCTATCACATCATCGAACTGGGCCACGGTGATGTCTTTAGTAATATGCGCAGCGCTCAACACCTTCATCAAAGACAACCTGTGGGCCTCTGAATTCAGTAACAACGAGAGCATGGAAATTCTGGCAGGGGTCTGGTTTAGTTGATCAATCACTTTGTAATCACTTTTTCTGATGATCTTCAAAAACTCCTCAGCTTCTTTTGGTGTCACTGCTGCTTTTGGTGATGACACCTCAACAGGTGGCTCAACACTTGGTGGTTCAATTGTAGCTTTTTCTTTATTTCTGGCTGGCACTTCCACTGGCTTGGCGGCAAATAAACGACCGCTACGGGTCATTCCACTAGGCCCCACTACTGCATCGCATTTGGCAGCGTCATTCTCAATCACTAGACCCTCTGGCCCCTGTTTAAAAACTTTGGGCTCAGATTCATTGACAGAATATTCTATTACCACCGGGGCTGGTCGTGCTGCTCTTTGTCTGTTGACGTCATCTTCATCATACTGCATAACTACGGGTGCTGGTCGGGCGGGCCTCTGTTGAAAGGCTTCCGAAGGATCGTACTGTAAGACTACTGGCGCTGGTCGAAGTCGCCTTGTCGGATAAGCACTTGTTTCATCATACTGAATATCAATAGCAGCTACGTTCGAATCTCTTCGCTCTATTTGTATTATCCCCTGCTCTAAGAACCTTTGTAGATGTTTCTTTACTACGTCTTCAGTCAAGTTCTCCTCTTGGGGAATCATCCCACTCTTCTTCAATTGCTCTCCGATAACGGCCATCGGAGTACGGACATCTTCAACACTCGTAATTAGCCTCATACCACTGTTCTCTTCCACAGCATTGACGGAAGGACCTCCATGTTTATGCAACGGATCCTTCGTAATGTTGGCCCCTCTAGGTGTAAAAGTGAGATCTTTGGATTCTATTAAGTCTTGCACCCGGTTCTGAAACGCATAGCAGTTGTCTATGGAGTGTCCAGGGGCTCCTTTATGGAACTCACAATGGGCATTGGCATCGTACCCAGGAGGATATGGAAAAATTGCTGGACGCAAATCTCGTAACGTTAAGTGTCCGCTCTGATTTAGCTGAGCAAAGATCTGCCCATATGACATAGGCAGCGGGTCGAGTTGTCTTCTTGGCTGTCTTGGCCTTTGTTGTCTTTGAGCCGGGGCATTATGATATTGCGGTGGAGGAACTCTCTGATAATTCTGTTGTTGATTCTGTTGTTGAGCTGGTTGTTGGTAGGGAGCTTGGGCTACTGCAGCTACTTGTTGATATTGGATATCCACCGGAGCTCTGTCCCTTTGTCCTCTCATCACGGCATTAGCCTCATCCTCCCTTTTCTTTATAAAAGGCCTTCTTCCTCCATTCATTGGGACTGCAGCCTTGTTCTTTTTCAAAGTACTCTCGATTCTTTCACCTACTGACACTACTTCAGCGAAGTTAGGGAAACTGGACCCAAGCATGCGGTCCAGATACTGCGGTTGTAGAGTTCCCATAAACATGTCAGTTAACTCCTTAGTCAGCAATGGTGGTTGAACACGGGCAGCCAACTCTCTCCACCTTTGGGCATATTCTTTAAATGACTCGTTGTTACGTTGAGTCATGTCTTGCAGCTGCGTTCGATTTGGTGCCAAATCAGTATTATATTGATAATGTTGTGAAAACGCATCTGCTAGATCTCTCCACGTGCTGATTTGTCCTTTTTCTAACTGCATATACCATTCCAACGATGCCCCACTGAGGCTATCTTGGAAGTAATGTATTAAGAGCAAGTCATTGTCAATGTGAGCAGCCATCTTGCGACAGTATGCTCTCAGATGGGTTTTTGGACAGCTGACCCCCTTATACTTTTCAAAGTCTGGGACTTTGAACTTCTTTGGTATTACCAGCCCGGGAACTAAGCACATATCAACAGCATCTAAGCCTGGAGTCTTCTGGACCTCCAAGGACCTAATCCTCTCTTCAACAGTTCGCAGTCTATCAGCAGAATGATCAATTGCAGCCCCCGCATTATGTTGGGGATGAGGTGGCGGAGGAGGTTGGAAGAAAGCATCATATTGTTCATCCATTTCCACTTCTGAGCCATGATGTGCGGACGTAGAATGATTAGTAAGGTCCACATGAACGGGAGGTGGGGTCTTAACAATCCCAGAAGTTCCTATATTGTCAGCCGCCTTCCTAGCATCAGCCAAAATTGCAGTATTGTCTTCCTTTTGGGCCAACGTCATCATCGTCTCCAGCAGTTGGTCCATCTTCGCCCGGAGGGCGTCAATGTCGCCTCTCATGATGTTCTGAGTCTCTTCCATCTGTTCCAACGTCATTTGGTAATTGTGCCGAGTCTCGTAACGATGTCGAATAGTCAGCTTTCAGTTTTCTGAGTTTTGAAAGAAAAAAGTCCCATGAGCTGTAATGTCGGGTGAAGGTGCAAAAATGCTTATGCTTATGCGTATGATTGCATTTTTATTCTTTTTAGGGAAGCATTTATAACGATTAGTTACTTATCAGACATTCAAACAACACGAGAACAAATAAAACAAAATAACTACTCTTCATTCATTCGAATTGTTCCAACATAACAAGAGCAGAAGCTAACAAGGAAAACAAGTTAGCATTCCAAACAAACAACAGGAAAATAAGACAAAGAAAACTTCAAACTTCATTTCTTTTTGCTTCTCGCTCCTTGAGCTCTTCTTTGAACCTTGCTAACATTTCCTGGCACACATATATGAACTCGCAAATGGCTGGAGCGGTGGAGTCATCGATGGCCTCCATAGCATCTCTATGTTTCCAAACTAGATCCTTGGTCAACCAATTGCAAAATTCTATCAATCCATTTAGCTTGTTGCGGTATATGTCTCGGTTGTTCCTCATGATGTGAATGGATTGCTCATATGTGGCAACATCTTGAGCTAGCTGGTCCCTTGCAGTAGACCAAATGGCTTTGTCTTCCATAACAGCTCCTATCTTGTTCTCTTGATATTTTATGAACCTTTCAAGCTCATCTATTTTAGCACAAGTCTTATGCCAATTCTCCGGTGTTATCCGAGATGCGTTTAAGGCTTCTTCCTTGAGTTGACGTTCTCTATCCTCGCCAGCTCTTGAAAGGCGTAGCGCAGCACTCAGTGTCTTAACTTCAGCTCCTAACGTATCTCTGAGTTCCTTGCTCTTCTTAGTGGCTAAAATATACCATCGCTCATTTTCTCGCCATTTTGCATGAGCGTACTCCAGCTGCTCCCTGAGAGAATCTAAACAACTGTCAGCTTGATTGATGCATACTTTGGTCCTTTTCCTCTTTCCCTCCTCTTCATCGATCCTGCTTCCCATTTCTTCAATTTGCTTGTCCTTTCTTGCGATCTCATACTTCATATGATTTTTTTCATTAACCACATCCTGAAGTCTTACTTGCAAGTCTTCATTTTCTTTCCCTAGCCGAGCTATTTTGAGCCTCATCTCTTCCACTTCTTCAACTGATATGGGCACAGGCTGCGGAGCGGTGGGTCTAGGAGGCGCCTCAACAGAAAAGGGTAGCTTAACCATTTTGACCCTTTCCAGAACCCATTGTCGATAAGGCATTCTTGCCACCCCATCCCTTTTCCTCAACTCAGACCCTTTGGTATGAACTTTCTGCCAAGATCGTACAATCTGGCAGAGAAGTGAGGGATCTTCAACACCTCTCTCATGAAGGATCATTTCTCCTAGCTCTTTATCTTCAGGTTTCCCCAACATTGGATATTCAAATTGTCGTATCGCTAGTATAGGATTATAGCTTATACAACCCTTAGACCCAATCAATGGCACATTGCAGAAGCTACCACAACTCATGATAATTTCACCTACTCCCAACTTATTAGGGTACCAAGTGATGTCTCTCTCAGAAATAGATATTAGCAATTGAGCCCATTCCCCACTGTTCAACTTAGGGATAGTAGCATGACGCTTAAATACATGAGAAGTAAGCCATTTGTAGAGAATAGGGAGGCAGAATGTCAACACGGAACCCTTTCTTTCATGACGAAGGTGCAAGGTGTAAAAAACGTCGGCCAAGAGAGGGTATACTGGGCTTTGCTCTTTCTTCCAAACAGCCCAAAAAACACTGATAGCCGCAGAATCGACAAAATCTTCGAAAGTAGGGAATAATATTAGCCCATATATGATAAGAGCCAATATATTTACCAAAGCATCCCATTGTCTATTCTTCAACATCTTAATTGCCTCCTTTTCTAGCATAATACTTCTAAATCCAAAGAATTCTTCTCTTTTCTTCCATCCAGCTTTGGCTATTGAAATTGAGATTTGGAGAGCGTCTGCCAACTCCTCCACTTCTGGAGTCTGACCTATCATGGTATAGGGTGCCCTACCTTTGACAGGGAAGCCTAGAAACCCCTCAAACTCTTCAATAGCGGGTGTTAAGTAGAAATCTTGGAACAAGAAGCTTCTCATTTGCAGATCGTAGAACTGTGCTAAGGCTGTAATAGCGGGAATCTGCACTTCCATTGTTAACAGATCAATTACTTGACCGAACCTTCCTATCAAAGTCTTCTTGAAGACCGAAGGCATTTCTTTCAAACAATTCATGATTGCACTGACATCGGGTTTGAGTGCTTTAAGCTGAATAGTCTTTCTTTTTTCTGAACTCGTGGCCATTGTGAATGCATGTCAACCTGTCAATATAAATGCTTCCCTGAAAATAAAGCTAGTGTAAGTTATGATGCATATGTAAATGCTTATGAATGCAACAGCGCAGGATCCAGGTTATCACAAGTATCTCCCACCCTCCTAATAGGTATAAAGATAGCTCTAGATTCTTTACCCAAAATGACCCACTCACGGGATAGTTTCTACGTTGACGGATGGGGTTCTCAAGGTCATAGATACCAATGATACCACCATCACGCAACAGGCGAGCTGCATTACGATGGTAATACCAAAGGATCTCTCTCGAGAGAAGTCTTCATGCTAGGCCCACAAGGAGCGAGTCCTTGGGGACTAACACTAATTACTACCAATTCTAAACTATGTTTTCTCTCTTCTTTTTCCAAAGCTCGGGTGTAGAGCTTTACTTGCAATGTTATCCCCGAATCCAGCAGGCAGATATAATAAACAGCATACGACAGAAAGAGAAAACAAGAAATAAACAATAGGAGAAAATAAACATAAAGAAAACAGTTAAGCAAAAGGTTAGTACGCTCGAATCGAGTCAAGTTAGGCTTGACTCTCTCTTGCATAGGGCAATGCAGGTCCCCAGCAGAGTCGCCATCTGTCGTACCTCGAAAAATACGATCCTCGCGATGGCCGCGGAAAAATACTGTTCGAAACAGAGTCGCCACCGAACTTTATTCATTCCAAGGAAGGAATAGGAAAATATCGATAAAACCTTTAAGAGAGATAAGAACATGGTCATCGCAACCAATATTCTAGGTTCGGGAGTCGGTTACGCAGAGGGAAGGTATTAGCACCCTCTACGTCCGTTGTACTCAACGGGAACCTCTTGATCGATCCGAGAGTAAAGTTAACTATGCTTGTTGTTTTCTTCTAAGGTTTCTCCTATAGGGGGAATGGGTGGTTATAGGATAGGGTGCTCGTCAAGGATTGGGGCCCTTGTGCCTACGTATCTTCACTTATAAGAAGTGGAAAATCAGAGCATTCGTAGTTCGTGGACTACGGGAAAAAGAGGGAATGTGCTCGCCAAGATCATCGCAATCTTGTGCCTACGTATCTTGCATTCAGAAGAGAATGAAGAATCAGAGCAGCCGTAGTTCGGCTAACTACGGTAAAAAGGTTTGGTATGGGAACGAACGAGTGTTTAGGTCTCATTCTAACTGCTAAACGTTGGCTTGTTTGCTCGCTAGGGGAGGCTGAAGCACTAGTTTGTTATGCGCGGAAGAAGGGACTAAACAATGTTCTTGACAAAAGGTGTCTTGGTTGGAAATCGCACGAGGGCGAGGAATTTGTGTTTATCGCATTGGGTGTTTTTGTTTAGGGAAGAGAATAGTTTTGAATAGGTTTAAGGTTTCAATTGCACGGGGGCAAGAAAGAGGAGTTTAGTTAGGCAATTTGATGGAGAATGACGACTATTTGATAAACGAGACGTCGGCCTCGCAATCAATTAATCGGGGCATTATTGGAATGCTAGATCCCAACGACACCTTTTTCATTCGAATAATTACAAAATATGTTTGAGAAAGTTTCAATCGCACGAAGGCGAGAAAGAGAGAGTTAAGTTGAATAGGTAGTTGGGGTTTCGATTGCACGAAGGCGAAGAAGATAAGGTCGGTTAGATATTTTGAGGGAGAATGACGACTACTCGATAAACGAGACGTCAGTCTCGCAACCAATTAGTCGGGATATCGTTGGAATGCTAGATCCCAACGACACCTTTTTCATTCAATTAATTAGGAAATTGTATTTGAATGGACAATGAATACTTGTCCAAATAGTTAAGGCGCGTGTTTTAGACGAAAGGTCGAATGACACGCTACCTAAGGCGTACGCCTCAATAGTTGTCATTCAAGAATTCAAGGAGGGCGAGTCTCCAAGAACTCAGTTCTTTTGTAATTTGATTAAGAAAAATGATTTGAATTTGACGTATGGTTTAGAAACATACTAGTGTTTAGACTCGATCACACGTGAGTGAGGAACGAGGTTAGATGGGTTGAAAACTTTAGGAGGAATGACGACTAATCGATAAACGAGACGTCGGCCTCGCAACCAATTAATCGGGATATCATTGGAATGCTAGATCCCAACGACATCTTTTTCATCCCATTAATTACGAAATATGTTTGTTGGACAGTGAAAATATTGGTCCAAATAATTAAGAAGTGTTTTAGGAACGAAAGTTCGAATGATATACTATTCAAAGTGTACACCTTGATAGTAACCATTCTCGAATTCAAGGAATGCACGACTCCAAGAACTCGATACTTTCGTAATTTAATTATGAAAATAATTTGAAAATATTAGTGTGTAGATTGAACTAGGGTGAGCGTATTGCTCGAATTAGGGTTTGCGGCTTTTGAAAGGTTTAAACAACGCTAAGTAATCTAGTGATGAAAGACGAAGCGACCACAACTCAAGGTGTACACCTCGAGAGCGAGCGCTTAAGGACCCAAGGAGTGCTAGACTCCAAAGACCCACTACTTTCATTAGTTAATTAAGAAAATAATTAGTTGTTTACCTTAATAAATTAATCATTCTCAAAATTTAATTAACTAAAATATCATTTAGGTTTTATGAATTAAACTAGAATGTGGAGTATTTAGTTGGAGTTAAGGAACCTAACATTACAAATGCTCATTCTAAATAAGTAAAATAAAATAAAATAAAAAAAAAATAATGATAATGAATTTATTAATTAGAAACGAATACTTGCTTCGGAAATAAAACCAAGTTTTTCCACATTAAATACAATCTACTAATTCCCTAGCATGGTTAGTATACTCAAAACAGAATATTTGACTTAACAAACACCAACGGGCCACTAGTCCATAAAGACCAAGGCCCATATCAATATGACCTGGGGGATTTGCTCCAAACCCTGAACACACGCATCCGCATGAGACAGCCAAGGCCATAAACCAACGAAAAGTCAAAAGACCTCACGGTGTCAGACGTTGAATTGGGACTACACTTTGCATGGGAAAACGACACAATAGCATTAACAGATAACAATAATAACAAATTTAACACGCTTCTCTCCCAGGTCACAAATGCTTCCCTATTTTCAAGTGAAAATCTCTACCTCAATCACTCGCTCAACTCCTAATCCTTCTAACCCTTTTTCTCGTTACCCCTTCCAAATCGCAAACAAAATTTCTTTCTGAACCGTGTTCCTAAATCAGTTCACAAATCCCTAATTCCCCAATTCAAATCAGCAAATAAAACCCAAACTATAGCTTACCCATAGCAAAGAAAAGCATAAACTAAAGTTCAAACACCACACAGAGTAATATAATCCAACAGACAAATCATGATGCTCAAACGGAGGTAAGCAAAACGCGGACGAAAAGGGGACTCACCAGCTTTGAGCTATTTCGATGGTGAATCTACGAGGTAACTGGTTCGTGCTCTATACTTTTACGCTTTTCTTCTTCTTTATGTGTTCCTTGCTGAAAATGTCGTGATATGGAGGTGCGTGAACGTGGCTGAGCTCCCTATCTTAGAGTCTCAGTGTGAGGCTCTAAGAAGGTCTGTAAAAAATTTTGCTTTGATGAGGGTTTATGGTGACTTTTTAACAGAGTAACACTAAGGTTTTTTTCTCCCCCTTTTGCCAATGAATAGAGTGGTATTTATAGGGAATTTTTAGGGTTTTTGGTGCGTGTGAGAATTTGAATTCTTGCTGAAGGAAGGGCTTAATCCGTGTGAGGTAGGACAGTGAGGAGCATTTTGGTGGTACAATTCCGTTAGGTGCTAATACCACGATTTCTGATTCTCTGGGATATGAGTGATAGTGACTTCTACGTTTTGTCTGTAGTGAGCTCCAAAATATCTACTTTTACCCTTTATTTTTACTGTTGTGAAAATATTTCTTTTACTGCTTATCAATTTGCTGACATGGAGGTCTTCATTTGACTTAAAACATTTTGTTTCTTTTGCAATATTTGGATGACTCTTGATTCCTGTCTTGTTTTGATGTAACAGGTTTGTTTCTTGCTGAGAGGGTTAGTTCAACTTGAGCCAACGTCTACTCTCTTTTGCATAGATTAATTTCATCATACTTACCGGCTCAATCCAACACTTGCCCGAATTTGGTATCAATGGAACCCATAAACTGGAAACAACATCAGCTCAGACTCTGTAAGCTTAACTTTAATAGCCTTTTTTACAATTGAGTTGGTGTTCTTAGTGTAAGAATAAATGATTTGAATGCTTATGCTATTCCTTGCTTCAACTTGCTTTCATGTGCGTTGGTTTGAGCCATTTTGAATTGGTGAAGATTTATATGATGAAAGACGCTACGGCTACTTGTAAGAACCGTGTAATTAATTCGTTTCTCTCCTCTTTTTACTTTGGGAATGTTTTGGTTGTATGTAACGCAACTTCGTAGACCATGTCATGTTATTCTTTGGTAGCAGCTCCATGACTTGTGTTTATGTTGTGTCATAAATGTATCCTATTGTTTTATAACTTATAGCTTCTGCACCGTATAGGACAGTGAATTGTCGTGGTTTTCATTGCAGCCTGTTGTCTTGAGAGCAGAGTGTAAACATGAAGCTGTTGCTGCTAATTAAAATGTGACTGAAGCTGCTGAAGAAGTAATTGGTTTGAATGCTGTTGTTGGTCTTGTTTGGCAACTTCGCGATACTTCTTTTTAGGTTCACTAAATGTTACCCTCAAGATTGCAAGTGATTTTGTGTCTGCATTCTTTTGGTATGTCATCAGTATTTTCTGAACACTAAGCCAGTGCTTTAAGAAGATCAACAAAAGCCGATTCGTCTAACATAAACTGCACTTTGTTTTTTTTTCAGTAGCAGGTTCATTGTTGTATTACATGCCAAGAAGACACAACCATCATCCTCAACCAAATAAACATTTGACCCAATTAATTTACTGAAGCAGTCTAAAACAGCCTTAAGTTTTCCACACGAAGCGAGAGCTTTGCATCCTTCAACCTTCATAGTAATTTGGCACAACATAGGTAGCAGAAAGCACACAGAGTGGAAGGGCCTTTGTTCATCTGCGCCTTTGATTGAAAGCATATACCTTAAAAGCTCGTATTTTGTAACCTCCGTAAATAGTCTTTTCTTAGAGGTGAGTCTGCAAACCTAGCTTTTATGAAATCTTCCACCTCTGTTATATAGTAAAGCCACAACTGAGCAATTCTTTATTCTCCCAAGATGCTGTAATGGATTTTTAAAGGCATATCTAATAATTCTGATAATTTGCGGATTTTACGTAAAGACGGAATAAGATCTTCAAGAAACTCTGCAGAGAACTCATGCAAATTCGGATCACCTGTGGCCAAGGACTTAAATAACGATGATAAGCTTTCCAGCATTAAATGGATTGGTCTTTGTAGCTGTAAAGTCTCATCTGCAGCTATGTCATCTAGGAGAAGTATATCTCTTGAAATTCTAGAGAAAACTGATTCTTAATACTGCACACATGCTTTTCTTGTAAGTTCCATAATTGATTCTTTACATTCTAAAGAGCCTTTGACATTTCAAATCCCTTATTCTGATTTCTTTGATGGTTGTGGGGCTAGGGATGTGATCGTAACGGCATGTTCTCATGCTTGCAGGTTGTGGATTTTTATGTGACATGTGGTTTGGCCTGGAAGATGGAAAGTTTAGCATAATGGCCACTTATTAGTGATGGAAACCACATTCTTTTGCAAATCTCGGTATGAAACGCGGAACTCGGTGCTTGTCATTTGGAGCTCGATGGAGATTTCGCCACTTCAAAAGTACGAAACGGTACCTCCTTTGACATACGCGAGGCACATGGTTGCTTAGAATTGGTAATGAGCTATCTGTAAGTCCTTGTGTGAGAAACTCAATCTCTGCATTGTGAAAGATGCTTCATGCTTTACTATATTTAAGGACTTATGTGTAGGCATTGATTATGAATTCGATAGACAACCTGTTTGTGAATTTTTATTATTGAACTTTGTGAATCTATATTGCTCCCATACTCCTGCTGCCTGCATCTATCTTGCTGTAAAATGATCTTTCCTGTTACCTACTCCTAACTCTCATTTTATCTTGAACTTTTGGCATGAGAAATGATGACACTTGTAGTGAAGACAAAAGACTCGGCTGTGAAACCCGCATTCATAAAGAGCTTAGGAAAGATGAACTCAAAATGTGGAAAAATAGAACTAGGCATGAAGGAGAGATCAAGCACGGAAGACTTCAAAATTTGTAGGATTTGTAGTTTGGAATATTCCTTGTGTGGTGTTCTTATTCCATTGAAACTCCTTATGATGCTTTTGTTTATTTCATGATCCCATTGTAATGACATTCCAAACTTGTATTATAAGTTTTTTTGTACCTTGCCTTTCTTAAAAATCCGCTGATGAAGTTCATGCTTATATTGATTTAGAGCTAAGCATCATGTAAACTCTGATGTGGATTTTGGCCCTTGTTTAAATACTGTATGGGCATGGCTTATCATTTTATCTACGTCCCGAAAACCATAGCTCAAGTCTTTCCCGACATTATTTGTGTTTTGAACCTAATATGGTTGGATAGTTAGGAAACATCCTGACATAAATCAAAAAGTCTTGGAACAACTCTTCAATCATGGTTTCTACTTATCTCACTCTCATGGCTTAACTTTTGCACTACACGCTTTGAAATTATATTCATCTCTTTGACTTTCTATAATACCAATTGAGATTTTAAATCTAACACACGTAACCAATATCAAATGTTTTTTTCTAAATTGGATAAGGGACGAAGCCTTTTTAATTGCGTCAATCATGCCTTCTGAGTAATGAAGTCAACCGACCATATCTTGACTAACGACATCTAAAATTCTAATTTAATTATGACCTGAAATTTGCAAGTCACATTCAAATTTGTCACAAACCGATGACTTGAAATTTGCTAGCTAAATCTAAGTTTGTCACAAACTAATTTAGGATCCAAACATTGCCTGACGATTGCAATCAATTCGAACAAATTCTATGGCTAAATCGACCATGTCTAGAAGCTTCATGTAATGTATCCTTGAACTTGAATTAAATGCATACCATAATAAGCAAATTGTAGTGATGCTTAAACAACTGTTAGAGAAGCTTGTAGTTAATTTGAAATAGGGTGCCAATTTCTTGAAACTGTGTGGCAAGATAGATCCAATCATGTACTTTATGTCATTGATCATATCATGTCTGTCTGATCGTGAGAACGAGGACACACACAAGTTTGGGTACAAGGGGCTGGAGGCGCGCTCCTCCCATAATAGTTCAGCATAAATCACCATGGATTATCACCACAATGAGTATAACGAAAAGTCTTCATAACAAAACCTTAGAGAGTCATGGCCAGAAGTCATGTGGCAGTAGGACGTTTATTGAATACCAAAGTAGGACAAATTTGGGGTATGACACTAACAAGTCCTTATTTATACTCTTTTAGTATGGGCTTGGACTTTAGCAAAAGCTTCCTCAAATTTGATAAAATCAAATCAAATAATTCTTCAAATCTTTTCAAAATATAATTCTTCAAATCTTTTCATAATTAACACCAATTTAGATTTGATCAAATCAAATCAAACTCCAAATCTTCTCATAATTAAAACAAACTCATATTTGATCAAATTAAATCAAATTCCAAATCTTCTCATTTTAAATCATCTGCAAAATCTTCTCCACAAAAAATAGGAACAAATAGTTTCCTAAAAAGTCTCAAAGATCCTTTTTTATGAAATCCAATAAAATCTACATTTTGTTCCTAATAAATCTTCTTGACCTGCGCATAATGATGAAGAATATCCAAGAGGATCTCATCAAACCAAAACACATCTGTCAAGAGATATAAAATAGTAGCGCCTGCTGTACCAAACAAAGATGACATGACATCTGTCTCGACATCTTGTATGAAACACATGACAGTAGTACTGCCATAACATTTGAGGAAGATGTTATAACATCTTACTTAACATCAGTGTAGAATCATGTTTTACCAAAATTTAGCCAATCATAGAATCATGGAACTAACATTTCACACCATAACAGAGATATTACAAGTGAAAAGAAGGTGTTTTAACTATTCATCAATCAAATTACAAAGGCGACATAAAGAATTTACCTGAACTCCTCTTTTTCTTAAAGCATCAATAGTTGACAATCGATTCCACAATAATTTCCATCCAAAAGTTTTAAGTCTAGTTTGAATATTAATGTTCCATAACCATTTGAATGCCAACAAACTATCTGGCTGCAAAGAGATCCTGTTAGAATCCATCATCATAAGGCGATATGCCTCACTAACCGAAAATCCCTTTTGCTCAACACTAACCCAATTGATCTTGTCATCCGCTCTAGGGGACAAACTAAACTCGTCTCAGTGCTGATGCAACAAAGCAACTCTATTACAAAATTCTTGTTGCCCTTGAAACGGAATTCCGAAGTCGCCCCAAATCCATAATTCATCAATCCATGAACCCATTTCTTTGACCATGTAGTTCTTCTTGATACGGAGTTGATACAAATCCCGAAACAACACGGCAAGAGGCGCCTGACCTGCCCATTTTGCTGACCAAAAAGGGACATTCACTCCTTTACCAAGCACAAAATTCACAAAATTCAAAAACTTAAATTCACCTAGATTTGAAAGGACACCACACTTAAATACATCTTTCCACCATGTTGACGATGATTTTTGCATGCTATGATTACCCACCAACACCAAGTGTTCCACATTTCCGTAGCAGGCCTTAAGAACCTTCTTCCCAAGAGGCAAAGATTTGCTCAATAATCTTCATTTCCACTTCGATAATAACGCCAAATTGAATTCTTTGATGCTTTTAATGCCCAGGCCTCCAGAAGCTTTATTCCTACAAACCAACTCCCACTTCACCCAAAAAATCTTCGACTTGCCATCTAAAATTTTGGGCAGATCTCATATGTTCTAAGAGATGCAAAAAAAATTGATCTCTACTAAAACAAGGACGAGGACATACCATGACCATTTTAAATTCCTTTAAGAATTAACAATGTTATGACCAATGTCATGACCTCTGTTGTGACATCTGCAGACTGACATAACTATTTATCTAACCATTTAAATTGTGCAGAATTGTAAATGTTGAAAGATAAATAACACAATGAATTGTTTACTCAGTTCGGTGCAACCTCACCTACATCTGGGGGCTACCAAGCCAGGGAGGAAATTCACTATTAGCATAATTAATTCAGAGTCAAATAACCCGTTTGCACTCCTCATTTAAGACCTACCCAATGACACTTCAGCCTAGAGACCACTAGACTAGAGTTTCCCACTCACTCCCCCTCAATCACCGCAGTGATAATTAATTCACAATTACAATATGAAGACACTCTTCAAACACACCTTGATCTTGCTTCACAACTTTGATCAAGAGACACACACTCTTGCTTAACAGCTTTGAGTGACACAATGAACACACATATTCATACACAATAACCAAAGCAATTATACAACATACAATTTCTTGGCACACAAGGAATCCTAAGACTCCTAGACACACGTGAAGAGCAAACCTCTTCACTCACAAACATGTCTACCACAATGTATCCAAAGATACAAATGATGACTTACAAGGTCACACACAATGGACTCTCAAAATCCTAAACCTTAATTCTACACTCAAGTTTTTCTTGTTGTGAGTGTTTTTTTTCCTTTGCTTCTGCGCCTCCTTAAATATCAATGCAGATTGGGCTTGGTCTGGTCACAAGTAACAAACATTAGGTTTAACAAAGTAAAACTAATTTCCACAATTCAAGATGCTGTCAAATTAGGTCACAGCTGTTTCATGTTATGCCCAGCCCTTACTAGAATCTCGCTTGAGATAACTAAGGAGCCATAACAGGTTTCCTGAAGTATAGCCTGAGTTTCCTCTTGCAATATAACAGTAAACCTAAACACGCGCCCCTGATGTCATACGCTTGATGTCATATAACATCCAGCATGACATCCAACACACTTTGTTCTTAGCTGACCAAACTCCCCCTGCTGAACACTCCTGCAGAATCTTCTTCACAACAGTAGAAACAAACATATTATAGTTTCCTAAAAAGTCTCAAAGATCCTTTTTGTGAACACCAATTAAATGTGCCCTTTGTTCCTAATGAATCTCTTTGTCCTGCACATACTGATGAGGTATATCCAAAGCATTTCTGTCAAGTGATATAAAACAGCAGCACCTGTTGTACCATACAGCGATGTCATGACATTCAGTATGACATCCAGAACAACAGTTCTTTCATCAGCTCCTGCTAGCTCCTGTTGCACCAGACAGCGATGTCATGACATTGGTAATGACATCCTGTTTAAAGCACATGACAATAGTTCTGTCATCAGCTCCTGATAGCTCCTGTTGCACCAGACAGCGATGTCATGACATTGGTAATGACATCCTGTTTAAAACACATGACAGTGGTATTGTCATCAGCTTCTGCTAGCTCCTGCTGCACCAGACAGCAATGTCATGATATTGGTAATGACATCCTGTTTAAAACACATGACAACAGTTCTGTCATCAGCTTCTGCTAGCTCCTGCGGCACCAGACAACAATGTCATGACATTGGTAATGACATCCTGTTTAAAACACATGACAGCAGTACTGTCATCAGCTCCTGCTGTGCCAGACAACAATGTCATGACATTGGTAATGACATCCTTCTTAACATTAGTGAAGAACCATGTTTTACCAAAATTTTAGCCAATCATAGAACCATGGACAATCATAGAGTCATGAAACTAACAATCTCCCCCTTTGGCAAATTTTGGCTAAAACAACCAAACAGACATCAGGTCAGCAGCAGTAGTCTTCTCATAAACAAACTATCATGCTCCCCCTTAATAGTTGCATTCAACAAGCAACTACACAATATGCACTTTGCTTAGCAGTAGCAGTAGATAACAACACTTTACTCCCCCTTGGTTTAGTCAAAAATTGACAAAAATTAGAGTAAATGTACATATATATGCTCATAACACATCAAACAGAGTCAAACCTAAAAACTGAATCAGAAACAATCATGCTTCAAAGCAAGACTCAGTTGGCAAACTGCACATGGTGTCCAACCATCCAGTCATCTCATAATCTCCCAAGAGATACACAAGTTGATTGATCTCTAATTAATATAAAGACTGCACCACTTCAGCAACAATCCACAGACAAGGATTTAAACACTGCTGAACTCTAGCTTACAAGTCACCCCCTGTTAAACTCACTCAAACAGAGTAAATCAATCCTGATTTCAGCCCATCATGTATGACATCAACTCTTTTACTTTGGTTCTTAATGCACCAACCACAAGGCTTATTATTTCCAAAGTAGTCCATACATTTCATGAAGATCTCAGAAGGACACAACAACAGCAGCTTAACAGGTCATCACAAACACCAGAACATCATAGAGAAATAAACTCTCATGTAGCTTCCTCAGAGGCATATTGTTTAGATAAATAGTGCAGCTACACATCAGACAGGTACACAACTCCCCCTGTCATGCATAATCAGCACTCCCCCTAAAAGAGAGAACCTACACACATGGAAACACATACAACTCTGCATCCCTTGTTTCACAAACCACACTAGAACCAATATCAGAAGTAGTTGCAGGATTACTATCTGGAAGATTTCTCAGATTTCAGCTTTGAAAAATATCTCCAAGATGTCAGAGTGAAAGTCCTTCCTTATGCACAAGATCAAGGCTGATGGTGTCTTGATCTTCATCTTCACTTGTCAAACAAGACAAACATTTGGATAGAGGCTCAAAACCCTGACTTGATCCATTGATACCCAATGACAAAACAAAACACTGTCAGGTTGACCATGAGCTAGAGCAGTAACACAATGTCACATCATCTGGTATGACATTCCATCCTTATAGAGGCATACAATCACAACCTGCTTGAGACCACAAACAATCTTGAAACTATACTATTGCAGCAACAGATCCTAGAAGTATGACTCCCCATATCAAGGATAACTAGTGCTCTTTTTCCAGAAGCACGTGAATGGAAAACATAAGACTCATCTTCATGTCTTCAAGAGCTCGCTCTTTGTTTAACACACCTGCTGAACGCATTCACTTACTGCTTGAACTACAAGAAATTAGTACACCCATCAAACAGAAACTCTCCCCCTATATTTTATAAAAGCTGCTCCAAGCTCACCACAATATATCTCAAGATCAACCTCATGCTTATACAGTGAGAAGGTACCAAATAGCTCCACGTCTTTCTGCAGCAGAAGAAACCACTTCTCCACAGGACTTCTGGCCTGAGTCAGATAACAAGATAGACACCCCATAATCCAAGACATTCTTTCCTCATCATTCTCCCATATGATAAGTAAGAACACTTATGGTTTAACTGGTGAATACTCACTTCCATATGACTCATCATAGTCTTGATTTTCATGCAATGAGACACTCCAGTCTTGTACAATACTTTCACACCATACTCCAAGACAGTCCCTTTACCTCATCATTCTCCCGTATGACAAGATAGAGTATTTCTTAGTCAGAATGTGAATCACAAGTTCCACAACAGATCTTTAAGACCAGCAACCAAAATGATGTTTTGACATTAGTTAGGACATCCTAACATATCACAGAGACAACATGCAATGGTTCTTTATATGCTCACAACTGGACTTACTACTGCCTAGTAATCCAAGTGAATATCTTCAGAGAATGCAACTCCACCAGCTTGATCAAATACCTCTCCAAAAGAAGGTAATATTCCATAAACACCTTGGGGCTTCTACCACAAGCATCAATATATGAACAGAACCAGAATCTCCTTTGATCATCAACCAACTACCCTTCTGCACAAGAGTAATTAGTTCCAAGATCTCTTCTTGGAATCATATTAGAGACTCACCAAATGCCACTATTTAGTTAACTCAGCTTCTTTCAGAGCTCTAAAATATCTAAGCAAGCTTGATCTTCATATCCTACATGCTCCAAGACAACTTGGATACGCCAAAACTTGGTCCTGTAACATCTACTCTTTCACGCAACTTCTGTAAACTGCATGAGTAGTATCAATTCCATTCATACCCGAGAAGATAAACCTATCTTACAATGATGTGCCACAACATTAATTAATGTCCTGAAGTTTACTTGATGTAATAACATCTGATAAGACATCCTGCTGGAGAGTTCAGGCTTTCATTCTGCTACTTAGAATAACCTTATCCATATAACAGACAAGGAGTTCCATGTTCTTCTAGACTTGAGTAGATAGCCTTCATTCTGCTCTATAGTACCTTTGAAATGCACTTGCTCCAGAACACTCCTCTTTAGAGAACCCAACCATGCCAAAACTTAATTCTTCAGAGAGGAAGGATCACAAAAATTTATACAAAAGGAATCCTGCTTTCCTTAAGTAGAGACTTCTTCAGAAAATCAGAGATAACCGCCACTTATCCTTGACCTCCAGGATGAGCAAGATCACATGCTCCTATGTACTTAGATCAGAAATAAACTGACCCAAGCAATGCTATCACTAGTGTAACACCCTTCTAAACCCCACGGAAAATATATGAATAATCAGAGTAAATTATCATGCATTCACAAAAGGGCGTCACACATAACTTTCAAAACATCAAAACCACCTGTCATGCTCATTAACACTTTAATAAATACTTATGCTTTTCAAGATTCACTTTGCATGTAGCAGCAGATTCAATTTATATTCATAATTCTCTTAACAGAACATTTGTGTTCATCACATAAATCAATATTACTTAGGCACTAAGGCCAACATCATAATATTCCAATGAATACAAAAACATAGCGTAGAGTACATAAAGTATCTCTAAAACATAAACCAACGATCCCAATGTTACATGACCAGAGCATGACTCGACCCAACATAATTAAGTTACTAAACATCTACACCAACAACGACCACACAACTATAAGCAGCTCTACTCTTGATACCTGCACGATGCCAGATAGGACATCATTCCAGCAGAAGGGTGAGAAATATTATCATAATAATCAATGCATATAATTTATATATGTATAAACATAAAATACGCATTCTCACACTTCAATCCTCATCAATTACTATCATTCACCATTATACACATGCATACTTTCATACAACAATCATATATATGCCATGTGACTCACATAAAACTCAACAATTTTCATCAGTGCCCATATAGAATTATGGATACGTCGCTTATACACCACCAGGAACAACATCTCATTCGTTCTACCGCGATAATTACTCTACTAGGAACGACACCTTGTTATTCTACCCTAGTGATTACTCCATTAGGAACAACATCTTGTCATTCTACCCCAGTGATTACTCCACTAGGAACAACATCTTGTCATTCTACCCCAGTGAGTACTAGTTTTGCACATACACATATTTTCATAAAACAATCATATGCACTTAAGACCGTTCTCACATCTTAATCTCATGCATACTCAAATAATTCATCACACAAGAATTATAACATGACTGCACACACAACACATCTCATAATTCTCATCATTCCACATAAACATACACATATACATATATTCACACAACATTTATATCCATGACATGTGACTCAATGCAATTCTATGCAACTCATGCCATGTGGTACCAACACTTGTTATTATTTTTCGGTTTTTACATTTAAACCGGGTCCGTCCCCTAGACCAATAACAAATAAAAGCCTGTCCCCTAAGCTTTCAAACCCACCCTTCTAGGTTTGGAACAAGTCACTAGTCTCCACGAAACTAGCAAGCATTGCCTTTTGACAACAAATGATGCGTATGCAATCAACCAATCAATGCATTTAAGACCGTTCTCGCATCTTAATCCCATGCATTATCAAATAATTCATCACACAAGAATTATAACATGATTGCACACACAACACATTCATCAAAGTATTCATACTTTCAACATCATCACTACATTCATCAAATAGTACACAAGAATCAAATAAATTCAATCACCATTACATATTCATGAATTCTTCACATACAATCGCATACAATCAATATGCATTCACAACATCGTGCCAACGGCAACGAACTCAATCACATTCATCATGCACTTTTAATTAATTTAAACAATGTATATATTTGCCAAAAGGACACATTTCACAATTAATTCCACAATCTAGGATTCACGCCATACGGCTACCCACAGCATAACATATCACAGCACACAACTTATGCATTCAGAAAGATCGATCACAATCGAGCCGAACAATCAACATTGGATGGAACACAACAAGAAATAAGAATGTTATCACGCTCGCTACAACCCTCGCTTAGTGAGTCCTTGGCGAACACTCGCTACTGGTTTGCCTAGCGAACAAGCTCCCGAAGACAAATAGAAGCTACTGGAAGGATTCGCTACTAGCTCGCTGGAGCCTCGCCTAGCGAACAACTCGCTACATCTCTCGCCACAGCGAATAGGGTCATTTCCATTTTGCCCAAGTCTGGGGACGTTCGCTGGCAGCTTGCTTAGCGAACACTCGCCACCCTGCTCGCCTAGCGATCATGCTAGCGAGTGTCTGCATACTCAAAACCCCAACTGTCCAAAAACCTCAGAAACTCCCAAGATCACCCGATTAAATTCCATAATCACACACATTGATTAAGATAATAAGATTTCACACCCTTACCCGATTAAATCGAATCCTAGATGTTGATCTTGAGCTATCCAAGTTTTTCCTCTATTTTCTCCTCTTCTCTCTTCTTCCTCTTTCTTTCTCTTCCTTTTCTCTTCTTTCTATTTCTATCTCTTTTCTTCTTCACTTTCTCTTATATATATATATATATATATATATATATATATATATATATATATATATATATATATATATATATATATATATATATATATATATATATATATATATATATATATATATATATATATATATATATATATATATATATATATATATATATATATATATATATATATATATATATATATATATATATATATATATATATATATATATATATATATATATATATATATATATATATATATATATATATATATATATATATATATATATATATATATATATATATATATATATATTCTATTTCTCTCTATTATATTTCCTTCTCTCAAAATACCTACCAATTCATTTCCTCACAAAATATCTCAACTTATCATTAATTGAGAAATATCTAAAATAATCTCCAACTTAATTTCCCAAAACTCCAAACGATAAAATAGCATAATATGCAAACGTAACATATTAACACATTAATTCGACAAATAAAATAATAATCATCCAATAATTCAAATAATTAAAATAATCTCAATAAATTAATTAATTAATAGAAATAACTAATTATTAAAAATTGGGTTGTTACAACCCTCCCCCACTTAAAAGATTTTCGCCCTCGAAAATTACCTCAATGTACAGAGTCGGATACGACTCTCTCAACTGGTCTCCCACTCCAAAATCCAACTTTCTCCAGCTGGTCCTCCCAACTACCTTCACCAAAGAAATCTCTTTACCTCAAAGTTGCTTCTCGTTCATCAATCTGAACTAGCAATGCCTCAACAGTCAAATCCTCTCTCACTTGTACACCATCTATCTGAATGAATGCACTTGCACTTCCTCAACTTATGCACATACCACATCATGTAACTTCACAAGCGACAGCGGTAAAACAATCTAACATGCTACTTCTCCCACGCTTTCGCTGCGCCACTCTGATACAAATCAACAAAACACAGTGTGTGCTTCCAAGACTTCGAAGCTCGACCAACAGCAGTCACCATTGTAACTCTCAAAACACGTCTTTTCTTGGATCTTCTTGATCTTTTCAGTCGTCTCTTACACAATTCTCAGGTCCGAGCACAACACTCTCTCCTAAATCATATCAATACAAAGGAGTCGTACACCTCCTACCATACAAAGCTTCATACGACGTCATTTCGATACTAGAATGATAGCAATTATCGTAGGTAATTCAATCAACGATAATTAACTATCCCACGATCCACCTTGATCCAACACACAAGCTCTCCACAAATCTTCTAAAGACTGGATAGTTCTCTTTGTCCGTCCATCCGTCCATGGATGATAGGCAGAGTTCAACTTCAACCTGGTACTCGAAGCGTTTGCAAACTCTCCCAAAAGCTCGAAGAAAACTCAGATTCTCATCTGACACAATATTCGATGACATCACATACAACTTCATCACTTCATCGATATACATCTCAGCTAGCTTCAACATAGAATGATTAATCTTCCTTGGTAGAAAAAGAGTCAATCTAGTCATTCTATCCAAAATCACCCAATTAAAATCATATCCCTCAAATTCTCCGGAAAACCCAACACAAAATCCATGGGAATACTATCCGATTTCCACTCTGGAATATTCAACGGTTGCATCGGAACCAACGGTCTCTGACATTTATTCTTTGACTTCTGACAAGTTTAACCAGCACATACAAACTTAACCACTTCTCTCTTCATCTATGGCCATCAAAATAATTTCCTCAAATCCGGTTACATCTTCATAGCACCGGGATGGATACTCCATCTACCTCAATACTCTTATTCCACTTAATAATATCTAGAACACAAACTCTATCACGACATCTCATGATACCATTTCCATTAATCCGAAAATCAGCCCTTCGACTTTAATTCATCAAATTCAACCATTCTACCAACTCAAACCAGAGTTGTGACCTTATCGAATCTCATCAAGAATACCTCTAGTAAGGTCCAACATACTAAGCTTAACTCCATAAGAAGTCTCTTAACAAACCAAACTCATATCACAAAATTGCTCAATTCGTTCTAACTCTTTTCACCATCATCATCAGTATATGCAAAGATTTCCAAGTCAATGCATAAGCTACCATGTTTGCTTCACCCGAATGGTAATTCAATCCAAAACCATAATCGTTCAGGAGTCCCAATTATTTTCTCTGCCTCATATTCAAATCTTCCAAATCAAACAAATACCTTAAGCTCTTGAGATCACCAACCATTTCAAATCTCACACTAACCAATTGAAGCCTCCAATTTCGGCACAAACACAACAACAACCATCTCTACATCACTTGTCAGATAATCCCTCTTATGTACTTTAAATTGCCTCCAAACATAACTAGACTCGATGATGTTGCACTTAACATATCTCCCAATCATATCAACAAAGCATCACAAAACACAACGAACAGTTCTGTCAGATTTGGAAAAAATCAACACACGAGCTATTGACAGCTCTCCCAAAACTCTTTGAACTTCTTTCACAATGGCATATAACTGCTTCTTCTCCAATACTGATAACTCAAGTTCTCGATGCTCAACACAATCCTCTATAATCTTTGAACATATAAAAATATCATCGGTTAACATAACCATTGACTCGCTCAATTAAGTATGGAAAATCTCATGCCAAACAGACATTCAATTTGTGAGTTATGGCGGAAACACAAACCACACTTCCTGCACTTACTACAACATCCAAACATATTCCATCAATAAATAACTTAATTCCATGCCACTACTTCACCATCACATAGAGCATTGTAATAGCGTCCAACGCTTCGAACCGTGCGTCATTCCAAGTTACGGTTCTCCCGTTACGTCAAAAATACGAAAATAACATTTTCACACTTAGAAGGCCATTCAACACATCTTCAACTCTTGAAATGTTTAAAGGTCTAATTATACCAATATTGTATTCCACATCTTACTTTCTTTAATAATCACCAGAAGTCATTATCCACCCTTATACTCGACCTCACAATCTGTTGTCGTAGCATACACCCCAGACACAAGTCTCAAAACTACTCAATCAATTTTAATTCCTTGACCATCCAAATAGACATATAATATGGAGCTCTCAATATCGGATTAGTTTCCGTAACTAAGTCGATCACAACTCCACTTCACGTCCTGGCTGTATATCACTATCTTATCAGGATAACTTCCAAACAACCATAATTAATCAGTAAACCGTCAACTTCCCCACTTTCATTAACACTCCAAAATTCCCATCAAAAGTGAACATCTCAACACTGTCCTGCGCCGACTCATCAAAACATTTCTGAAGCACTTAGCTTAACTCAAGACAATTCACTGCATCACGCCATCTAAGCTTTCAAGACACATCTATCCCATCCAACACAATCCCAACTACTATCAACAAGAGATTAAGGGTGATCAGTTCCTCAATTTGTCAATAGACAACCGAAAATCATGATAGGGTATAAACCATCTTTACCAACTATAAGAGCGTTCAACCACACACTGAGCTACAACTCCACACTTGCAGTATCCTGGAGAAGCATAAGTTTCTCCCCCACTTGAATCATTCCCACTTCTGCAGACAAAGGTTAGGCAACAAACACGTACTGACAGTGTTTTCACACACATGTCGCATAAAAGGGAACAAACAACGTTAGACAACTTGTCTGGACGGACCAACCAGGCTCTGATACCACTAATGTAACACCCTTCTAAACCCCACAGAAAATACATGAATAATCAGAGTAAATTATCGTGCATTCACAAAAGGGCGTCACACATAACTTTCAAAACATCAAAACCACCTGTCATGCTCATTAACACTTTAATAAATACTTATGCTTTTCAAGATTTCACTTTTCATGTAGTAGCCGGTTCAATTTATATTCATAATTCTCTTAACAGAACATTCGTGTTCATCACATAAATCAACATTACTTAGGCACTAAGGCCAACATCATAATATTCCAATGAATACAAAAACATAGCGTAGAGTACATAAAGTATCTCTAAAACATAAACCAACGATCCCAGTGTTACATGACTAGAGCATGACTTGACCCAACATAATTAAGTTACTAAACAGCTACACCAACAGCGACCACGCAACTATAAGCAGCTCTACTCTTGATACCTGCACGATGCCAAATAGGACATCATTCCAGCAGAAGGGTGAGAAATATTATCATAATAATCAATGCATATAATTTATATATATATATATATATATATATATATATATATATATATATATATATATATATATATATATATATATATATATATATATATATATATATATATATATATATATATATATATATATATATATATATATATATATATATATATATATATATATATATATATATATATATATATATATATATATATATATATATATATATATATATATATATATATATATATATATATATATATATATATATATATATATATATATATATATATATATATATATATATATATATATATATATATATATATATATATATATATATATATATATATATATATATATATATATATATATATATATATAAACATAAAATACACATTCTCACACTTCAATCCTCATCAATTACTACCATTCACCATTATACACATGTATACTTTCATACAACAATCATATCTATGCCATGTGACTCACATAAAACTCATCAATTTTCATCAGTGCCCATTTAGAATTATGGATACATCGCTTATACCCCACCAGGAACAACATCTCGATCGTTCTACCCCGGCGATTACTCCACTAGGAACGACACCTTGTCATTCTACCCTAGTGATTACTCCACTAGGAACAACATCTTGTCATTCTACCCCAGTGAGTACGAGTTTTGCACATACACATATTTTCATAAAACAATCATATGCACTTAAGATCGTTCTTGCATCTTAATCTCATGCATACTCAAATAATTCATCACACAAGAATTATAACATGACTGCACACACAACGTATCTCATAATTCTCATCATTCCACATAAACATACACATATACATATACATATATTCACACAACATTTATATCCATGCCATGTGACTCAATGCAACTCAATGCAACTCATGCCATGTGGTACCAACACTTGTTATTATTTTTTGGTTTTTACATTTAAACCGGGTCCGTCCCCTAGACCAATAACAAACAAAAGCCCGTCTCATAAGCTTTCAAACCCACCCTTCTAGGTTTGGGACAAGTCACTAGTCTCCATGAAAATAGCAAGCATTGCCTCTTGACAACAAATGATGCGTATGAAATCAACCAATCAATGCACTTAAGACCGTTCTCGCATCTTAATCCCATGCATTATCAAATAATTCATCACACAAGAATTATAACATGATTGCACACACAACACATTTATCAAAGTATTCATACTTTCAACATCATCACTATATTCATCAAATAGTACACAAGAATAAAAAAGATTCAATCACCATTACATATTCATTGTTAGTTCCATGGTACTATGATATAGAATTGTCTATGGTTATATGATTGGTTAAATTTTGGTAAAACATGATCCTGCACTGATGTTAAGCAGGATATTATAACATCTCCATCTGTTGTGGTGACAGAACTGCTGTGGAGTGTTTTAATGAGAATGTCATGCTGAATGTCGTGACATCCATCACGACATCCATCTGCTGTCATGACGGAATTACTGTCATGTGTGAGAAACAACAGGAGTATTGGTGTAGCAGGGGCTGATGACTCATGACATCGCTACTGGTGCAACAGGAGCTGATGACATAAATGCTGTCATGGATGCAGAAGGAGCTAGCAGGAGCTAAGTGTCATGCATCATTGTCTAGTACAGCAGTAGCTACTATGTGTTGGCAGTGGCCACAACAGTTTGAGTTGTGATGAAGTTCCTCACAGGTGGTGAGTGAGGTGTGCAGCCACAACAGGTTGAGTTGTGATGAAGTTCCTCACAGGTGGTGAGTGAGGTGTGCTGTCATGTGTTTTAAGCAGGACATTGCTGCACCACAACAGAAGGAGCTGCTAGTGTATATCTCTTGATAGTTGGTGTGGATTGATGAGACCATGTTGGAAATTATCTTATCAATAAATATGTCAAGGAGATATATTAGGAACAAGTACAGAGTGTATTGAGATTCATAAAAGGATCTTGGAGACCTTTTAGGAAACTTTAATATATTTGTTCCTACTGTTAGTCTGCAGAAGATTGGGAGAAGCCATGACTGTCATGAAGAAGATTCTGCAGAAGTGTTCAGCAGGGCAAGTTGGTCAGCTAAGAGGAAGTGAAGCTGAATGTCATGACCAATTTTATGACATTGAACGTATGACATCAGACGGGCTGGGTTTGTTTTTCTGTTATGATACCTGATATATCTCAGGCTAAATTTCAGGAAACCTGTTATGACTTTTTAGTTATTTCAGACGAGATTCTAGGCAGTACCATGACCTAATTTGACGGCACCTTGAACTGTGGAAATTAGTTTTACTTTGTTAAAACTAATGTTTGTTACTTTGGAGCAGCCCAAGCCCAGTCTGCACTGCTATAAAAAGGAGGAGCAGAAGCAGAAGAAAATCAAGCACTCACATCAAGAAAAACCAGAGTGTAAAATAAAGGTCTAGGGCTTGAGAGTCCCTTGTGTGTAAGTCACCCTTTGTATCTTTTTATACATTGAGGTAGACATATTTGTAAGTGAAGAAGGCTAGTCTTCACGTGTAAAGTCTGTTTAGAAATACTTGTAATCCAAGCAATTGTCTGGTTGATGATTGCATTGGTTAGGTAAATTCTAGGTTGTGTCTCACTCAAAGCTGTGAAGCAATAGTGTGTGAGTTCCTTGATCAAAGCTGTGAAGCAAGATCAAGGTGTGTATGAAGTGTCTCTTCATACTGATTTCTGTAATTGTTTGATATCACTGGTGTGTGATTGAGGGGGAGTGAGTGGGTATACTCAGGTACTAGAGTGTCTCTAGGTTGAAGTGTCATTGGGTAGAGATTAAGTGAGAAGTGCAAACTGGAGGTTTGACTTTGAATTGATTCTACTAATAGTGAATTTCCTCCCTGGCTTGGTAGCCCCCAGATGTAGGTGTTATTGATACTGAACTGGGTGAACAATTACTGTGTTATTTATCTTTATGCATTTACAATTCTGTATTTTAAAATGGTTAGATAAATAGTATGACAGACTGCAGATGTCACAACAGAGGTCGTGACATTGGTCATGACATTTGGATAATTTAAAGAAATTTAAATTGGCCATGGTCTGTCCTCATCCTTGTTGAGCAGAGATCAATGTTCTTGGAACACATGTGATCTGTATACCAGAATTTAATTCATGAATTCTTCACATACAATCGCATACAATCAATATGCATTCACAACATTGTGCCAACGACAACGAACTCAATCACATTCATCGTGCACTTTTAATTAATTTAAACAATGTATATATTTGCCAAAAGGCCACATTTCACAATCAATTCCACAATCTAGGATTCACGTCAGCATACAACTTATGCATTCAGAAAGATCGATCACAATCGAGCCGAACAATCAACATTGGATGGAACACAGCAAGAAATAAGAATGTTGTCACGCTCGCTACACCCCTCGCTTAGCGAGTCCTTGGCGAACACTCGCTACTGGTTCACCTAGCGAACAAGCTCGCGAAGACAAACAGAAGCTATTGGAAGGATTCGCTACTAACTCTCTGGAGCCTCGCCTAGCGAACAACTCGCTACATCTCTCGCCACAGCGAATAAGGGTCATTTCCATTCTGCCCAAGTCTGGGGATGTTCGGTGGCAGCTCGCTACCAGCTCGCTTAGCAAACGCTCGCCACCCTGCTCGCCTAGCGATCGTGCTAGCGAGTGTCTGCGTACTCAAAACCCCAACTGTCCAAAAACCTCAGAAACTCCCAAGATCACCCGATTCAATTCCAACAAGTTCCAGTAGTCTTAGCCTAACATTCCTCGACTAAACTACACAATTAATTACAGATTCTAACCGTTCAAACATCGGTTTTTATGGATTAAACTCATTTCGACCTAAAATGGAAAAAGATGGAAAAACATTCAAACAATCCAACACACACATACATAATCACACACATTGATTAAGATAATAAGATTTCACACCCTTACCCGATTAAATCGAATCCTAGATGTTGATCTTGAGTTATCCAAGCTTTTCCTCTATTTTCTCCTCTTCTCTCTTCTTCCTCTTTCTTTCTCTTCCTTTTCTCTTCTTTCTATTTCTATCTCTTTTCTTCTACACTTTCTCTTTTATATATATATATATATATATATATATATATATATATATATATATATATATATATATATATATATATATATATATATATATATATATATATATATATATATATATATATATATATATATATATATATATATATATATATATATATATATATATATATATATATATATATATATATATATATATATATATATATATATATATATATATATATATATATATATATATATATATATATATATATATATATATATATATATATATATATATATATATATATATATATATATATATATATATATATATATATATTCTATTTCTCTCTATTATATTTCCTTCTCTCAAAATATCTACCAATTCATTTCCTCACAAAATATCTCAACTTATCATTAATTGAGAAATATCTAAAATACTCTCCAACTTAATTTCCCAAAACTCCAAACGATAAAATAGCATAATATGCAAACATAACATATTAACACATTAATTCCACAAATAAAATAATAATCATCCAATAATTCAAATAATTAAAATAATCTCAATAAATCAATTAATTAATAGAAATAACTAATTATTAAAAATTGGGTTGTTACAACCAGCACCATCTTCTAGACCCGTTTTTTGCCAGGAAACTTTCTAGATAAAGCTCAGATGTTTCTAGTAGACACTAGAATGCACTTGCTGCACTTCAACAGATCTAAGAGACATGTCTTCATCTTCCATTAGTACTACATTCTAGCCTTAGTTTCTTGCCAAGAATCTTACTAGAATAAATACATATCCAACTATACCTCCTTGAATCAACAAAATTATGCACAATCTTTGCTGATGGAATGTCTCAACATCTGGTTGAACATCAGATCCTCAACCAGATCAAGGGCCTGATACTTGTGCTACAACTGATGAGACAACTTGACCATCAACTAAGGATAATCCATTAAATATTTGAGAATATCTGAAATAGCAATGAATCTTAAATCCTTATAATAGATCATTCTCTGAACTTCATAGATAATCAATTAAATATGTGTGTAGTCCACAAATTGCAATTGATCTTAAATCCACACAACTTCAGGAATACCAAGGCTGAAACATCAAGGCTGACACCCTTGACTCAACCTACCTATGACTTCGTCTGTTGAAAGAGCCTTTGCAAGTCATGAGTGGTGAAAATAAATCACCTCCCACTATCTTCTCTAACACATCCTTTAGCAACCTGCCATAACCATATATCACATTGTATACAGTATGCACATTACTCTCTCAGGGCTACTAGAGTTCTTTCATCAGACAAATATGCAGAGGAACCACCAAAAGAACATCTTCAACATGTCCTAAACAAGATGTTAAAACATACAACAGGTTATCATGCAGAAGTAGATACTCCTCCTTTGGCAACACAATCACCAGGTCATAGAAGCTCCTATATTAGAGGGCACAACAGATACATAGAATTCTTCACAAACTCCTTATTTGGCAGAATCAGCACATTAGCTGCAGCTTTTACTTGTTTAAACCACCAGAAAGTATCTCCCAAGATCTCATCCAGAACAGACAGGATACTTGCTCTGATACCAATTGAAATTCTAGTATGCAGATCTCATATGTTCTAAGAGATGCAAAGAACATTGATATCTGCTAAAACAAGGACGAGGACAAACCATGACCATTTTAAATTCCTTTAAGAATTAACAATGTCATGACCTCTATTGTGACATCTGCAGACTGACAGAACTATTTATCTAACCATTTAAATTATGTAGAATTGTAAATACTGAAAGATAAATAACATAATGAATTGTTTACCCAGTCCGGTGCAACCTCACCTACATCTGGGGGCTACTAAGCCAGGGAGGAAATTCACTATTAGCAGAATTAATTAAGAGTCAAACAACCTGTTTGCACTCCTCACTTAAGACCTACCCAATGACACTTTAGCCTAGATACCACTAGACCAGAGTTTCCCACTCACTCCCCCTCAATCACCAGAGTGATAATCAATTCACAATTACAATATGAAGACACTCTTCAAACACACCTTGATCTTGCTTCACAACTTTGATCAAGAGACACACACTCTTGCTTAACAACTTTGAGTGACACAATGAACACACCTGTTCATACACAATAACCAAAGCAATTATACAGCATACAATTGCTTGGCACACAAGGAATCCTAAGACTCCTAGACACACGTGAAGAGCAAACCTCTTCACTCACAAACATGTCTACCATAATGTATCCAAAGATACAAAGGGTGACTTACAAGGTCACACACAATGGACTCTCAAAATCCTAAACCTTAATTCCACACTCAATTTTTTCTTGTTGTGAGTGCTTTTTTTCCTTTGCTTTTGCGCCTCTTTAAATACCAATGCAGACTGGGCTTGGGCTGGTCACAAGTAACAAACATTAGGTTTAACAAAGTAAAACTAATTTCCACAATTCAAGGTGCTGTCAAATTAGGTCACAACTGCTTCGTGTTATGCCCAGCTCTGACTCGAATCTCGCCTGAGATAACTAAGGAGCCATAACGGGTTTCCTGAAGTATAGCCTGAGTTTCCTCTTGCAATATAACAGTAAACCTAAACACACGCCCTTGATGTCATACGCTTGATGTCATATAACATCCAGCATGACATCCAACACACTTTGTTCTTAGCTGACCAAACTCCCCCTGCTGAACACTCCTGCAGAATATTCTTCACAACAGTAGAAACAAGCATATTATAGTTTCCTAAAAAGTCTCAAAGATCCTTTTTATGAACACCAATTAGATTTGCCCTTTGTTCCTAATTAATCTCTTTAGCCTGTACATATTGATGAGGTATATCCAAAGCATTTCTGTCAAGTGATATAAAACAACAGCACCTGCTGTACCAGACAGCGATGTCATGACATTCAATATGACATCCATGACAACAGTTCTGTCATTAGCTTCTGCTAGCTCCTGCTGCACCAGACAGCGATGTCATGACATTGGTAATGACATCCTGTTTAAAACACATGACAACAGTTCTGTCATCAGCTCCTGCTGCACCAGACAACGATGTCATGACATTGGTAATGACATCCTGTTTAAAACACATGACATCAGTACTTTCATCAGCTCCTGCTAGCTCCTGCTGCACCAGACAACGATGTCATGACATTGGTAATGACATCCTGTTTAAAACACACATGACAACAGTTCTGTCATCAGCTCCTGCTAGTTCCTGCTGCACCAGACAGCGATGTCATGACATTGGTAATGACATCCTATTTAAAACACATGACAGCAGTATTGTCATTAGCTCCTGCTGTGCCAGACAACAATGTCATGACATTGGTAATGACATCCTTCTTAACATTAGTGCAGAACCATGTTTTTCCAAAATTTTAGCCAATCATAGAACCATGGACAATCATAGAGCATGGAACTAACACCATCTTTACAACCCCAAAGGAAACTCCTCCTAATCTCGTCAATCTCATTCCAAATAGCCATTGGAGCTTTGTAAAAAGAGAACAAGCAAATAGGTAAAGAAGAAACTATTGAATTAATTAAGGTAATTCTACCTTCCATACGCATCATTCAACCTTTCCATCTTGCCAACTATTTTTTGAATTTCAAGATAATCGGTTCCCAAGTGCTAACTCTCCTTTGATTACAACCAATAGATATGCCCAAAAATTTGAAAGATGAAGGTTCAATTTTACATGAGAGAAAATTAGTTGCTGCGAACAGAAAATGAGAACTCACATTAACTCCTAAAAGTCTACTTTTATGATAATTCACTCCAAGACTTGACACTAGTTCGAAACCCCTCAAAATTGCCTTTAAATTCCATATATTCTTCCATCCTCCTCCTCCCACCATTAAAGTATCATCCGCAAATTGAATAACATTCACCTTGACATCATCGTCCACTTTGAACCCTCTATACTCTCCAATAACGGAAGCTCTTTCAACCATTCTAGTTAATCCCCCCGCTACTATCACAAAGAGAAACAGTGATAAAGGATCCCCATACATCAAACCCCTTTTTATCTCAAAATCCTTCGTAGGACTTCTGTTTACTAGAATCGATAAATGACCCGAGAAAATACACGCATCCATCCATTTCATCCAAATTTTGCCAAACCCCATCTTTGTCAACAAGAACCTAAGAAACTCTCAATTCACACAATCGTAGACTTTTTCGAAGTCTACCTTAAAAAAACGCACTCCTTATTCTCTTTAAAAGCTTGGTCAATCACCTCGTTTGATACCACAACACCATCCATCCGATTTCTCCCTGAAATAAACGCATATTGGTTATCCAAAACTAAACCTCCAATCACCTTTTTTAGCCTAGCTGCAAGAAGCTTTGCAAGAATTTTATATAAACTTCCCACCAAACAAATAGGTTTGTAATCTCTAAGCTCTATAGGAGTAGCTACTTTCAAAATTAAAGCCAGAAAAGAGGAACTAACCGCCTTCGGAAGAAACAAATGGTGATGAAAATCCTTCACAAAAGCAACAATATCGCTCTTCATAAAATGCCAACACTTCTTAATAAAAACAAAATTAAAGTCGTTCAGTCCAGAGCTCTTGGAACCGTCGTATGTCCAAACTGCAACTCTAATTTCTTCATCTGAGAAAGGAGCTTCTAATGAGATAACTTCAGCAGCTAACAATTTGTTAAGAGTTATACCTTCGAATACCAGTCTATCAAAAGAAGATTAAAAAAATTTCTCGATGAAGAACTCTCTCACAACTTATTTCACTTCTGTCACTGACTCAACAATGCCTACTGATGTATTAACAGATCCAACAAAATTGTTTTTGGCTCTCCCTTTAACCAAATTATGAAAAAACTTTGAATTAATATCTCCCTCTTTATTCCACTTAACACGAGAATATTATCTATATTAGGAGAATGTTTGTCACTCATAAAAATAAGAGTACATATTGAAACTTTAAGTTGTGCCACGTAAAACATGTTTGAAAAGTGCATTGGAGGATGGTAAAAAGTCTTCTTACTTTTGTATTTTGCAAGTATAAGTGTCTTTAGTGCTTTTTTTCTTAGATAATGTTAGAAATTTCTTTTTGACTGTGGGAAACATTTTCCTTTGCCATGTTTCTATTGCTAATCAACCATTAATCTAAATAAAATCACAATAGTTCTACAACATGATTTTTGTATCTTGTCCTCATGTGGTATCATTGACATATTTCTTTTGCAAAGCATTTTGAGAATGTTCTTTATTCACACTTACTCTACAATCATTCTCATTCACACTTACTCTATAATCATTCTCAGCCATAAATTTTTCTATAATGATTAGAATCTTTAAATAACAAAAGATGTAAAGTTAATTATCACACAAATCGTCTTCCATTTTCTATTTGATCCATCTCTAAGGAACAATCTATTCTCATTAATGATGGAGTTTGACTATCTCTTTGAGAACTTTGACTTTCTTCTAAATCCAACATGTAAAAAAATGCATAAGGTGCCCAACCTACACATTTGAACAAAAGAATACAAGTAAGAAATCCAAATATTTGATTACTATTTTTATATAAAAAATAATATCTTTTATATTTTAAATTTTTCTTTTGAATAAATAATTGTTAACAGTTGAAATAGAATTTTCTATAGTTCTAATTAATTAACTTGTTTTATAAAACAATTTGATGTTTTAAAACAAAATATATATATATATATATATATATATATATATATATATATATATATATATATATATATATATATATATATATATATATATATATATATATATATATATATATATATATATATATATATATATATATATATATATATATATATATATATATATATATATATATATATATATATATATATATATATATATATATATATATATATATATATATATATATATATATATATAAGGTTTTATTTTTAAAAATGTATATATAATAACAATTGACTATAATAAACTTTTTTTAGACTAGGATGTAAAAGAATCTGTATAATTCTAAATAAGTTTAAAAAATAAATCATATAAATAAATTGGAGGGACATACAATCTAACCCAATTAAAATAATAAATAAATAAAATGATAAAAGAAAGTATGAATTTAAAAACACACTCACGCATCATGTGCAAAATCTATCAAACCTACGCATGGGCGCAAAACCAAGTTGTAAAAGAGTGAAACGTAACAAAAAAAAGAGCATCGAAATCAGATTTTGAAAACGATGAATAAACTCGATAGCCAACATGGTAACTAATTCAATAACCAATAACTCACTGACAATCTGCAGCAAGCAATCACAACCATTTCTAATCAAACAGACTGAGACACCAAAACCAAAAATGATGAAGAAATTATTAACACATCTCTGTTAGGCGTTCGAACAGCTAACAAAAGACAACTCGAATTAAAACGATTGAGCGAACACAATAACAACAAATTTAGACACTGTAAAAATCAAATATGAAACGATTTAAAATGAATCTAAAATAAAAACTTAGATCTAACCCATAACCATGATTTTCTTCCATGCCTACTCAAAAATTACCAGCGGTGTTTGTTGAACAACAAAAGGACTGCCAACGATGACACCAAAAACAGTCACCGAAACCAATCGTCGACGAGAAGAAGCATAACAAACAGATAAGAGAAACACCACTGATGGACTCAACTTTGCTAAAGAGCTATGACATCGTCTGAAATGGTTTACAGAGAGGCCACTGGCACAACAACGACAAATCTCCAACCCAACCAGAGGCTACATTAGTGAAGAACCGTTTGGATTTGAGGGAGAGAGGTGCAGAAGGTTTGAGAGAAGGTATTTAAAATTGTTTTGTTAGAGAGAGAATGAGAAACATAGTATAAAGTAATCGTACACTAATGTCTAATAAAATATATATATTTTAAAATCATACGTCTAATTTAAAAGATAAATTCTTATGTATCATTGCGTTTTAGTTGGGTTCTAATACCTTTAGACAAAATATATTTAAATTTTTTATTTTAAAATAAATAATTTTTTTGTAAAAAAAGTGACATGACATTGAATAGATTGATGATGGATAGACACCCAATCATATTCAATGAGTACCAAAATGTTTATCAATTTAAAATACACTACAAATGAGAGATTGTGTGGCAAAATATTAAACTTTATATTTAGAGCTTCTTCTTTATAATAATACATACCATGTGGATGAGTAGGAAATGGAAAGAGTAGCAAATAGCATGTTGATGATACAACAATTCCTAAAAGCAACACATTAAATTAAGAAGTTAACATTCAAATATTATAGGAATAAAAAATAAATATGTAAATAATACAATATTTTATATCATGAATGTACCTATAAGACCTCCAACAAACACATCAGTCCAATGATGCCAATAATCATTTACTCGAGTAACTCCAACAAGAGCTGCAACAAGTAAAGGAAGTAAAACTATACTAAGTTTTCCAACATGGCCCTTACGATCAAACACTCTAATTTTCCCTGATAAATACCATGAAAGGAAATTAAGACCAGCAAATGACCCTGCATTTGGTTAAACATTAATTAATCACCAAATTAGGAAAACAAATATCATTCAATTACAAAACACATAGATAACACTTCATATTTAAAGTATAACGTATACTTAAGGCATTGAATATATGACGTATTTGATATATACCAACAAACATGATACTGACACATATTACAATTTTAAATTTTTGTTATAAATAATATATTAGTGTCAATATCATGTTTGGTATTTGTGTTTCAGATGACTTCGTGTTACATAAGTTAGCCAAAAACTTATATGGATAATTTATTTCTTACATGATGTATGGCCACTAGGAAAACTTTTGTATCCTTCTTTTATAACTGAATGAATTCCATTACAAATAACATCACCAGTTTCTTTATCAAAAACCTGTATGAACCAATACCAAGGCAATTAAAGAAGAAAATGTCACATAATCAAACACATAACAAAACGTTACATATAACAAGAATGAGAAGGATAAAAAAACACACCGGTCTTTTATCGGGAAAACACCTTTGTAAAAAATTAGGTCTTGGTCTACCAACAGCATCTTTAATGGAATCCGTAATAACTCCAGTTATTATGCTAGAAAACAAGAGACCTAAGTATACCAAAACAAAAAATTGTTCCAATGTGATACAACAAGGTTTCCAAATTAAACAACATTGTATAAAAATGATAATAGATCAAGAGAGCATAAAAAAGTACCTAATATTGCATGGTGTAAATCATATATATCTCTTCTAACAAAGTAAAAAGAAATAAATATGAGAATTGGCATGAAAATGGAGATTATCTGTTCCAACAAAAAAAATATTATTTTATTTTCTAAAATTATAAAATACTACATGTTTAACAAAATTATGAGTTATACTCACTGGAACACCCCACATAGGTATAGTGTCTTCTTTAAATGGAAACATAAGATCTTGCATCATCTCTTTACCAACGTAACGATGAAAAGGTTCTATCATATTTAACCCACCATCTATAGCAGCAAGAAATAATATAATAAGCCAATCATGCATATGACTTATTGTCAATTTTGTTCCTGATGGTTGTATAACCATATTTTTCAACTTTCTCTACAAAAATACTTAGATGATGAAAATAACAACATAAATGAATAATAAAACCTATAAACAAGGATGTGCGTTGTGCAAATTGCACAATAAACAATGTATTATGTAAGGATATGACAAAAGTTTCAGATGATGACAGAGTCTAATGAATGATTTGAGTAATAGTTGCATCTTGAGATCTAAAATTAGAATGAGATTAGGTGTTTATTACAAATCTCAATTAGTGTATAATGTATTTACACTAGATCTAATAGTTATTTCAAGAAATTTTTAAAGTAGATTTTAATCAAAGAGAAATTAAAATTATAAATATTTTATGCAAATAACTAATGAGTAATTATGAATATTATTAACTCCCTTCTTTCATATATATTTTATTTACCAATCACTTTTTAAGATATATTTGTCCTTGATTCAATTCTAACAAAATTTTATAAGATTATTTTGTATACCTTAATTCTTTCTAAGATCCAAGACACTCTATAGATTTAATTTAAATTAAATATTTATATAGGATAAGATCGAGATGGCCTGAAAGATATCAGAATAAATTTATCAAATTCAATATGAGTTAAAGTGAAATATTGAGTTTTTTTGTTGAATGTTATCATATATTGAAACTCAAAATTATTTTTACAAAACTTTATTACCATACCTAAACTAATATAGATTTCATATTGAACATTTTATTTATAAAAGTCTCACTACCAATGTAATGATGCTAACAATTAGGAGTGAATGTTGAGTAAAAGGTCGACTTAACACAAAATATACTAAAGTATATACTAAAGTCATTATGATTTTTTCTCTTTTAAGTCACCAAATCCATTTTCATTTCTACTCACCCCTAACGCCAACACAAGTTCAAATGTACATATTTTAATTTTGTAGCAAATGTACATATTTTAATTTTGTAGCAAGACAAGAAAAGACTATGTTCTCTTTTTTGGTATTTATATGACAAATTAAACATAAAAAATAGGCTCAATAGCCTAATAAAAAAAGGCTATCTAATTTAGCTTAAAGTCATAACAATGAACCAACTAACTCTAAGAATGTTGATAGCATACCTCCAAATTAGAACTATAACCCCCTAATGATGTCATCCCAAAATATCTTTTACTTTATAATTGAAATGGGTTAGTATTTAATTTACGCCTATTTTATGACTGAGTTTTAAAAAAATCTTGTAAAAAAGACAGATTTCTCTCATGTAATGTAATAGCCTAATTAAATTTCAGATGCTTAATATCTTAATTGCAAGAATTAATATTTCAAGTCATGTGAAAGAGGGTGTTTTTAGAAAAACATGGAAATTGGATGTTATAATTGAGATTTGATACGAGTTTCCATTTGCTAGCCATAGTGGTAACGCTAAAGAATTGTTGGATTGGAACTAGTGGTAAAGTAGTAATTTTAGTATAGTTGAAGCATAAAGTGGTAACTTTCAAAAGGGATCCACGTAACCCCCTTTTATGACAAATTCTCTCTTATTGGACTAAGACATTTTTTCTCTTGTATTGAGAGAAAATTCGAACATGGAAGAAAAAAGAAAAGGAGAAAAGAAAGAGTTCTTGCATGCACCAAAAATCTTGAAGAATCCTCAAGAAAGAAGCTTTAACCTTCATCAAACTCAAAAGTTCATGTTCAATTAGAGGTGAGATTCTAATGTTTAGAGGGTTTCAAACTGATATTTGGATTAATTTTATGTTTTGAGGAAAACTAGTTTTTATGATAGTTTCTTTGAAATGCATATTTGATACTTGTTTTTGAAGGCATGAAAAGTACACAAGAAAAGGGGGTTGAATTGTGTTTTGCGTTTTCTTTAATTTAACTTCTGATCAGAGTTTCAGAATCAGAACAGGTGTTCAGATTCTGTTTTAATTCATTGGCAGCGGATATAACAGAAGTAAACAAATAATAGTAAAAGACACAAAAGATTTATCCTGGTTCCTCCTCTAACCGAGAGTACTTCAGTCCCCTTATCTCACAAGAGATTTTTATTATAACCACTTCATGATTATAATCGTTTATGCTTTTGCATAAGTCTTTTACACTTGCTCAGACCAACAGTCTGGGACTTTCTTGTTTATAGCACATGTCTAAGACTTCTGCTCACATCCTCTAACCGAGCCACATGCTCCTCTGGCCATCCAGGCTGAGACTTCCTTGCTCACATCCTCCAACCGAGCCACCTGCTCTTTTGGGCATCCATACTGAAACTTCTTTGCTCAAGCAGCACTTGAGACTTCATGCTCACACGCCTCAGACGAAGACCTTCCCTTTGCTCAATCAGTCTAGTTGAATAAGACTTTCACAACTCAAGCACTTAAGCAATGAGACTTGTGTGGCTTAAGCATCTGGGCTCAAGACTTTTTCTCAATCATCCTTGGTGATTAAGACTCTTACAGCTCAAGCATATAGCAGAAGACTTATGTAGCTCAAGCATCTTGGCTTAAGACTTGTTGCTTGAATCCCAATGAGACAAGACTTTTGCTCAAGCACATAGCAAGAGATTTTGATTTAAACTGCTGAACAAGCCCAGTAAGATAGAGAACAAGGTCTAAATGATACAAGTATCAGAGGTACGGGAAATCACCATAACAAAGACCTAAATCACTTAAGATTTCTAAGATATACAATGTTTAAGAAATCTTAAGGCTTTTACAATTACAACCTACAAACAAAAAATCTGCATATTACAATAGAGTTGATAATTGCTTGATCTTGCTACTCCTTTGTCTGGAGAATCCTTGTTCTTATTTTCAGTAAGAACCTTCATCCATATTTATGGCCTTTGCAGAAAACTAGTCGTTAAGGAAGTAACTTGATAAAGTGTCTTTGTCTTTGCTCCATAGTACAAAATACGTTGAAGATTGATGCACAACAAATTCTTAATCCAGTGTGTAACATGTTTAATCTTTGATTCTTCAAGATATTCTCATACTGATAGAGTTGTTAGAAGTAGTCATACATAAAGCATGTCAGATTTTCTTGATCCTTGCAATCTATAGACTCTGACTAACAAACTGATAAGACATTACAGTTTGCTTTTTGCAGTACGGACGACCTCCAGCTTTATCACCAACTCTGAGTGGTACCAGATTCTGATATATAATTTCCAAGTGTAGTGACTCGTCTAAATACTGGACCTTCAGCACTAGAGTCTATGCCAAGCCACACCAACGAATGTTCTTTAGATTCTGCCACCAGAAGCTAGCAATGAAGCAACTCCCAAGTGTGTCTAAGTAAAACAGATTCTGATTATTTATGTACAAGAACAAGAACCTGCATAAATAAAACATACATTAAATAAACCATTGTTCTTTCAATATGTTTCCTATCATCAAAACTAAAAAAGAATATATCATGAACAAATCTTGTTCTAACAATCTCCCCCTTTTTGATGATGACAAACACAAGTATTTAAAGGACAATGTTGGGCATTTAATTTTATTTGCAACATCAGGGTATGAGGTTTGTAAGCTCCCCCTGAGTCTGATAGCTCAAAGCTGAGTTCTATTGACTCTAACAGTAAGAACTAATTTTTAAGGAAAAAATAAAGGAGTCTTCTTAGTAACATCAGGGTCAGAGGTTTTTAAGCTCCCCCTAAGTCAAACAGTTCCAAGGTTGAGGTTTGTAAGCCTCCCCTCAGTTTCATATTTAAGAAAACCAAAATAACAATATGTTAACTTTATTTGGCAATATCAAAATGTGAGGTTTGTAAGCTCCTTCTGAGTCTGGTAAGCTAAACCTGAGGTTTGTAAGCTCTTACTCAACACTATGTACAAGAAAGTTAAAATATGTTGCCCTTTTAACTTCCTTTGGCAACACCAGAATACAAGGTTTGTAAGCTCCTTTTGAGTCTGATAGACTAAGTTTGAGGTTTGTAAGCTCTTACTTAGTTCTATGTATAAGGAAGTTAAAATATCCACTAGGCTAGGTAACCAAAATAGAAAGTAAATAACAAGAAAATAAATGACCAATATGTACAACTGAATGGATACTCAATGGGTTTAGTTTCCACTTAAATACTTACTATTATTTCTCCCTTTTTGTCACATAAAAAAGAAATAAATAAAAGAAGAAAAAAGAAGAAAAGAAGAAAAGGAAAATATTTTCCACTAATTAATGAAATTCAGATCATCATTACTATAGCAGTTTCCAAGAATTAGAAAGCAACTAAATAATAAGGATTCTTAAGGAATGTTAAGTAGACGATTTAAGTTCCTAGTGATTGTTTGTTATTTCAAGAATTAAGAAAGATAAATTTCAGAATTTTAGTATACACATAAGCCATTATAAAAGCACCCAAATTCTAGATCATTTTCATCAACATCTTCCTAGAGATATGAATTCATCAACTGAGAGTCATAATATATCTGTCATAATAGATGTTTCAAAGAAATCTTCAAGTTTAGAATTCCAGTCTCCTCAGAGGCGAGCTGCATCTGAATCACCTACGACAGAGCCCTTGCCCTTAGCGTCACTTGCTTCTGACGAGGCAACATCAACAGTTCTGTACAACCTTCAGAAGAAGGTTCTTCAGTATCTACTTTGAGGCCAAAGATAAAAAGTATGAAAAGGTCAAAGAGAAGAAAGGTTAACAAGCGGTTTTACCGACCGTTCTCGATTATAGATGAGGAAGAAGAAATTGACTCTGAAGAAGAAAAAATGGATTATGGCAACAGTGGACGCTGTTTGGCACGAGATGCTCTAGCTATGGATCTTTACTAGAAACATCTTGTCCCTTTTTATTTAAAATATTTTTTGTAAACCTTTTGCTTAATATAAATTAAATAGCCATTGTAACCAAGATTTCTTCTAGATGTAAGTACATTCCAGTAACTTTCCTTAAGAATTTTTGAAGAAGCATTGGCAAAGTGAAACTGACAATAGAAACATCAGTAAAACTAATCAAACATTAACTCATAGTTGTTCATAGAATCTTAAATAGGTTAGACTGCTAGATAACATTTCCAAGAGTTATTATTAGATAACATTGGAAAAGCAGCAGTTGAAGGATCTGCAAGTAAGCAGACAACATCATAAGTACTCTCCCAACAACATCTTTTGTAAAGATAACCAGAAGAAGATCTTTTAGGTCTAGACGCAGACACCAACTGAGAAAGGAGACTATGGAGTTTGCTAAGGAAGAATAGCAAGATTACTTAGATATTCTGGAAATGTTATATGATCCTAGGTACCCTTTTTTAATTCCATCTTCAACTGTCATCCTTTTCCACCTTCGGCTGGTACCCTTTTTTTTAAAATCCTCCTTCGGTCGGCACCCTTTTAAGACCACCTTCGGCTGACACCCTGTTGATTTCATATTTCTTTCCCCCTAGAGTGAAAATTTTATGGTTCTTTTGGTATTCAATTCCACTTATACCTTGAATGTCTAAAAAATTTTACTTCTCATACCTTCAGGTTTAAGTCGATTGAATAGAGGCAGCTGTTGTACCTCAAAATTTGTCCTCACTTCTTCTAACCCTAATTGGCTTTTTGCTTCTCATTCATATGAATCCCTATTAGGTCATAACCTCATATCATTCATTTGCATTGGATCTTAAAGAATTGGATCAAGGACCTTACCTCCATATTTTCTCATCTTTCAACAATTTATGGCTCATGTGGATATAAGATCATCAAGTGTTAGTTCATCACAAGCTCCCAAGGAAGGGTCTTTGGTCAAAGTCTTCTGGTCATTGACCATCTCATGATCATGTGGTTCAACACATGATTCAAGGGTTCCAAAAACTTAATGGTGATCCATTCTTATGATTATATTGGGTGGAGAAAGCTAGAGATATTAACAAATGAAGATTTGGATTCAATTGCTAAAAAGTCAATTGAGGGTCAAAGTCAAAGTTTGACTTTTGGGTCCTTTGGTCAACCATGAACATTTCAAGTCAAGATTCATGAAATATTAAGTTTTGTCCAAGTTTAATCAAGAGGAATCATGAAAATCAAGGAAAATGAAAATTTGGGGATTTTGGAATATTTTCTAAGTGTCAAAAATCATGATCATCTAGTCAACTTTCCAAGGTTGTGGAGTTTGACTCATGCATGAAAATTCAAAAAACAAGGGCTTTAATTGAAGAGATCATTTGATATTACATGTTGGTAAAAGATTTGAACTTAAAATCTCCCTCCAATTGGGAGATATTTGGTGCTAAAATGAAGGGTTCAACATTGTATAAAATGACCAATAACTTAGAATTTTTTCTAAGTGTCAGTCAGTGGTGGTAGCCCAACTTCATGCCTTCGTATTTTAATATGCAAACATTATCTCAAGAATATTTTAACATGAAAGTTATGCATTACAATAAGATCTTTCCAATGATACCAAGATTGCCTCAATTGGATCATCACACCTCAAGTTATGGCTTTCCAAAGTTGACAGAATGTCATGTTTTTGGGTCATGGATCACAAGTGTTACCAAGTTGGTTCATGACATTTGGTGCACATGATTAGGATTATAGGTCATTAATTGGTTTGAAAATGTTCAAATTTCATGCAAAACCTTCAAATGCATTTGATTCATGATTGTTCAAGATCATTCAAAGCCAAACCATGATCATCCATGTGTGTTCATAATCCATAATCATGCATTCTTTGATTCAATGACCAAAGCAAGTTATAATCCATTATCTATCATCCAAAACACTTCAAAATCATTCCATGGAATGAGAAATGCAAAGGCAATTGAATTTGGCAAAGTTGGGTACAAGCGTGACACAGGTTCATGGCAGTTTCAACTCATCAAGTTCATGATAACGTTTCTTCCAACTCAAGCAACCATTCAAAAAAACTCCAATTGGTATTGATTTATATCACATCACACTTTGTAAAGAATCAAAGATTAGATCAAATGGTGGATAATCAAGCACGTGAGAAAGCTACAAAGTGAATAAAAACTCATTATGCATGAGTGAATTCAGATAAGAGAAAAAGGGGGAAAATTCTAGATTTGGGACACATCATCATTCCAAATTATTATCAAATCATTCCATCATGATTCTCCACTAAAAACCACATGCTTGAAAGGCTCCAATGATTAGAATAGTGAGCTGGAAAATTTTGTTAGAGGGAGTGACCTCATTTCGTTCTCTCATTTGGATCTAAATCTGACTCTCTCACTCATCACAAACCATCTCCCTATAAATAGAAAGTTATCCCATCACCATTTGTAAGCTTGGAAAGCCACAATCACTCTTCCCAGATCGTGTCCAAAAGCCTCTGAAGCTTGATTTGTCCAGAAGAATTGGTGAAGATTCAAGCTCATTTCTCTGCACAGATCATAAGTAGGAAGTTCAAGGAAGCTGTAGCAACAAGAATCAAGTCAAAAGGAGATATGAGGAGGGAGAGAGAAACTCATCTTCAAGCATCTCTAAGCACCATTCGAGCAGGTCCATTTCTTCACCATTTTTTATGATTCTTGTTACCAGATCATGCATCTTCATGTGCTAAATGATAAACCTAAAATACTTTGCATTAATCTTGCATCATCATCATTTAATTTTAGTTTGTTTAATTAGGGTTCTCGAGGTTTTCTGCAAAATTCTATTGAATCTAGATATGTTAATAAATTATAATGGCATAGCATGGTTCGTGGTTTGATTATGCATAAAATGGATACTTGTTTGTGCATTTTGGTTAATGTTTGTGGAAACACGATTCTGAGTTGCTAGAGGAAGAAGACGACCATGATGTTCATGTTAATCCATGTTTAATTTTAATTAAATTTGAATTTGGTGACTAAGCATGACATGTAGGCTGATTAGTGGATTAATGTGGTGATTAGTTAATCTGACTATATTATTAATCCATGTGCCCGTTATTTAGAGTGAGTTATGGTACATCCTGGTATCTCGACCATTGGTTTTGGATAAAGTCCTAGTCAGCAGATCCAAATGAGGAGAGATCATTTGATCGTAGTGAATCTTGGATGCGTGATTGGCAAGGGACAGTTGTGACCAAGTGTTGGTATACCATAGTGTTTTTGTTGGTTTCAGGCTTCAGTTGGATTTTTTTGGCACGTTGGGCCAAACTTTTATTTTTTACTTTCTGGACCTCCCTTTTTTCTATTTTCACCCTTATTTTGTTTTAATCATATTTTCTTCATTTTAAATGATTTTTAAGATTTTATTTTTTTTCAAATTGATTCAAATTTAATTTCCTTTCATATTATTTGGTTATTTTTTGGTTTAGGATCTGTTTTAACATAGTTGATGTTTTATTTGAATATTTTTTACATTTTATTTATAAATGTGAATTAGGGTTTAAGAGGGAATTTTGGTTCAATTTGATTGATGTTTGCATATTTCCCCTTGATTAATTACTGATTTCACTTTTTATTAATGATTAATCTTGGCCATAGTTGTGGTTAAATATTTGTGATGCATCTTTTGACCTTTGATTTTGGATTAATGTCTTTGATTTATATTCTATGTTCATCTTTGATTTGAGCTTTGATCCTATTTGATTGATGTTTGATTTTTCATCTTGAGTAATCCTTGATTTCACAAGTGTTTAATGCTTGACCTTAGTCATGGTTATGGTTAAATATTTATGGTGCATCTTTTGAGTTTGTGACTTTGATTGATTCCATTGAACTTCATGCTAGGTTAATCTTTGAATTCACTTTGATTGATGTGGTTATTTTAATTTGTGCTTTGGTTCTTCTTCATCCTTTCATGATTCATTCATCATATGATCATGCCATATTACATCCTATATACTAATGCCTTTACTTTGTTTTGTGAGGTAGCACTTAAGGAACTTATCCCATTTGGACATTTAGAACCTTAATCATATCAGTGTACCTTTTATGATTCATCTCATTCATTTACTTTCATGCCTTATAATAGGTTCCCCCCATTGGTGGGCTTCTCATGCTTACCTTCCCCATTCACAATGTAATAACTTAGAATTTTATATGCTTGTATGCTTGTGTATATGTTACAAAAAATAAAATTGAAAGTGTTTAGAAAACAATTTCAAAACAAAAAAGATAAATAAGGTCTGATCCAACGTCAAGTCATTTTTTCAAACTTATTAACTTGGATTATTTCTCATACCTCACCTTAGGGTTCCTATATATCTTCTCATTTACTCTTATCCAAATCATTCCATAAACCCAAGCAAACCTTGTATACTTTCACCCTTGTAAGCCGATTGCCTTATGCATCACCATCAACTTACCTTAATCCAATCACCACCCTTTCATTTCACTATCTTTTCATCACCCTCTCTTCCTAAGCAAAAACTTTGGTCTTGTATCAAGTGCATTTTCAAAACCTTTTCTCAATAAACTTGGATGGTTGTGGAGTTGTTAGGCAAGGCCTTGTCCTATCCCAAGTGTTTGACATTACCTTTAGGGTTCACTGTCTAAAAACACTTACCATCCAAAGTAAAACATCTCTTAAATAAAAGAATGTTGTCCTCCTTATATTGGACTAAAAAATAGAGGCTTGAGTGAAGACTTCTTCCTTTTCTATTATTAGGATGCTCACTTTAGAGTGTGTGATCTCGATGCTCGTCTTTCAATACAAAGACATGACTATATTCGCCATATTATTTTCAAAGTAAATATTTTGAGATGAAGAATTGGGTACTATCCGCAGGAGTTCCTATCTGAGGACTTATTTCACCATTAAAAACAATCATCACAGATCAAATATGACATCTTGCCTCGATGGCGAAAACCTAAGCCTTTTAAAAAGGGCACATTATTTCCATCCTACCGCATAACATGCTAAAGCATAAGTCTCATTGCATGCGAGTGGCAAAATCTATTGCTAGGGTGTGACCATTAACATCGTCCATTAAAAGCAAAAAGACCTGTAGTTCCACAAACTACAGACGATCTGATTCTTCATATGAAGATACATAGGCACGAGATTGCAAGATCTTGGCGAACTACCTTCTTTCACAACCTTCTTCCAATCTTCTTTTCTTTTTGCCTTTAGTTCCACAAACTACAAGGCTCTGACTTCTTCATTGGACCATGAGGGTACGTAGGCACGAAGGCCCCAATCCTCCGCGAGCACTTTGTTTCCAAAACCTTTTCTTTTCCTTTTGAAGCATTCCTAGAAAGCATGGTACCTTAGCAACATCCTTACACATAAGACAAACGAATGGTTCCCGTCGAGTACGATGGATGTGAGAGGTGCTAATACCTTCCCTTTACATAGCCGGCTTCCGAACCGATTCCTTTGGTCACGAAACCATCTTACCCTTCCTCTTGGGGTTTTCTCGATGTTTTCCCTTTCCTCTGGGATAAATAAAGTTCGATGGCGACTCTGTGATTTTTTGCGTAGCGATAGTTGTCGGCATGCTATCTCCCCAAAACCTGGTGGGAAATTTTGCATGAAAAATCAAGGCTCTTGCCACTTTTAACAACTGATGATGTTTCCTCTCCACCACAAAATTATGTTTAGGTTTGTATGTACAGGCATATTGATGAATTGTAACTTTACCCTGAAGAAACTGAGTCAGGGCAAGTTCTTTTGCATTGTTAGATATCAAGGCTTTGATAACTTTACCAAACTGAGTCTTGACTAGGCCAAAAACTGCATAATCTTGATAGAAGCATCATATTTGTTGGATAGCAAATTAATCCAAGTAAATCTACTAAAACCATCAACAATTATTAGAGAATGGACTTCGCCATCATAAGTAGTTTTTCCATAAGGCCCCATAAATAACAATGTATAAGGTCAAAACTTTGAGCTGCAAAATGATTATTGAAATTAAAAGGTAGCCTTTTGAGTTTTGCTAAAGGGCATATGGTACATTTATTTGAACTAAAATCAAAAGGTACATAAAAAAGAAATCTTATGACTAGTGTAACACCCTTATTCTACCCCACAAATATTACGGCAAAATAACACGGATTTTAGAGTAAAATATTAACTTTCATTAAAAAGCCACAAAAAGGCGTACATTCTCAAAGTCAACAAAATTGGTCAATACTCCGTAACACACGGGTTTTCTTACAATACATCAAAACATCATATACAGCGGAACTCAAAACATAACTCAATGTTTTCCTCATAAGGGAACATCAGTAAAATAACCTAATGATATACAATCAACTCAAAGAACCCAACCCGATGTTACATACCAGAGCAAGACCCTCTAAATTAACCATAAAGGCTAACGACTCTAAAACTTCAAACTACTCCTCGACAGCGTCCACGGCTAAACTTGTTCATCTGCATGTTACCCACGTGAAAGTAACATTTAAACAGGCAGGGTGAGTAAGACAATTCATAATAATCAATGTATAACAATTAATGCATAAACGACATACTACTCGTAATCACATTCAACGCATTGATATCCTTCAAATATGCCTCAAAGGCCATAACGTCATAATTCATACACAAAGACTCATAGATGCAATGCAACACAACTCAATGCATGTGGTACCAATCATCACAGTGCGATAGACACTAGGCCATCAACCTTCCATAGATCCCCATCAATAGGATCATAGCACATCAAAATACTTCACATCCACACAGTGGGATTGAAGCTAAAGTAATCGAGGTCCTGAACCGAAGTTCGGATGCACATGAATGCATGATGCACACGTTACAATAATCCTCATAATAACAACATATGGTGCATCATCATTCATCATATTCATCATATTCGTCATACGTCATAACTCATCATATTAATCATCAATACAGCATATCATCACAATTCATCATATTACTCATCATACAACATGTCATCATAATCCATCATATTAATCATTCTCACACATCATGTCATCATATAATCACGTGTAAATCACGTATTAGCTCATAGTCATATTATCCCATATTAATTCATAATACTACCCTCATATCATCTCATATTAATTTATCAAATTATACTCACGGTAATCCTCACACTATCATCTATCAATCATATAAGCTTCACAGTCCTACTCATGTTAATTCGTCATATCATCACATAGTATTCACATATTAATCCCTAATATCATCTCATATTGCCTCATATTAATTCATCATAATTCCACTCGCGGTAACCCTCATACTATCACTTATTACTCATGCAACCCCATTGTCATACTCATAATAACTCATCACGGGAATCCCAGAATCAAACATCACGGCATCGCTGCACACGATCAATATTCGCGAACTCTGCTACATTCGCTGGCTCGCTCGCTAGGCGAGTTGGTAGCGAGCCTTCGCTAGCTTGCACGCTAGGCAAGCCTCTAGCGAATCCTTGCTAGCTTGCTCGCTAGGAGAACCTTGTAGCGAACCCCTCGCTGGCTTGCTCGCTAGGCGAACAGTGCGATGACAGCAACTTCTGTTATGCACCAGAACTGATTCCTGTCCAAATACTCATGCGATTTACTTACCCAATGCCCCTAAAACATCATTAGAACATCCCCAATGTCATACGGCGATCACGACACCAAATCTATGGTTTATTAGGCTAATATAGCAACATTTGCACTGCCTAAAACATTATTTTCCTGCAATTGCTCTGAGTGCATCAGAGTTACTCACATTTGAATATTCCTATTCCTACAGGGTCAAACATATCACAATCCAAGGTTTTTCCACGAAGGCCTAAGGTTTCCTTTCTCATGTTACACATTAAACAGTCCGAAATACTAACCACTAACCACAATCCCCAAGGTTTCATTATCAGTTTCCCTTAATTTCCCACGATCAACCCAAAATACCCTAAATCATAAACCCCACCATAAACACACCGAAAGGCATACATGGAAAATCATGAAATGTGATACTCCCCATACCTTAGCCAATTCAAAACTTTCACAATTAACTCCGGCAACCTTCCGAAACTTTTACCTCCACTGATCCCCTCTCAGAGCTCTGACCTCCATTCTTTTCACGGTTAACCAAAAATGAATCCCAAACTTTCATAATTCTATTTTGTCAAACTTAGGCTTGGGCCACACAATTGGGCTTTTCCCATAACACCCTTAATAACTCTTCATAATGCCCAATTTACCCTTATTTCACTTATATTCATTTTAATCAATAATAATATTAATATTCTCATATAGTATACTATTAATTAAATAAATAGTCCAAAATGCACATTTTCTCAATAATTCACAAAGCCACCGAAAACACTCAAAACACCAAGATACGAATATTCTCAATTAAATCAATTAATTAAAATATTCCGATTAAATTCGGGGTGTTACAATTCTCCCCCACTTAAAAGAATTTTCGCCCTCGAAAATTACCTCAAGGAACAGAGTCGGATACGACTCCCTCAACTGATCTCCAAGTTCCCAATTCCAACTTTCTCCAGCTGGTCCTCCCGAACTACCTTCACCAAAGGAATCTCTTTACCTCGAAGTTGCTTCTCGTTCATCAACCTGAACTAGCAATACCTCAACAGTCAAATTATCTCTCACTTGTACACCATCCATCCGAATAAATGCACTTCCTCAACTTAGGCACATGCCACATCATGTAAATTCACAAGCGACAGTGGTAAAACAGTCTAACATGCTACTTCTCCCACGCTTCCGCTGCGCCACTTCCGATACAAATTAACAAAACACAGTGTGTGCTTCCAAGACTTTAAAGATTGACCAACACCAGTCACCATCGTAACTCTCAAAACACATCTTTTCTTGGATCTTCTTGATCTTTTCAGTCGTCTCTTACACAATTCTCAGGTCCGAGCACAACACTCTCGCCTGAATCATATCAACATAAAGGAGTCCTACACCCTCTACCATACAAATCCTCATACGGTATCATTCCGATACTAGAATGCTAACTGTTATTGTAGGTAACTCAATCAACGATAATTAACTATTCCATGATCCATCTTGATCTAACACACAAGCTCTCCACAAATCCTCTAAAGACTGGATAGTTCTCTTTGTCCGTCCATCCGTCCATGGATGATAGGCAGAGTTCAACTTCAACATGGTACTCAAAGCGTTTGCAAACTCTCCCAAAATCTCGATGAAACTCAGATTCCCATCCGACCCGATATTCGACGACATCTCATACAACTTCACAATTTCATCGATATACATCTCAGCTAGCTTCAACATAGAATGATTAATCCTCATTGGTAAGAAAAGAGCCAATCTAGTCAATCTATCCGAAATCACCCAATTAAAATCATATCCCTCCAATTCTTCGGAAACCCAACACAAAATCCATGGGAATACTACCCGATTTCCACCCTGGAATATCCAACGGTTGCATCGGACCCAACGGTCTCTGACGTTTATTCTTCGACTTCTGACAAGTCTAACTAGCATATACAAACTCAACCACTTCTCTCTTCATTTATGGCCATTAAAATAATTTCCTCAAATCCGGTTACATCTTCATAGCACCGGGATGAATACTCAATCTACCTCAATGTCCTTTTTCAATAATACTCTTATTCCAACACACAATATCTGGGACACAAACTCTATCACGACATCTCATGGTACCGTTTCCATAAATCTGCAAATCAACTCTTCTACTTTAATTCATCAAATTTAACCAATCTACCAACTCAAACCAGAGTTCTGACCTTATCGAATCTCATCAAGAATACCACTAGTAAGGTCCAACATACTAAGCTTAACTCCATAAGAAGTCTCTTCACACACCAAACTCATATCACAAAATTGCTCAATCAGTTCCAACTCTTTTCACCATCCTCATCGGTATATGCCAAGATTTCCAAATCAATGCATATGCTACCACGTTTGCTTCACCCGAATGGTAATTCACTCCAAAACCATAATCCTTCAGGAGTCCCAATTACCACGTTTGCCTCATATTCAACTCTTCCAACTTAAGCAAATACCTTAAGCTCTTGAGATCACCAAACATTTCAAATCTCGAACCAAACGAGTAATACCTCCAAAGCTTCGGCACAAACACAACAACAACCAACTTTAAATCATGTGTCAGATAATTCCTCTTATGTACCTTAAGTTGCCTTAAAGCATAAGCTAAACTTGTTGATGTTGCATTAACACACCTCCCAATCCCATCAACGAAGCATCCCAAAACACAACGAATAGTTTTGTCGGATTCGGCAAAAATCAACACACGAGCTGTTGACAGCTCTCTCAAAAACTCTTTGAAATTTCTTCACAGTGGCATATCCCTGCTTCTTCTCCAACAATGATAACTCAAGTTCCTAATTCTCAACATAATCCTCTATACTCTTCGAATATATTAAAATATCATCGGCTAACACAACCACTGACTCGCTCAAATAATTATGGAAAATCCCATGCCAAACGGACACTCAATTTGCGAGTTATGGCGAAAACACGAACCGCACTTTCTGCACTTACTACAAAATCCAAACATATTCCATCAATAAATAACTTAATTTCATGCCACTACTTCACCATCACATAGAGAATTGGACTAACTTTCCAACACTTCGAACTGTGCGTCATTCCGAGTTACGGTTCTCCCGTTACGACAAAAATACCAAAACAACATTCTTCTGCTCAGGACATGCTCGCTAGGCGAACACAACGGCGAGCGGCTGTTCGTTAGGCGAAGGACCTAGCGAATCTGACAGTCTGAAATCCTATTTTCGACCGTTACCTGACTTTCTGGTGTCCAATTTCGATTCCGTAAAAAGCTGCGATCTCGGAATTCGACGTACAACAACAATTTCACACTTAGAAGGCCATTCAACACATCTCCAACTCCTGAAATATTTAAAGGCCTAATTCAATATTGCATTCCACATCTTACTTTCTTTAATAATCATCAGAAGTCACTGTCCACCTTTAATCTACTCGACCTCACACTCTGTTGCCTTAGCACACACACTAGACACGAGTCTCAAAACTACTCAATCAGTTTAATTCCTTGACCATCCAAACAGACATATAATATGGAGCTCTCAATCTCGGAGTAGTTTTCGTAACTAAGTCGATCACAACTCCACTTCATGTCCTGGCTGTATATCACTATCTTGTCAAGATGACTTCCAGACAACCACAATTAATCGGCAAACTGCCAACTTCCCCACTTTCATTAATACCCAAAATTCTTATCAAAATTAAACATCTCAACACTGTCCTGCGCCGACTCATCAAAACAATTCTTAAGCACTTAGCTTAACTCAAGACAATTCACTGCTCACGCCATCTAAGCTTGCAAGACACGTCTATCCCATCCAACATGACCCCGTCTACTATCAACAACAGATTAAGGATGATTAGTTCCTCAATTTGTCAATAGACAGCCGAAAATCATGATGGGGTATAGACCATATTTACCAAACTATAAGAGCGTTCAACCACACACTGAGCTACAACTCCACACTTGCAGCATCCTGGAGAAGCACAAGCTTCTCCCCCACTTGAATCATTCCTACTTCTGCAGACAAAGGTTAGGCAACAAATATGTACCGACAGTGTCTTCACACACATGTCGCATACCAGGGAACTAACAACATTAGACAATTTGGTCGGACGGACCAACCAGGCTCTGATACCACTAATGTAACACCCTTATTCTACCCCACAAATATTACGGCAAAATAACACGGATTTCAGAGTAAAATATTAACTTTCATTAAAAAGCCACAAAAGGGCGTACATTCTCAAAGTTAACAAAATTGGTCAATACTCCGTAACACACGGGTTTTCTCACAATACATCAAAACATCATATACAGCGGAACTCAAAACATAACTCAATGTTTTCCTCATAAGGGAACATCAGTAAAATAAACCAATGATATACAATCAACTCAAAGAACCCAACCCGATGTTACATACCAGAGCAAGACCCTCTAAATTAACCATAAAGGCTAACGACTCTAAAACTTCAAACTACTCCTCGACGGCGTCCACGACTAAACTTGCTTATCTGCACGTTACCCACGTGGAGGTAACATTCAAACAGGCAGCGTGAGTAAGACAATTCATAATAATCAATGTATAACAATTAATGCATAAACGACATACTACTCGTAATTACATTCAACACATTGATATCCTTCAAATATGCCTCAAAGGCCATAACATCATAATTCATACACAAAGACTCATAGATGCAATGCGACACAACTCAATGCATGTGGTACCAATCATCACAGCGCGATGGACACTGGGCCATCAACCCTCCATAAATCCCCATCAATAGGATTAGAGCACATCCACACAATGGGATTGAAGTCAAAGTAATCGAGGTCCTGAACTGAAGTCCGGATGCACATGAATGCATGATGCACACGTCACAATAATCCTCATAATAACAACATATGGTGCATCATCATTCATCATATTCATCATATTCGTCATACGTCATAAATCATCATATTAATCATCAATACAACATATCATCACAATTCATCATATTACTCATCATACAACATTTCATCATAATCCATCATATTAATCATTCTCACACATCATGTCATCATATAATCACGTGTAAATCACATATTAGCTCATAGTCATATCATCCCATATTATCCCATATTAATTCATAATACTACCCCCATATCATCTCATATTAATTTATCAAATTATACTCATGGTAATCCTCACACTATCGCATATCAATCACATAAGTTTCAAAGTCCTACTCATGTTAATTCGTCATATCATCACATAGTATTCACTTATTAATCCCTAATATCATCTCATATTGCCTCATATTAATTCATCATAATTCCACTCACGGTAACCCTCATACTATCACTTATTACTCATGCAACCCCATTGTCATACTCATAATAACTCATCACGGGAATCCCAGAATCAAACATCACGGCATCGCTGCACACGATCAATATTCGCGAACTCTGCTACGCTGGCTTGCTCGCTAGGCGAGCCTCTAGTGAATCATCGCTGGCTTGCTCATTAGGCGAACCTTGTAGCGAAACCCTCGCTGGCTTGCCCACTAGGCGAACAGTACGATGACAGCAACTACTGCTACACACCAAAACTGATTCCTGTCCAAATACTCATGTGATTTACTTACCCAATGCCCTAAAACATCATTAGAACATCCCCAATGTCATACGGAGATCACAACACCAAATCTATGGTTTATTAGGCCAATCTAGCAACATTTGCACTGCCTAAAACACTATTTTCCTACAATTGCTCTGAGTGCATCAGAGTTACTCACATTTGAATATTCCTATTCCTACAGGGTCAAACATATCACAATCCAAGGTTTTTCCACGAAGGCCTAAGGTTTCCTTTCTCATGTTACACATAAAATAGTCTGAAATACTAACCACTAACCACAATCCCCAAGGTTTCGTTATCAGTTTCCCTTAATTTCCCACGATCAACCCAAAATACCCTAAATCATAAACCCCACCATAAACACACTGAAAGGCATACATAGAAAATCATGAAATGCGATACTCCTCATACCTTAGCCAATTCAAAGCTTTCACGATTAACTCCGGCAACCTTCTGAAGCTTTTGCCTCCACTGATCCCCTCTCAGAGCTCTGACCTCCATTCTTTTCACGGTTAACCAAAAATGAATCCCAAACCTTCAGAATTCTATTTTGTCAAACTTAGACTTGGGTCACACAATTGGGTTTTTCCCATAACACCCTTACTAACTCTTCATAATGCCCAATTTACCCTTATTTCACTTATATTCATTTTAATCAATAATAATACTAATATTCTCATATAGTATACTATTAATTAAATAAATAGTCCAAAATGCACATTTTCTCAATAATTCACAAAGCCACCGAAAACACTCAAAACACCAAGATACGAATATTCTCAATTAAATTAATTAATTAAAATATTCCGATTAAATTCGAGGTGTTATAACTAGCACTTCTTAACATGGAATCAGACAAATGTCCTAATCTATGATGCCATAGTTAACATTCTGAAAGGAAGAAACGAAATTAAAAGCATTGGTGAAACTAGCTATTTGTCGCGGTGAAATTTAGATACCAAACTATTAATTAGTTTGAATCTTTAATTCAATTTGCAACCGAACTTTGATTTGTCCAAAGGAAGGGATAAAGATCGAAATTCCCACGATGCAATGCAAATGCAAGGTTTAGAGAGTTTTAGGTTCGGGGGTCGGGTAAACTTAGGGAAGGTGCTAGCATCCTAAGTCTTTGTAGTACTCTACAGGAACCTCTTGTTTTATGTTTGTTTATTGCTAAGTGTTTATCTGCTTAATGGTTGAAGACCTAGGGGTTTATTTCTGAGTATACTCGATAAGATATCGCATCTTATGTCTACATATCCCCTAAAGGGTTAGAGGAGTTCTTTGACTGTGGTCAAAGTTCCTACGGGTTTAGGGTAGTTGATTGATTGATTTTAGGAGAAGGGATGTGTCTTTATTTTAAGGGAGATTTAACCGCCACAAGTTGTAGGAAAATAGTCTTTGCATCATCTTAAGAGAAGGGCTCAAGTACTCGGATAGGGATCGACGAGGTACGCCTCTCTTAAGGCAAAGTTCCTACGATTTGATTGTATTGTTGTGGGGTGGAGATTCTATCTCGCTTAAGATGATTGGACATCTTTCTCTAATGTGTGACTGTTTTTTGTATTGAGTTGAATTGTTTGCATTGTGTTGTATTGTTTTCCTATATTGTAAAATAAAGAAAGGTCATTCCTATGGGGTAGGATCTAACTTAATCGATCAACTCGAATGGGATCAAGGATCAAGGGGAATATGATGTAAATGGTGTGCACTACACACGATTGTTGAATCATGTGTAGGGTTTTCCTTTGGACTGATTGCAAGGTGAAAATATAAATACGATAATGTAAATTGCAATAAATAAATTACAGAAATGAAAAGCCATACATACGCATGAAAGCGCTAAGTGTGTGAAAGTGAATGTGTTGTGAAGTGTAAACGTGCACGATTAGGTTGTAATTGTGGGTATGCTCGATTAGATTGAGTTGAATTAATTTTTAGTAAAATGTTATATTTTTAGTTGAATTGTGCCTAGTGAAGTTATTTGATTTTATGCGAAATTGATTTTAGGGAGTTATGATTATTTTAGTTGGTTGGTTTGAAGAAAGAGTTGAATTGATTTTAAGAAGAGTTATATTATTTGTGAGGTTGAATATAAATTAGATCTTGCCGGTTTTTATTTTAGATTTAAATTAAATTAAAAGACAATATTTCAAATAAAAGTCTTAATATATTAAATAGGTGGTTTTTATTTTAGGTGATTAATTGAATTTCTATTTAGAAAAGGGGAAATGATTTAAAGAGGATTTTCAAATTAATCAGTCACTCTAATATGTGAAGAATGTTTTGAATAAAAGTGGTTGTTATTATTAATTTAAGAAAAAGAGTTTATTATATAAAATAGTTTTTTTAGTTATTAAATACAAATTATTAAATTATAAGAAAAGGTTTCTCTTTGTGAACAATTATATTATTTAATAAAAGAGATCAAGTAAATGAAATAAAAATAAAAGGGGAGGGTTGATTAATTAAAAAAGTTGACTAAAGAGAGTTAATAGTTCATTTTAAAAAACGGTTGATTAAAGATTAATTACTGATTAACCCATTAAATTAATTATTAATAGCCTAAATTGGGTAATTAATCATTAGATTAAATATTAAAAGAATTATCAAGTTTTAGTGGCAAATGATTAGGTGAGTCAATTAGCAGATTAGGGGGTGACTTTACGGTTGGTTTAGTGGTTAACGGGTTAATTTTGTGATTGTGTGTGTGTGATTAGTGGTGTTGTGTGTGTGATTAACATTACAACAAATAAAACTTAAAAAAAGAACAGTAAACCCTAAATCCCCCTTTTCGCTTCTCCGTTCCACCGATTGCCACTTTTCCTCTCCCATTTCTCTCGGCTTCTCAACCTTCTTCCTCCATTTTTCAATTCTTCTCCCTCTCTTTCCTTTAATGCTTTCTTGTCGCGATCCTGATTTCCTACATAAACAACGACAAAGGAATAACATTATAAAAATCGAAACTCACTGTTATCGTTACCCTTTTGCTTTGCAGGGATGTTGACGGCTGTTTGGGTGTGGTTCGTGATGGTGGCGACGACGGGGTTTCGAAGGTCTTGACTGGGTGATTCATGGCCAGAAATGTAACAGCCCAAATTTCATTAAATAATTAATTATAGTAATTAATTGATTTAGTGGAATTTTTATTAATGTTGGAAATTAATTTTTATTAATTGGAAATTAATAGAGAATTGAGAGAGAAATGGGAAAGAAAGAAAATAAGGAAGTATATAAGGAAAGTAGAAGAGAAAAGAAAAGATAGTAAAGTAAAGAAAATAGAAGAGAAAGAAGAAGAGAAAGAGGAAAGAAGAAGAAAGGAGAGAAAGAGAAGAGAAGAAGAGGAAAAGTGGAAATCATCAAGAACCAACATCAAAGCTCTGATTAATCGAGGTAAGGGTGAGAAGCATTGCTATTTGATCATTGCATGATGTTATGTATGTTGGGTTGGGGTTTTGGTAGAGTTTTCATCACTTTCCAATTAGGGCAAATGTTGGATTAATCGGTAGATTGATGATTTAATCGGTTGAAACTGAGCAATAATGCCGTAGAATAGTCGGGTAACATGTATTGATGCTATTTGTACTGATTTGGATGTTTGAGGTTTGGTTGATGATGGATTGATGAAGGAGAGGCAGAATAGGGTTCTGTTCTGCGCAGGTTCGCTGGCTCTCGCCAGGCGAGCGAAGGCGAAGCTTCGCCAGGCGAAGCCTAGCGAATGCTGGCGAGTAATTAAGTCTAAGTTCCAGTGGACTTCGCTGGCGAGTTCGCCAGGCGAAGGTGGATAGTGAAGGTTCGCCCAAAGAAGGTGCCGGCGAATGGTGGCGAATGAAGTCAGTAGCTACTGACTTGGGCTCGCTGGGAAGTCTCGCCAGGCGAAGCCTAGCGAGTGTTTGCTGAGAGAGTTCGCCAGGCGAAGGCCAGGCGAAGGTTCGCTGCGAGGGTTCGCCAGGCTAATGAAGGCGAATGTGACAGCATTTTTCTTTTGCTGTGTTGTTCATGTGGAGATGGTTTGGTTGCTTCTCATAGGGGAATGCCTCTATGATATGATTAGGATATGATCTATTGTGATGATGTGTGTTGTGGGTAGCCTACGGGCGTGAATCCTAGTTGATGCGCGATGCGTATTAATTGTGATAAATAGAAATACATGTGAATACAATGATGAATGTATGTGTATTGTCTAATGAACTTGCGAATGCTTGATGTGTATAAAATTAGGTAATAAGTATGCATGAGAACATTGTGGATATATGTGTGCATAGCTTATAATTGTATTATTGGTACTATGACATGTATACCTTGTATGAAATGGCATGAGATGAATAATAAACATAATACAAAAATGTATTGTGGATGTATATTGTTTATATGCGGTTGTATGTTAAGATACATGAAGAATGCATGAGAGCATATTGATGGATATGCGTGCATCGTTTGATAAATATGATGTTTGTATTGATTGGATGCGATTATGTATGAACAATGCGTGAGAATATATCGTGAATATATGTACATTGCGTGGTAAATGTGTTATGCATGTAAGCATGATGTAATTCTTGTATGATGAATTACTTGAGAATGCATGAGAACATATTGTGGATATGTGTGCATTGTTGATAATGCGGTGATGATATTGAATTGTGAATGTATATTGTTGGTATATGGTGGTATGAATAGAATGCATGAGAACATGTCATGGATATGTGTGCATTGCTTGATAGATGTTGTAAATGCATATTGTATGTATGTGATTAAATGTGAATAATGCATGAGAACATATCGTGGATATGTGTGCATTGTTTGATAACTGTGAAGAATGCATGAGAATATATCGTGGATATGTGTGCATTGTGAGTGATAATGTGGTGATAGTATTGAATTATGAATACATCGATGAATGTTATGTGAATAGGTTGTGTGTGCAATCATAATGTAATTCGTGAAGAGATGAATTATTTGAATGCATGAGATTAAGATGTCGGTCTTAAGTGCGTTTGTTGTGGTTGATTGTACATGCATCATTTAGTCAAGAGGCAATGTCTGTTAGTTTCGTGGAAACTAGTGGCTTGTCCCAAACCTAGAAGAGTGGGTTTGAAGGCTTAGAGGATGGGCCTTTGTGGTTATCGGTCTAGAAGAGTGGACCCGGTTTAATGTAAAAACCGAAAAAAGATAACGGGTTATCGGTCTAGAAGAGTGGACCCGGTTTAATGTAAAAACCGAAAAAAGATAACGAGAGTCGGTACCGCATTGCATGAGTTGCATTGAGTTGTTGAGTCACATTAATATATGACATATGCATGAAGAGATGCTTATGTGTGAATGATGAGATTGTGAAATTGTGAAGTATGCATGTGAATGAGATGTTTGTTGAATACTTATGAAGCGTGCATGAAGAGATGCTTACGTGTGAATGTTAAGATTGTGGAATTGTGGATGTATGCATGATGTAAAATGCTTGGTGAATATTCATGTTGTATATAAATATAAGTGACGATGTAAATGACTATGAGTTGAATTGTGGTGAGAAATAGGGAGTTAATTATATGATACCTATGTATACATGATTTTATGCTTTGATTATTATGGTAATATTTCTCACCCTTCTGCTGTTTTATAATGCTCTATGAGGCATTGCAGATTAGGTTACTGGAGGCCTTTATGAAGTTCTGCTTGTAGTTCGAGGTTGCTACGTGTGTAGCGGTTTAGTAATTATTTATGGGTCGAGTCATGCTCTGGTCGTGTAACACGGGGATCGATTGCTTATGTTTTAGGATTACATTATGTAACCTAAGTTATGTTTTCATATTTGGAGTAATTGAGATAATGAGATGTTGGCCTTAGTGCCTAGAGATGTTGATTTTATATGATGAAAGTAAATGTTTCTTTTAAAGGATTTTCATTAATGAATCCGCTACTAAATGGAAAGGTGTTTATGAGCATGACAGATTGTTTTAATGTGGTGCAAGTTTTGTGTGATGCCCTTTTATGGATGCATGTTAACTTTTACTCTGATTATGCATATATTATTTGCGGGGTTTAGAAGGGTGTTACATTAGTGGTATCAGAGCAGGTCGGTCCGTCCGGCCAAGTTGTCTAATGTTATTTGTTCCCTTGTATGCGACATGTGTGTGAAAACACTGTCGATACATGTTGTTGATTAACCTTGTCTGGAGAAGTGGGAATGATCTAAGTGGGGGAGAAGTTGTGCTTCTCCAAGATGCTGCAGGTGTAGAAGTTGTAGCTCAGTGGGTGGTTAACACTCTTGTGGTTTGGTAAAGATAGTCTATACTCCATCATGATTTTCAGCTGCCTATTGACAAATTGAGGAACTGATCACCCTTAATCTCTTGTTGATAGTAGTTGGAGTTCTGTTGGATGGGATGGACGTGTCTTGCAAGCTTAGGTGGCGTGAGCAGGGAATTGTTTGGAGCTGAGCCAGGTGCTTAAGAAGTGTGTTGATGAGTCGGCACGAGACAGTGAGGAGATGGTTAATTTTGATGGGAATTCAGGGTGCTAATGAAAGTGGGAAGATGGCGGTTTTGCCGACTAATCATATCTGTTTGGACAGTCGAAGAATTAAATTGATTGAGTAGTGTTGAGAATTATGTCTGGTGTGTGTGCTACGGCAACAGATTGTGGAGTTGAGTATAAGGGTGGATAATGACTTCTAGTGATTACTAAAGGAAATGAAATGTGGAATACATGGTTGGTATAATTGGACCCTTAAGCATTTCAAGAGTTGGAGAGGTATTGGATGACCTTTAAGTGTGGAAGGGTTGTTTCCGTGATTTTGTCGTAACGGAAAACCGTAATTCGGAATGACGCAAGATTAGAAGCGTTGGAAGATATTACAGTGCTCTATGTGATGGGAAAGTAGTGACATGGAATTAAGTATTTATTGGCGAAAAATGTTTGGATGTTATGGTAAGCGCGGAGAGTGCGGTTTGTGTTATCACCATAAGTTCACAGCTGAGTGTCCGTTTGATATAATGATTTTCCACACTTGATTGAGAGAGTCAATGGTTATGTAACCGATGGTGTTTGGATATGTTCGGAGAGTATAGGGGTTCATGTTGAGCGTCGGGAACTTGAGTTATTAGTATTGGGGAAGAGGCGGTGATGTACTACTGTGAAGAAAGTTCAAAGAGTTTTGAGAAAGCTGTCAACAGTTCGTGTATTGGTTTTGCCAAGTCCGACAGGATTGTCGTTGTGTTTTGAGATACTTTGTTGATATGATTAAGAGATGTGTTAAGTACAAAATTAATGAGTTTTGGTTATGCTTGAAGGCAATATAAAGTACAGAGAGAGATTATCTGACAAGTAATTTGGAGTGGGTTGCTGTTGTGTGTTTGTACCGGAGTTTGGAAGCCTCAATTGTTTAGTTGAGATTTGAGATGGTTACTGACCTTAAGGTATTTGTTTTATTTGAGAGAGAGTCAAATATGAGACAGAGAAGTAATTGGAACTCCTGAAGGAGTATGGTTTTGGTTAAATTACCATTTGGATGAGACCAAGTGGTAGCTAAGATATCGAATCGGGAATTTTGGTATACACTAATGAAGATGGTAAGGAAGTTAGAACTGATTAAGCAAATTCAGATATGAGTTCGGCCTGTGAAGAGACTTCTTATGGAGTTGAGCCTTGGATGTTGAGATTGACTTTTGGTATTCTGATGAGGTTCGAGGAAATCGGAATTCTGAGTTGAGTTGATAGATTAATTGAATTTAATGGATAAAAGTCAGAGGGCTTATTTTCGGATTAAGGGAAATGGTATTGTGAGATGTCGTGATGAAGTGTGTATTCTGAATAGTGTGAGTTGGATAAGAGTACTCAGGGAGAAGTACATCGAGAAAGATGGAGTATCCGTGCAGGTACTAGGAAGATGCGACCGAATTTGAGAAATAGTTTTGGATAGCCATAGATGGAGAAGGAATTGATTGAGTTTGTATATGTTGATTAGACTTGCTGGGAATTGAAGTATGGACATTAGAGATGGTTGGATCTGATACAACTGTTGAGTATTTCGAGTGGGATGGGATAGTATTCCCATGGGCTTTGTGCCGGGTTTTCTGATGAATTTGAGGAAGTATGATCCGATTTGGACAGTTAAGAATGGATTAACAAGAGTAACTCATTGCCTACCAGTGAAGATGAATCATTCTGTTAGATGGGAACTCAAGTTTTTCGTTAAGATTATGGGAAAGATTGCGAAAGCGGTTGGGTGCCATGTTGAAGATGAACTCTGACTAGCGTCCGTGAATGGCATGGACAAACGAAGAAAACTATCCAGTATGAAGAGGACTCGTTGAAAGCTTGTGTGTTGGACCAAGATGGATCTAAGGGTAGTTATTTGTCGTTGATGGAGTTGCCTACAATAACTGTTACCATTTCGTATCGGAAACAACATCGTATGAAGTTCGTTGGTAAGAGGGTATGACTCATTTGTGTCGTTGCATGTCCAACGGGAGTGTTGTACTCGGATCAAAGACTGTGCAAGGGACGATGGAATCGATCAAAGAATCCAAGTAAGGCCGTGTTTTGAGAGTTATGGTAGTAATTGGTGTTGGTCGAGCTTGAAGTCTCGTGAGCACCCTGTGTTTTGTTGATCTGTATCAGAGTAGCGCAGCGGAAGCGTGAGGCGGATAGCATGTTAGACTGTTTTACCGTTGTCGCTTGAGAGGATTGCATGAGGTGTTCATATGTCTAAGTTGAAGAGGTACATTGATTCAAGTGGATGGTGTACAAGTGAGAGAGAACTTGACTTCGGAGGCGTGGCTAGTTCTAGTTGTTGATAAGAAACAACTTCGAAGTATAGAGATTCCTTTGGTGGAAGTAGTTATGGGAGAATTGGATTTGGAAGAATTGGAATGCGAAAGTCGTATCCAGAGTTGTTTGGATCAGGTAACATTTTTGAGGACGAAAATTCCTAAGTGGGGGAGAGTTGTAACAGCCCAAATTTCATTAAATAATTAATTATAGTAATTAATTGATTTAGTGGGATTATTATTAATGTTGGAAATTAATTTTTATTAATTGGAAATTAATAGAGAATTGAGAGAGAAATGGGAAAGAAAGAAAATAAGGAAGTATATAAGGAAAGTAGAAGAGAAAAGAAAAGATAGTAAAGTAAAGAAAATAGAAGAGAAAGAAGAAGAGAAAGAGGAAAGAAGAAGAAAGGAGAGAAAGAGAAGAGAAGAAGAGGAAAAGTGGAAATCATCAAGAACCAACATCAAAGCTCCGATTAATCGAGGTAAGGGTGAGAAACATTGCTATTTGATCATTGCATGATGTTATGTATGTTGGGTTGGGGTTTTGGTAGAGTTTTCATCACTTTCCAATTAGGGCAAATGTTGGATTAATTGGTAGATTGATGATTTAATCGGTTGAAACTGAGCAATAATGCCGTAGAACAGTCAGTTGAAATTGATGCTATTTGTACTGATTTGGATGTTTGAGGTTTGGTTGATGATGGATTGATGAAGGAGAGGCAGAATAGGGTTCTGTTCTGCGCAGGTTCGCTGGCTCTCGCCAGGCGAGCGAAGGCGAAGCTTCGCCAGGCGAAGCCTAGCGAATGCTGGTGAGTAATTAAGTCTAAGTTCCAGTGGACTTCGCTAGCGAGTTCGCCAGGCGAAGGTGGATAGTGAAGGTTTGCCCAGCGAAGGTGCCGGCGAATGGTGGCGAATGAAGTCAGTAGCTACTGACTTGGGCTCGCTGGGAAGTCTCGCCAGGCGAAGCCTAGCGAGTGTTTGCTGAGAGAGTTCGCCAGGCGAAGGCCAGGCGAAGGTTCGCTGCGAGGGTTCGCCAGGCGAATGAAGGCGAATATGACAGCATTTTTCTTTTGTTGTGTTGTTCATGTGGAGATGGTTTGGTTGCTTCTCATAGGGGAATGCCTCTATGATATAATATAGATATGATCTATTGTGATGATGTGTGCTGTGGGTAGCCTACGGGCGTGAATCCTAGTTGATGCGCGATGCGTATTAATTGTGATAAATAGAAATACATGTGAATACAATGATGAATGTATGTGTATTGTCTAATGAACTTGCGAATGCTTGATGTGTATACAATTAGGTAATAAGTATGCATGAGAACATTGTGGATATATGTGTGCATAGCTTATAATTGTATTATTGGTACTATGACATGTATACCTTGTATGAAATGGCATGAGATGAATAATAAACATAATACAAAAATGTATTGTGGATGTATATTGTTTATATGCGGTTGTATGTTAAGATACATGAAGAATGCATGAGAGCATATTGATGGATATGCGTGCATCGTTTGATAAATATGATGTTTGTATTGATTGGATGCGATTATGTATGAACAATGCGTGAGAATATATCGTGAATATATGTACATTGCGTGGTAAATGTGTTATGCGTGTAAGCATGATGTAATTCTTGTATGATGAATTACTTGAGAATGCATGAGAACATATTGTGGATATGTGTGCATTGTTGATAATGCGGTGATGATATTGAATTGTGAATGTATATTGTTGGTATATGGTGGTATGAATAGAATGCATGAGAATATGTCATGGATATGTGTGCATTGCTTGATAGATGTTGTAAATGCATATTGTATGTATGTGATTAAATGTGAATAATGCATGAGAACATATCGTGGATATGTGTGCATTGTTTGATAACTGTGAAGAATGCATGAGAACATATCGTGGATATGTGTGCATTGTGAGTGATAATGTGGTGATAGTGTTGAATTATGAATACATCGATGAATGTTATGTGAATAGGTTGTGTGTGCAATCATAATGTAATTCGTGAAGAGATGAATTATTTGAATGCATGAGATTAAGATGTCGGTCTTAAGTGCGTTTGTTGTGGTTGATTGTACATGCATCATTTAGTCAAGAGGCAATGTCTGTTAGTTTCGTGGAAACTAGTGGCTTGTCCCAAACCTAGAAGAGTGGGTTTGAAGGCTTAGAGGACGGGCCTTTGTGGTTATCGGTCTAGAAGAGTGGACCCGGTTTAATGTAAAAACCGAAAAAAGATAACGGGTTATCGGTCTAGAAGAGTGGACCCGGTTTAATGTAAAAACCGAAAAAAGATAACGAGAGTCGGTACCGCATTGCATGAGTTGCATTGAGTTGTTGAGTCACATTAATATATGACATATGCATGAAGAGATGCTTATGTGTGAATGATGAGATTGTGAAATTGTGAAGTATGCATGTGAATGAGATGTTTGTTGAATACTTATGAAGCGTGCATGAAGAGATGCTTACGTGTGAATGTTAAGATTGTGGAATTGTGGATGTATGCATGATGTAAAATGCTTGGTGAATATTCATGTTGTATATAAATATAAGTGACGATGTAAATGACTATGAGTTGAATTGTGGTGAGAAATAGGGAGTTAATTATATGATACCTATGTATACATGATTTTATGCTTTGATTATTATGGTAATATTTCTCACCCTTCTGCTGTTTTATAATGCTCTATGAGGCATTGCATATTAGGTTGCTGGAGGCCTTTATGAAGTTCTGCTTGTAGTTCGAGGTTGCTACGTGTGTAGCGGTTTAGTAATTATTTATGGGTCGAGTCATGCTCTGGTCGTGTAACACGGGGATCGATTGCTAATGTTTTAGGATTACATTATGTAACCTAAGTTATGTTTTCATATTTGGAGTAATTGAGATAATGAGATGTTGGCCTTAGTGCCTAGAGATGTTGATTTTATATGATGAAAGTAAATGTTTCTTTTAAAGGATTTTCATTAATGAATCCGCTGCTAAATGGAAAGGTGTTTATGAGCATGACAGATTGTTTTAATGTGGTGCAAGTTTTGTGTGATGCCCTTTTATGGATGCATGTTAACTTTTACTCTGATTATGCATATATTATTTGCGGGGTTTAGAAGGGTGTTACAAGAAACGGCTTCGGCGGTGCGAGGGTTTTGAGGAGGTTCCCATGATGTGTATTATTTGCGGCGGAGCTTCCGAAAAGAGGATAAGTTCATATTGGGTTTGATTTAGGGATTTCTGTGAATGTTGTGAACTAGAGTTTTTTCTGTGGAACTCTGTGGATTGTTGTGTATTCTGATGATCTCCCTTTGAATCCGTCTTTTTGGTGGAGTTCTGTATTGTTTTATAGGCGATTTGTGATTTTGAATTTGGATGATGATGAATGCCTTTCCTTTTTGGGGGAGACATGTTTGGGGCTGATTTGGGAAAGGTTTAATCACTTTTATTATGAATTGGAATTTGCCCCTTCTGACTCATTGTGTCTGATCTTGTTGTAGGTTCATCAATTTGGAAAATCAACGGTAATCAATGTTGGGATTTCAACGATTTACTTCAGTTTGTAGAGCACGTGGCTTAAACGTCCAAAGATCTTCACGAGTGTGCTAATGGCCTTTCGAAAAAAATCTATTCTTCAGGAACTGGTATTGATTCTTTCATTCCTTCCACTATTTCCTCTGTTTTGAAGCATTACCACCGTTTTCTTTGTAACACGGTTTGTATGTCTGTTTATGGTTTCAGCTCTGATCAGGGGCTTGGAGTTGCTTTCATCTTGGTGACGCCGTTAGATAGTGAGTACACATTAGGTATAGGTTCTAGATATGTTGGTTGAGATTACTCAATGCCCACGACTGAATTCTTTTTGTTATCTGCAGAGGACAGGACCATGATTGGCAAAGCTTGAGGACAGGTATCATCGTAAAAAACGGGAGTTAGTCCTTCACAGGAATAACAACAGATATGATGGGGGGCCATCCATAATATAACCTGTCGTATCAGAGTTGGGGCTTGTGTGAGGAAAAATGGAATGTTGCCTGTGTAGGGTAAATGTCAGCTTAGGTTAATAGTCTGTGGGTATGTTGAGGCTCACATTCTTTCTTCAGATTTTCTCCTTTTATTTCTTTTCATCTTCCATTTTAGGAATCTTGTTGAATAGCAGGCATATGGGCCACATCAATGACTAAGTTGAACGTATACAATGTTTACTTTCAGGAAATCGAAAGAGTTCGAAGAGGGTAGATAGGTTGTCCTTGTAGTCTATGTGGAGTTTCATCACTAAATCCCCATAAATTGCAGATGAAGCGTCTTCCCTGATCGATAAATTGACATAAGTTTTGCAATGTGAGCAACGGTCTGGACTGCTCTCTCCAAAATCAACCTCTTGAATGGGATCCTCGGATGTGTATGGGAGCGCCAAAGGTTGGACTAACATAGCCAACTGCAGGGATCTATCATCTTGGAAGGTGGGTTGTATTAACCACTTAAATTCATATGCCGTCGGTTTCTCTTGGTTTTGACATGGTTTGAGCTGCTTAGAAATGATGGTGTTATTTGTAGCAGGTATTTATCCTTAAATATATGCTGCTGACTTCTATTATTTCGCAGGAATTTCCGAGAATGTTGCGGGATTGAACTGAGTTCGAGATGCAACAATGAGCAGGGGTAGCATTAATTTCATTACGCATATCGCCGGATACGACATCCAGATTATTGTACTGACTGCGCTAATCAACAGAAATATTGTATGACTGCGATAATCAATAGAAGGAACTCCAAACTGCTTGTGATGGTTTGTTTGATAAAGAGTATCATCTTTGAATAAATCTTTGGGAAGGACCTTTTCCATATCCAAAGACACCTCTGCGACCTTCGAACATCCTCGCACTCCCGATGTGTGTGCGTATCGCTTGGTATTGATGTTTATAATTTAATTCCCTGCTCTGTTTTGTTATTCCACAATCATGTAACTCATGGTTTTTCCAATTAAATTGATCATGCTTTGTCTGTTGTCTGAATTAACTTAATGACTTACTGTTATTGCAGGATCCACATAACAGATGACATCGACTCTGGACCTTCTACGGCTCACTTCGACTTCGATTGCCCGATCTATCAAGCCGAAAAAGAGATTGATGAAGACGAATACCTTCCTGAAGAGTTGGCCCGCTTGTTAAAACAAGAGGAAAAGGTTATCCTGCCTCATGAGGAGGAGATCGAAATCGTGAACCTGGGTTCTGAAGAGCTCGTCAGAAATGTCAGGATAGGGGCTGCATTGCAGAGTAATATCAAGCAGAGACTGGTCGAGATGCTTCGAGAGTATAGTGACGTCTTTGCTTGGTCATACGAAGATATGCCCGGACTTGACACGGACATCGTGGTCCACCACCTGCCGCTACGAGAAGATTGCCCTCCCGTTAAGCAGAAGCTTAGGAGGACGAGACCAGATATGGCCGTTAAGATCAAAGAAGAAGTGCAAAAACAGCTCGATGCTGGCTTCTTAGCGGTCACCACTTACCCTCCGTGGGTCGCCAACATAGTGCCTGTACCGAAGAAGGACGGTAAGGTACGCATGTGCGTCGATTATCGGGATTTGAATAGGGCGAGCCCTAAAGATGATTTCCCACTGCCTCATATCGATGTGTTGGTCGACAACACAACCCAGTTCTCCGTGTTTTCGTTCATGGATGGCTTCTCCGGTTACAACCAGATCAAGATGGCGCCGGAGGACATGGAGAAAACGATGTTTATCACCCCCTGGGGAACATTTTTCTATAAGGTAATGCCCTTCGGTCTGAAGAACGCAGGGGCTACTTACCAACAAGCAATGGTAACTTTGTTTCATGACATGATTCATCATGAGATTGAAGTCTATGTTGATGACATGATTGCGAAGTCCCAAATGGATGAGGGACATCTGGTCAATTTGCTGAAGCTTTTTGAGAGGCTTAGGAAGTTCAGGTTGAGGCTGAATCCTAACAAATGTACTTTCGGAGTACGGTCCGGAAAGCTACTGGGGTTTATCGTGAGTGAACGAGGCATCGAGGTTGATCCTGCGAAGATAAAAGCCATTCAAGAAATGCCAGCGCCGAAAACAGAAAAGGAAGTTCGTGGTTTCTTGGGCAGAATAAACTACATTGCAAGGTTTATCTCTCAGCTCACAGCCACGTGTGAACCGATGTTCAAGCTTTTAAAGAAAGATCAGGCGATTACTTGGAATGAGGATTGCCAGAGGGCATTTGACAAGATAAAACAGTATCTTCAAGAACCTCCGATCTTGATACCCCCAGTGGTTGGACGGCCATTAATCATGTACTTGAGAGTTCTTGAGAATAGTATGGGGTGTGTTCTCGGTCAGCACGACGAGACGGACAGAAAGGAGCATGCCATTTACTACTTGAGTAAAAAGTTCACTGACTGTGAATCTCGATACTCGATGCTGGAAAAGACGTGTTGTGCACTAGCCTGGGCTGCCAAACGTTTACGACAGTACATGCTCAATCACACCACCATGCTAATTTCGAAGATGGATCCGATCAAGTACGTCTTCGAGAAACAGGCTCTTTCGGGCAGGATTGCCAGATGGCAAATGGTGTTAACGGAATATGATATTCAGTACGTGTCCCAGAAGGCCATCAAGGGAAGCGTATTGTCTGATTACCTTGCCGAACAGCTGATCGAGGATTACCAGCCGATGAAATTTGAATTCCCTGACGAGGATATTATGTTTCTCAAAGCGAAGGATTGCGATGAGTCGTTGCCCGACGAGGGGCCAGATAGGAAATCCCAGTGGAAATTGATATTCGATGGGGCGGTTAATTCCTATGGAAGTGGCATCGGGGCGATCATCATGACTCCCCACGGATCCCATATCCCGTTAACTGCGAGACTGATGTTTCCAGTCACCAATAATGAAGCGGAGTACGAAGCATGCATCATGGGTCTAGAAGAGGCAATTGATTTGAGAATCAAGAACCTAGACGTATATGGTGACTCGGCGCTTGTGATCAACCAGATTAAAGGGGAGTAGGAAACTCGTCAATCGAATTTGGTGTCATACATGAACTATGTCAGAAGGCTACTTCCGTTCTTTGATCGAGTGGAACTACATCATGTGCCCAGGGCAGAAAATCAGATGGCTGATGCCTTAGCCACGTTGGCCTCGATGTATAAAGTCAACTTTTGGAATGAAGCTCCGAGTATTGTCATTTCCAGTCTTGATAGACCTGCATTTGTCTTTGCGATCGAGGAAGCCTCCGACGGCAAGACCTGGTTCCACGACATCCAGACTTTCCTTATGACTAAGGAGTATCCGGCGGGTGCGTCAACCCAGGATAAGAAAACTCTGAGGAGGCTGTCTGGAAACTTTTATCTCAATCCTGATGGAGTGTTGTATAAGAGAAACCACGATCTCGTGCTACTCAGATGTGTAGATGAGAAAGAGGCGAGTATCCTCATGGAAGAAGTCCATGAAGGCACCTTTGGTACGCACGCCGGCGGGCACGCTATGACGAGAAAGATCCTGAGAGTAGGATATTACTGGCTGACAATGGAGTCGGATTGCTTCAAATTCACGAAGAGATGTCATAAATGCCAGATTTATGCTGATAAAGTTCATGTGCCGCCGTGCCCGCTAAATGTCATGTCCTCCCCGTGGCCGTTCTCCATGTGGGGCATCGACATGATAGGCAAGATCGAGCCCACTGCACCTAACGGTCATTGCTTCATTCTGGTAGCTATCGACTACTTCACCAAGTGGGTGGAGGCAGACTCATACGCTAATGTGACCAAGCAGGTGGTGGTTAAATTCATAAAGAGGGACATCATCTGTCATTACGGAATTCCCGAGCGGATCATTACTGATAATGGTTCGAATCTGAATAACAAGATGATGAAGGAGTTGTGCCAGAGTTTCAAGATTAAACACCACAACTCATCTCCTTACCGGCCGAAGATGAATGGCGCCGTTGAAGCAGCCAATAAGAACATAAAGAAGATTGTTCAGAAGATGGTTGTGACATACAAAGATTGGCACGAGATGCTGCCATTGGCACTCCACGGTTATCGTACGACGGTGCGTACATCAACTGGGGCAACTCCTTTCTCCTTGGTGTACGGTATGGAAGTTGTCCTACCGTTAGAAGTGGAGATCCCTTCTTTGCGAGTTTTGGTTGATGTGAAACTCGACGAGGCAGAATGGATTACGAACCGACTGAACCAACTCAGCCTGATGGACGAGAAGAGGTTAGCATCGATTGCATTTGGTCGTCTGTACCAAAGCCGAATGAAGAAAGCTTACGATAAGAAGGTGCGTCCTAGAAGCTTTTAGACGGGTGATCTCGTCCTGAAGAAGATTCTTCCGCCACACTCCGATCACCGGGGCAAGTGGACTCCGAATTACGAAGGTCCGTACGTCGTCAGCAAGGTCTTCTCGGGAGGAGCTTTGTTGTTATCCACAATGGATGGTGAAGATTTTGCATCCCCGGTGAACGCGGACGCAGTTAAAAAATACTTTGCTTGAAAGTGACCCGCTGGACAAAAAAGAGAGTCCAGGCAAAAAAGGGGCATCCCGGCGAACCAAAAACAGAATAAAAGGTTCGGGCAAAAATTAGGGATATAAATTGAAAAAAGGTACACCCGCGAAGTCGAAAACCTACACTGGGCGGCTTCGGCAAAAAAGGGTATCCCGGTGAACTGAAAACCCGCAAAGGGCGGTTCACGCAAAAGTTAGGGATTTGAAAAAGCAAATGACTGCGTTCCGCGTGTGGACTTTCTTTGTTTAGTGGTTTGGAGGACCTGAGGGCTGTTTATCTGAATCAATCTCTTCCGAAGCTGAAGCGTCGGAGAAGTATCGAAGTCGAGTGGGTCATAGAAGGATCAACTCATGGTGTTCGTCTACGCCTCGTTACCGACATTTGTATATACTGATGTATATTTATGTTTTTACTTTTTGCGCAGCTTCCTCATTCCAGGAGCTTGCATCTATTGTAAAACATTTTTACCCATTCAGGGGTTCGCTATCAATAAAATGTGTACTATTCAGCAATTCTGTTTGTCTGTTTAGCATTTACCTGTTTTGTTTGCGAAAAAGAACGCCGATGTTTTTGATAAAATGCGCATACATAAACTTACTGGCCTAGGCCACTGATTGTTGAAGCAATTAATTACTTGAATATTGTCACGAGATAATAACCTTGATAGGTCCCTTTGAGAAGGGTATCTTGTCTGTTTGTTTGTGTTGTTACAGGTGTAACTTATTCCAGACAGTGCACCGTGCGCATCCAGAAGCAGGATGATTCCTCCTTCTCCAGCAAAGTTCAGTAGCCTCTCCCCGCAGAGTCTAAACTTGAGATTGCGAGCATTGATATGCCTCCCCAGGCAGAGATGATTCTCTTCCCCAATCGGATGTGTCCTGAAGGAACGTCATCTCCTCAGTTGAGTCAGGCGCTGAAGCGCGTGTTCATCCCCCCCAGCACCGGGTCACAAGTGCAGGTTTCATAGGAAACTATTCGTACGCCGAAGTATGCAGCATCTGATGGTGCCAGACTGAAGTCTCCAGCGGAATTGAAATTCCCCCCCAGAGTCGTACTCTCCCCCGAAGTCGGATGATTCCTTCTTCCCCAGCGGAATTGAGATTCCCCCGCAGAGTCGTACTCTTTCCAGCGAAGTAGAATGATTTCTCCTTCCTCAGCCGAGTTTGTAAACACCCCAAGAGAGCCGAATCCTCGGAAGCTGCTCAAGCCATGATTGGTTCTCCCTAGTGGAAGGTTGAGCAGCTGAAGTTGTTTCCCCACAGAGGCGTTATCTCCAGAGAAGTAGCCATGAAGGCCATGCAGTTTATTCCCGCGATTGACATCGCTTTCCTTCAGCAGGTCCTGGTTCTCGTAGAGCTTCGTTCCCCTGCAGCAATCAACTGAAGTTGTTCCCCTGCAGCAATCAACTGAAGTTGTGCCCCCGGCGGAGTCCAATTGAGATTGGCGTGACCCTGTTCTCCTCAGCAGGATGATTCCTCTATCTGAGTAGTTCTTTCTCCTTGACAGGAGGATTTCCCCCCTTCGGCATTTATTTTGCTGACGGGATCGCATCATTGTGCATGATTGCATAGCATGTATCATAAACGCATAGTATTTCCACCGTGTGGAGCATTGTGCCATCGCCGAAGCATATGCATAATAAGCATGATCTAGGTTGTTACCGTTCTTGTTTTGCAGGTGTTCCGTCGCAGAATTGATTGCCCAGGATGATTCCTGACATTCTCCCCAACGAAGTCACTTGCTTAAGACGATTCTTGAGATCCCCAGCGAAGTCTTCGGTTCAAGATGATTCTTGAATTCCTCAGCAGGGTCGTTTGCTTAAGATGATTCTTAAGACCCCAGTGCAATCACCAGAGTTGGTTGCTCAAGCTGATGCTTAGAGTCCCCAGTAAAGGTTGCCCAGGATGATTCCTGAAATCCCCAACAAAGTGTTCGCTCAGGATGATTCCTGAAATCTCCAGAATGGTTATTGGTTCAAGATGATTCTTGAAGGTCCCCGGCGGAGTTATTGGTTCAAGATGATTCTTGAAGTCCTCAGCAGAGTTGATTCATCCAGAATGATTTCTGGACCCCCGGAGCGGAGTTACTTGATAGTTCTCCAGATTCCCCAGCGGCGAAGCGTCATCCCCAGCAGGTTTCTAACGGCGAAGTTGAAACCTCCCTTGAAGACTCCATGATTGAAGTCTGACCGTATTAATGAAACAGTTCTCTCAGCTGATGCGGAGTGCCTGATGGCAGAGGTTTAGATGTTCCCAGTTGGCTCATGATTGACCAAGAAATCTATTCCTGACTTACTGATGAAGTTCGGCGGATGCCCGACAATTTCTTTGAACGCCTGATGATGGTTGAAGTCCGGCTGATGCCCGACAGTGGTCTTTGGATGCCTAACGGCATGATCAACTATGTATTACCGGTTACCGTGTGACCAATTCCCCAATGGAGTTTCTTCACCCTGATGGCGAGGTCAGACGATGTTGAGAGTTGACGGCGAAGTCAGATTATTTTGAGTACTTGACGGCGATGTTGGGTGTTTCTCAGAGTTATAGTTAGTTGACGGCGATGTCAGATTCTTTAGTTCTCCAGCGGCGATGTTGGATGTTTGTTTCTGGCGGCGATGTCAAGTGATTTAGTTCTCCAGCGGCGATGTTGGATGTTTTCTTCTGGCAGCGATGTCAGGTGATTTAGTTCTCCAGCAACGATGTTGGATGTTCGTTTCTGGCGGCGATGTCAGGTGATTTAGTTCTCCAGCGGCGATGTTGGATGTTTGTTTCTGGCGGCGATGTCAGGTGATTTAGTTGTCCAGCGGCGATGTTGGGTGTGTCCGACGGTGATGTCATACGCTTTATTCTCATGAATGCCTGACAGCGAGGTCAGGTGTCTGATGACAGTGTCAGAGGAATTTAATATGGATAACTGACGACAAGGTTCAGATCAATATGTCTCCAGCTAGTTGCCGTGCAACTATTATTTCAGTTTTTGAAGAGCCGTTCCCACCAGAGTACCGTGTACTTGAGCAGTTGGCAAATTTCCGGGTTTATCAGTATTCAACTGTCTCGCACCTCGATTGGCTGAGAGTTGTTCGCTCCTCACCCAGTCAGGTTCAAGCCGTTTGAATAGGGGCAGCTGTTGCACCCCAAAATTTGACCAACATTTATTTACCCATCAAGAGTTGTATGAGACTTTGAAGCTAGCCAAGAGGGTTATTCAAGTGTTCAAAGTTTGATACCTTTGTCAGAGAACTCAAGAGATCCTCAGAGAGATTGGTTGAAACCAAGGTTGTGTGCCTCATAACTTGAGAGTTGTGGGAGCTCCTCAGATGATTCTGAGACTATGAGGAAGGACTTGAAGCTTTGAGAAAGCCTATGAGATGTCTTGAAAGCCATCATGAAGCCTAGAGAGTTCATTGTACAAGAATTCAGAAGATTCAGCCATGAGTGGTGGAATTAGGGTTTGACTGGGTCAACCCTAGGTCAACTGATGATTTGGAGAGGGTTGAGACCTAATCCAAGAGCCATGTGATAATGGAATGATGCATTGAGATGCTATAAGGATGATTCCTAGACCAACTCATCATGATTGAGGAGTTTGAGAAGTTTCAAGCTAGGGTTTTTGAGGATTGACAGTGTAAAATCCCCTAGTTTGATCCCTATCTTCAAGGCAGTTTAGCTCAAGATGTGATTGTCATCTCATCTTCCCCATAACATGAATGTTGTAGAGCTTGTTCTTAGCTTTAATTTGAGTATTCTAAGTCCTTTATAGGATTTGTAGAGCTCAAGTTATGGCTTTGACAAATTACAGGTCATCTGAGGTATGTGAATCTGGGTCCTTGAAAGTCACCCAACTTGCATCCAACTTTTTACCTAGTAGGATGATTCCTATGAACTCTTGGTCAACATGAATGTTGTAGAGCATCTACTTAGCTTTCTATAGAGTACTAGAAGTCCTTTATAGGATTTGTAGAACTCAACTTATGGCTTTGACAAGTCAAGGGCATTTTGGTCATTTGGAGGTTATAGGTCATTTCAAGCATAAGGCCATATCTCCTATTTCCAAGCTTCAAATGGAAAAATCTTCAACATCAAACTTGCTTAGAATGATGTTTTAAGGCTAGTAGGGAGGTCATGAGATGTTGAAAAGGCTTGTATCAAAAAGTGATAAAAATGGCCTAAAATGGAGGCATAAGTTAAATAAGTTGAAATTGAAAATTGGAAATCACAGGTTATGCATCCAAACCATGTCATATAATAGGTCATTTTGACTCCAAATGACATTCTAAGAACAATGGTTCAGCCACAATTTTGATTTGAGGCTTAGATCATAGGGCTGCTTTGGAAAAGGCTTACTTGCATATTAAGGTACCAAAGCAAAACTCAACAAAACTCAATAAACAAGTTGGTTATGCATTGTAACACCTCATAAATCTCATATGGGGAGAATTTCAAGTCAATTACAAAGGTTACAAGAAGCTTGGCATGAGATAGCACATAAGGAGAATTGAAATCAAAATGTCATGACATGAGATTTCCAAATACTCATTGGATTGTCCTAGATGGTTCTAGATGATTCTAAACCACTCTATATAACATGTATGACTTGCTCAGATGCAAGGTTGGTGAGAATTGGTGCAGAGAAGAGAGAGTGAGATCAAGAATCTTCCATTGCAAGTCAAGTTTCATTTCTTCATTCTTCTTCATTTCCATTCCTTTTTTCCATTCAAACACATTCCATACATCATAGTGAAGCTGTGCAGATTGAATTGAGATCAAATCCATGGTGAATTGAAGAGTTGGTGATTGAAATTTCAAGGTAGCAAGTCAGAATCGAATTCTGAGATTGAGGCTTCCTCCATCAAAATTGTTGCAAACAGTAGCAAGATTGGCATCTAGGGAAACTTTCTGAAGAGTTTCAAGGTCTGAATTGGTGGATTTCATCATCTGTTCATCAAGATTAACCAGGTTTGCAAATTCTTCCCTACACCATGTTTTAGGCATAATTAGGTTAATTTGTTAGTGTAGAAATGTTAGAGACCAATAAGAGATGGATTTTGGAAAGTTTGAAGAGAATTGGTGATGGTTTTGTTGTTGACAAGATTTCTGTTTGGACCAAGAACTCCTTGAATCTTGAGTAATAATCTTAGTTCTTTAGTGAAGGTTGATCAGTGATAGGAGGTGAACATTTTAGTGTAAGCAATTTCAAGAATCTTGAGTTTTGATGTTCAAGCATAATTTGAAGTTTGATTCGTGTTTTAAGTTTGAGCGAGATTCAATGGAATTTGAGATTATGATTGTGTTCAACATGAAAAATGGAGCGTGTTAGGGTTTTAAACTTTGAGTTTTGATGAAGATACGAGGGTTCACGATTGGGGAGAAGGGATGTTCTTGAGCTCTGTTTTAATGGAGGTCTCCCTCCAGAAATTTGAAATTGGAGAAGACGACCATGAAACCATTGGATCAGGCGTAGACCAGTTGACTGATTGAGGATCCAAAGGCCAGGATTTGATTTCGCGTGTGAAGGAATTCTGAAACACAATGAAACGTTTCGTTTCATTAAAAGGAACTTTGGGCTGGATTGCTTCCCACACCCCAATCCTGGCCCATTGCAAAAATGAACTGCATTTGGCTTCTATTTGCACCGCTTATTTTCCATTTTCTTCATGATTTATTAATTGATTTTCTGAGTGGACTTTGGGCCTGGCGCTTTACTTTTTGTACCCCCCATTCTGGGCCCAGGCGCATATTGAACTGCATTGCCTTGCTAGCTGCACCCCATCCCTTCATATTTCATTTTATTTTCTCCCATTTTCTTTCAATCTTGGAAAAATCATATCAATTTGAAAATTAATGATTTTTTATTGGGAATTTTTGCTCTCATTTCATAATGGTGTCTAGAAAATTATAAAATAAAGATATTTTTCATTTCATGCATTTTAGTATTTTTTGTATATTTTCTACTTTTATTGCATTTTATTTCTTTTATGTTGATACATGAATTTGTAGAATTTTTTTTAGGTAGTTCCCTTAACATTTTTAGGCTATTATTTTTAGGGTAGTTAGATGTATGCTTTAGATTCCCCCTGGATTTATTCCATAATTTTGTGATGAATTTTAGGTTAGTTTTGCTTAGATGACATTAGGTTATGTAGAATTAGGTTAATCCTTAACATAGGTACACAATAACCTTAGATTTTTGGGTTTTAGGACAAATTAGACTATGGGACATATAAGGGTATTAAGGGTAGGTATGTAGGTTCCCTTAGAAATTTTATTAGATTTTAATATAGTAGTATACTATTTTTAGATGATTTTTGTAGTTGATGATTGTTTGTGTTGCCCTTGTGGGCTTGTATTTTTGTTTGCTTTGCTTTGTGGGCTTGGAGAGTTTGGTATTGCTTGGAGGAGCATTGAGGAGCATAGTAGAAGACTTGAAGATGGATTGAGGAGCTTGAGAGCTTGATCTTGTTTGTTTTTTTGTTATTGTTTTAGGGTAGGGATTAGGAAGAGTTTAGACCTAGTTAACTTCTTTCTTAAACATGGATGGTATCTTTCACCTCCATTCCTCCCCATGATTCAAGGTCCTTCAATGGTATACACCTCTCTCCTTTGGAGGGATAAGTGATGTACCTAGGGAGTAGAACTTTTGAGGGAACCATTCCTTTGATGTTGAACCCTTATAGGTCACCTTTGGTGGTCAATAAGCAGTTCAATATCCCCAGCTTATCCAGTAAGTGATTTCCTCTGGTTTGATTATCTTGAGAGATGGTGAGCTTGGGCTTGAAGGTGAAAACTTCAATGAAGAGTGTTGAAGAGGATGAATCCTTGAGTATTGCCATTCCAGCTGAAGCTTGAAGAGCAACAAGAGCAAGTTGATACTTGAAGATCCCTGAAGATTAGGTGAAGCCTGAAGGTGGAACTGATCAAGAAGCTGAAGCTCAAAGGAGAAGATAAGTTGAAACTTATGTTGAAGGGTTGAAACCTGGAGAAGCAAATTGATATTTGTCAAGAGTGATTGAAGTCTGAAGACTGAGTTGCTGTGGGAAGAGCTGAAGCTTGAGGTTGGGAGTTGATCTGTTTGCTTTCTTTTTCTTTTCTGTATTGACATGTTTTGTTTGACTTGCTTGATGCATTAGAATAAGTCCATATCTAGAATAGGTAGAATCTAGGAGCATGATTGCACTAGAGGTTGAGTTGCTCCCTCTGCTTGTACTGTTACTGTGTGGCTTTGCTTGCGGGTATTCGGTAGAGCCCAGCTCCCTTGCCCATGTGGTTTGTGTGCCTGATGGCATTTTATTTCATTTTATCTGTATGATTGCAGTTTACTGTTTTTGCTTGATAGCATGTTTTATATTTCAGTATGATTACTGTTATTCATTCTGGCTGGAGGTTGAGATGAGCTTGTGGAGGCTGAAGCCCCACACACATTTCCTCCCTCACTTGCATTGCATGCATTTTACTGTTAAGCTGATGCTTTGTCTGTTTTGGTGTATCATTGACATGATCCCTTAGGACTCTCATTTCCTTTGATAAGGAATTGATGACAGAACTTTAGGTTGAAACCTATGCATGACAACTTCTAGGAGTTCCCTGGTCGAACCTCAACCATAGGATGAATCCATGGCATGACAACAGTAGGACTTGATAGTCTCCCTCCTAGTTGGGCCTGTTCTCTTCTCATCTCAAAACAGTTTAAGATACAGTAATCATGAATGATTTCTTTTGTACGTTACGAGCCTTAAGCTATCTGAGAAAGGATTGTGGGAGAGTTTCTTTTCCACAGTCTAGATGTTTAGTATGGTACCCTTTGGGTGACATGCGACGCATTCACTCTCAGGTCATAGTCTCTAGTGCAATTGAAATCGCAAACACAATAAAAAACACTTCTTTCGTAAAAGACAGGAAATAAACCGTAGTTTCCCGAACTACGTAAGCTCTGATCTCTCATACCTGTTGAGAGTACGTAGGCACAAGATGGCGATGTCTTGGCGAGCTACCTTCCCCCATAACCCGTCGTAGGCCGAACTACGTTGACTCTGATTTCTCATTCTCTGATGAGAATACGTAGGCATAAAGCGCGACGCTTTGCCGAGTCATTTCCTTTTCTTTTTAAGCCAGCCTTGATAGGTAGATAGATAAAACCAACCCGTCCAAGTAAACACAACAAGCGTGGATCCCGTCGAGTACGACGGACGTGAGGGGTGCTAATACCTTCCCCTTGCGTAACCGACTCCCGAACCCAAACAATGGTTGCGATGACCTTGTCTTACCCTTTTTCGTCAGGTTTTTCCGATCGTTTCCTTTCCCGTTCTGAGGGATAAATAACGAAAGGTGGCGACTCTTCTGTTGTGCCGACACCTTATTTTCGCGAAAGCGACAGCTGGCGACTCTGCTGGGGAATATAAAACACTTACTAGCTCCATTTGTTTCTATTAACAGGTTGTAACGGGATCGCGAAGGCAGGAGTCGCTCTCTGGAGGTTCTTCCATAAACCGTGTTGGTCATGATGAATGACTTGAAGCAGCCTGAGGTATACAACTTATGTCGTTCAATTGTTTCTGTTATAACCTCCCTCCAGAACTCTGCGGTGAATTAATCTATTGTGCTGATACGCAGGTGTGACCCGAGTTCCTGCATTAGGGTCATTGGTTCTTCTTTGACGATCGAAGGTGAACTCGGTCCTGTGACTTCTTGTGGAATTTTGTCACGAATCAACCCTGTGGTTAATCTTGAACAAGAAAACTCTTGGGATTGTGCGGGCGGGATTGTTTGGTGAGTCAATGGTGCTTGCTACTGAAGCTGTAAAGGACTGAGGCTTCCTAATTGTTGCAGATAATTGAAAGGTTGCAAACCAGCACCTTGAAAATTCAGTCTCGAAAAGCAACCTAGAACGCATACCAACAGAAACGCGTGTATGGTACACAACTTTGATATATTTTGAAAGGTGTACGACAAACCCGGAAGGACTAGCCCTTGGATTTTAGAACACTGTAAAACAATTATTAGTTGCAGAGGCAAGGGCTGCAGTTGATTTGTAGAGAGCTCTGTCATTGTCAATGTTGTGGGTACACTTGATGATGTTATTTAATTGTGCAGGTTACGAGTTGGCCGCGGTAGGAGTTAATGAGTTAATAGTCCAAAGCTTCGTGCACCAAAGCTTGATCTTTCTTCTCTGTTGTTCTTGTTCTGTCTTTTTTTAGGAAAAGACTTAAGTTCAGAGGCTGTCGGCTTGAGAATTCATGCTGCATCAGTAAAGGGGCGTTTAACAATTTCGCTTCTGCTTCGACACTTTTAACCGCTATACATTTAACAATAGGTAAGCTATCTTAGAGCTGATACTCCTATCTTCGGTTACCAAATAAAAACTGTCACTTCGAGGATATTGTATGCCAATACCACGGTTATTGGTGCGTTAGATAAACCATTCGTGTATTGTCCCAAAATGGTTATTTCCAAACTTCTTCTAATATGATGCTACCACTGTTATGCAGGTCAAAACCAAACGGAAAAACTGGGCGGGTCAGAGCCTGCAGGGTTACCCGGAAATACTCATAGCTAGAGTCTATCGTGGGAGGCTTGGTGAGGGAGCGTCATCTACCATAAGTCTCCATGGAGTCAAAATTTCTACACAAGGCAGATTGAGACTTCTTGTAGTTTTTGATTTTGTTTTACAATCCATTGTATTGTAATGGTCTGTAACATGAAATTATGGATATTGCAGTTGACAGGGATTTGCTCTGGTTGGTGAGGTGCGGGAAGGTTCGGCACGGAACGGTTTTGGGTGCCAGCTGTAAAAGTATCATTCCTGTCATGAGCATTTGCAATGTCGTCTCCATCATAGTCACTGTAAGCACAGTTTCATGCTTCGAGAGTAATAGACTCGCTTGAGAAGCCATCATCTTGGATGTTCGGGTAATCATGCTCTTGCTGGAATATGCCTGAGAATGAATGATTATTGATGTCAGTACTGATCCCGTTTTAACAATTGTCTGCAGCAGCTGGATGTGGATAGTGGGATGCTTCCATACGCGAGTTGCTTCGCAAGCGTCACATTTGTTTAGTGGCTGGGTGGAACGTTGTTGTTAGAGGATCTTTAGGAGGTGGTACCAGACTTCAGTTCTGGCGTAGCAGAAGGAAATGGGACATCCTTCCTTTGTATCGACTAGAAGTGCAGCTCGTGATCGACTTTGCCGAGTTTGCAACTGTGGAGTTTAAACTGTAATATTGTAAATAAATTTGCACACTGATTGTAAGCTTGTATGGCAGTACTTAAATTGTTGCTTGAAAGTATGTACCCCTTTTAACACATCGCAAAAGGAATTGTGGAATTAACCGTTTCTATTTAGTCTTTCCTTTGTAACTTTAATGGTAGAAGTGGTCGAGTAAACTCAAACAGGTGGCATAGCTTGGAAGGTTCCCGTGGATTAATAACATCTTCAATAATATCTAATAAATCATCACACTTTGAAGAACACTTTCATGAAATCGATCCCGTTTCGTATCCTCAATGTCGTCAATAAGTCCTAGTGAAGGAAATTTTGAGCTTCGACATTTGTTATTGAAATTGTCTTGTAATCTTGATACCCTTAGTGTGAGGTTTAGTTGAATTTAAATTGTAAAGTTCGAATTTGGAGTACATGGACCAATACGATGATTTGTCTCTTTGAGTTTTAGCTTTCGCAATCGCTACCAATAAATCATGTTCTACATGGACACGTCCTCTACAAGCCTCCTCAAAAGTGGACATCCCACCCTTAACATACTTATCAACTTGATCCAAAAAGCACCAAATAAACTCAAGGTTTTTTAAGAGCCAGACTTGGTTATCGAACGACTTCCAGTATTTTATCCTATGAAATCGTAATTTCCTTTGCTTGATGGATTGGGCCTGAGAAAACTGCACATGCCGGTTAGTCGCGAAAAAAAACATAAATATTAAATTAGATTCAAATAACGACAGAAAACGCGTAAAAGAGGTGGGATCTTATGGTCAAAATTAGGGTGCAACAGATGCCCCTATTTAAGTTACTCCTATTCGGAGATGTGGAGATTGAAATCTTCGTCTCGACGAGATAGGAGGGACTTAAATACAAACATTGCACGAATTTTTGGCCTTAAGAAGCAACCAAATGCATATGATATGCAATGATATGAGAATGCAAAACAGACGGTCCTGTGAAGAAAAGATGTCACAGGGAAATAACCGGACACGGCACCCAAAGAACAGACTCAATGACACGAGACGCCACGAGAAGAGACAACAGTCAGCATTGTGGATTCGCCAAAATGAAGATAAATATAATAATACCACCAGGAGTACAGTAGCTTGGACAGTAAAACGAGATCTTGAAAGTGAAGGGTAGCCTGCTACCAACGTGTGACAGCCTAAACAAAGGATATCCAGTTGAAGCAAAGAAACGCGTGTTACTTACTATCAAACATATGATAGCCTATGCCGAGGTGTTTGACCAAAAGACGATATATTACCTACTATCAAATGTATGATAGCCTAAGCGGAGGTAATAGTCAAAACAAAGTGTATTACCTACTATCAAATGTATGATAGCCTAAGCAAAGGTAATAACCCAAAAGACAGGTCACCTACTACCAAACTTATGGCAGCCTAGGAAAAGGTAATGAACAAAAGGAAAGATCACCTACTACCAAACATATGGCAGCCTAAGAAAAGGTAATGAACAAAAGGAAAGATCACCTACTACCAAACATATGGCAGCCTAAGAAAAGGCGTCTGACCAAAAGAAAGGTGTATTACCTACTATCAAATGTATGATAGCCTAAGCAGAGGTATAACCCAAAAGATGTCGAGATCACCTACTACCAAACATATGGTAGCCTAAGCCGAGGCGTCTGACCACAATAAGATGTGTTACCTACTATCAAATGTATGATAGCCTAAGAAAAGGTGAACACTAAAGGAAAGATGACCTACCACAAATCTTGGCAGCCTAAGCAAAGGTGTCTGACCAAAAAGGATGGTATATTACCTATTATCAAATGTATGATAGCCTAAGCAAAGGTAATAACCCAAAGGAGGGAAGATCACTTACTACCAAACGTATGGCAGCCTAAGAACAAGTGTCAAAACGAAACGTGTTACCTACTATCAAACATATGATAGCCTAAGAAAAGGTGAACACAAAAAGAAAGGCGTATTACCTACTATCAAACGTATGATAGCCTAAGCATAGGCAATAACCCAAAGAAGGAGAGATCACTTACTGCCAAACGTTTGGCAGCCTAAGAAAAAGTGTCTGGCCAAAATGATATGTGTTACCTACTATCGAACATATGACAGCCTAAGAAAAGGTGAACACCAAAGGAAAGATGACCTACCACCAATCTTGGCAGCCTAAGCAAAGGCATCTGACCAGGAGATGCGTGTTACCTACCATCAAACATATGATAGCCTAAGAAAAGGTGAACACAAAAGACAGGTATATTACCTACTATCAAACGTATGATGGCCTAAGCGAAAGTAATATAACCTAAAAAAGGAAAGGTCACCTACTACCAAACATATGGTGGCCTAAGCCGAGGTGTCTGACCAAAAATCAAAATGTACCAGAGATTGTAAAGCTTCGGCGGGGATCTTCAAAAGATGTAAGCCGGTTGACATGTAAAATATGTCTTCTCAAATAAAGAGAGACTAATTGTAATAAACTTCATCGAACTTCTCGGAAGAGATGCCTATGATGGAGTAAGCTTGTGTGATAGACTCACTGGGGAATGCATTCATGAGGAGTATCTTTGTTGTAGTTATAAAATATGTATCCTTGTAAGTTCTCAAATAAAGAGAAATATTTGTAATGTCTTCGATGCATTTCTCTGACAGATTTCTGGAAGAATGCCTACTTGGTAATCTTGATAAATCCACTAGGGATGGACAAATTGTCTTGAGGGGACTGCTATTTGACGTTTTGAACAAGATCCTGATCGAAACAAGTTACTCAAATAAAGAGAGTGCTTGCAGTCCATATGTAAATTGTTGAGAAGCTTCTGATAACGCTGTTGGAGAAATATCCGTCTTCAATATCCATCTTTATAAAAGAAAACCCTTCCTGGGGAGTGGGGTGCGAAATAAATGCACACCTAATCTTCATTCAGAAGTTGGAGATGTCCACAATGTGATTGTCAAGGACTGAAGTTCAATTCAGGAAATAACTGAAGAGAAACTGTCAAGCAAGACCCAACCATCAAGGTGTAAACACAAATGGGATTTAACTAAAACAACTGTCTTCCACGAGGATCGAACTCTGTGGAGAAATAGAAGCATTACACTTTTTCTGCCTAGGGCTGACAATGCTACTTGAAGGAGAAGACACACCCAGTCACTTGGTTATAAACACGGCCAAAGTGACAGAACAAACAAACACAAAAATGCAAAATGCATATGTCATGCTATCTATCTATATGCTATGCGTATGATAACCAAAAATGGCGATGAAAAAGCATCCCAGGTGGAGGGCACTCAAACCAAATCTTCACAGATCAAACGTTGCCTGGAGAACTTCCCTGGATGGAATAAATATCCACTTCATATGGGGAAAACTGGGTTAATAAAGCTGTTGAAAATGTTGGAGTTGAAACTTCGACCGGGGATGAAATAGACATCCGCTTTGCTGGAGAGGTGGAGCTAATCAGCTTACTGGGAATTCTCAGGTCACTGACTGAATATTTCTTGCGTTGAGGATATTTGTTACAAAATTGTCACAAACACCTTTGATTCTCGAGTGCCCCAAGCCACACGGTTCGTGAGAAAAGTCGTCTCAGGAGGATTTTACAGAAAACACGGCATCCAAATGCCCCACGGTTTTCAAACTCTTTGAGAGATTCGCAGAAACTCGACGTAACTGCCCCTGATTAATGGTATAACTGAGTCTTCAAACTTGTGTTATAGATAAAATCAAATTTGTATGGATTAAACTTCTCGGAAAATAACTTGCCCCAGATCATCAAAGTCTCCAAATTTAATCGGTGACGTCTTCACATAATCTTTCTAAGATATTAAGCATAATTAGCGAGTCAGAAATGTCAATTCTGAAATTGTTAATGCAACACATATGTTTGTCTTGAAGTTTTGAAAATAGATATCGCGATAACTTGTGACAAAATCACCAGTTAGGACATTAATTTAAATTTATAATGCCAACGTCAAATTGAGCATAGCTCATAGAAGTCAAGAAACGTTATCTCATCGAGTATGCTTTCGGACTAAACCTTACTTCCATTAGGACTTTATGGGTTATATTTATGGGTTTAGTTTATGACTTGTAAAACAAAGGATAAGGGTCAAAGTATCTTGGTGCCCACCCAAATTTTTTGAGAGATGTTCATTTTATGATGCCCTGCCCCAGGTTAAAAACGAGGTTTTTATTGGGAGAGAAAAAAAACAGATCTTTTCTCAAGGCTTAAAAGAAAGGTTGACTATTTCTGGTGTTTTAGGAGGTCTGAAGCAGGAATGCCTTACATCATTAGTAGGGTTTTTATTCAAAAGCATACAACGAGAGATCCTGCGTTTTACTTCATCATCCTCCCTCCAATCATTCACCAAAGTGAGAGAATTGGGTATAGTTGGCATTATAAATTGTGAGAAATGTTTTACGAGTGAAACGAATGGATTTCTTCAAGACAAACATTTCATTGCATTAATTATTCAAAATAAACAAGCCATACAAGCCAAACATGCTTTTAATCAAAGAAATGAAATACGCATAAGAAACAAAAAGAAAACACCCTGATGAGCCCTTATCAGGATTTTATTCAGTCTTTATATGGAATGAAGAAGCTTGCAGGATCGTCTGATATGTCTCCTTCAGATTCATCTTCAGGCACTATATTGATATGGGCTTCCCGAATGCCCTTGGATCGCGTTCGCGGAGGATGAACCATGCTGAGGTGGCGGATTACCTTGCACATAAGGAATGGAACCCTTAAAGGATAAAATTCCGTCCTTAACCAACCTTTGAACGTCTGCCTTTAAACCATAACAGTTCTCAGTATCGTGGCCTGGAGCACCTTGATGGTATAGGCAAAATTTGTCAGCTTTGTACCAATACGGAAGTTTCTTGGGTACCTTAGGCGGAGCTCTAGTCTAGATGTGACCCTTTTGAATCAAAGATGGGAACAAGTCAGTGTATGTCATCGGGATGGGATCAAAGTCCGGTCTTTTGTGCACACGACTCTGATTTTGTTGATTTTGTTGATGTTGTGGCTGATGAACCGCAACAACCTGATATGGTGGCGGATACCCTCTCTTGGATCGTCCTTGCTGCACAACACTTGCCTCATGTTCTCACTTTTTCACAAAACCACTCCCATACTTTCGAGCATTATTAGAGGTACTCCCTTCCTTGACTAGTCTTCCTTCACGAACACCTTCTTCTAAACGCATTCCCATATTAACCATTTAGGTGAAGTCACTGGGTGCACTTGCTACCATTTTCTCATAAAAGAATGGACTGAGAGTCTTTAGAAAAATCTTGGTCATTTCCTTTTCTTCTAATGGCGGTATGACTTGAGCGGCTAACTCGCGCCAACGCTGAGCATATTCCTTAAAATTCTCTTTGCCTTTCTAAGCCATGGCCATCAACTGATCACGGTCAGGAGCCATGTCTATGTTATACTTGTACTGCTTGATGAAGGCTCCACCCAAATCATTGAAAGTTCGAATCTTCGCACTATCTAACCCCATGTACCACTTAAGTGCAACACCAGTTAGACTGTCTTGGAAGTAATGAATGAGCAATTGGTCATTGTTAGTCTGTGCAGACATCTTTCTAGCATACATGATGAGATGACTCTGAGGACAAATATTCTCTTTGTATTTCTCAAAATCGGGGACCTTGAATTTTGGTGGAACCTTGACATTCGGGACCAAGCACAGGTCAGAAGCACTCTTTCCAAACAGATCTTTCCCACGAAGGGCTCTCAATTCTTTTTGCATCTCAGAAAATTGGCCTTGGAATCCATCCATTCTCTCTTCCAAGCCCACAGTTTCGCTGGGTACCCTATGGAAAGTTGGCTTGTCTAAGATATACGGAGTAACGTTCACTTGCGGAGGTGCACTAGTCATTACAGCAGTAGTTGCAGGAGTAGCTTGAACGGTGGTCACGGCAGGGACCTCGGGAACAGGTGGACAATAACCGGTCGGAGTGAAATAAGGAGGCATCCTCCACGGGAATCCTGGCGGCATGCTGTAGGTCACTTCAGCAACAGTAGACACCACTGGGATCGGTGTTGATACTATTTCGGAGATAACGGTCCCTTGAACTTCTTGATTGTTGAGTGCAGACTGGTTAGACAGAGCTTCAACTATACCATTCAACCTTTCCAAACTCTCTTTCAGAGTTGCAACTTTGTCACGGAGCACTCTGTTCTCTTGTTCCAATTGATCCATCTTTTGGCGTCGACTGGCTCGAGTGTTGTATTGGTGATTCAGATTGTCTGTGAAGATGAAGCAAGAGTGAGATCCCCCGGAATGCGAAGGATGCTATGCAAAAATGCGAAATGCAAAAAATGCAAGAATGCAAAACGAAATATTTCATGGAACTTAAGTATTTATAAACGTCACGAAATATCCAAAGAAAATTCATTTTTAATTGGATTACAAATGAATATTCTCATAAGAGTCCTGACCCAATAGCTAAATAAAAGCTAGTAAAAGTCCTAAGGAAGTCCTTCATCGCGCTTGTTGATTTGTTCCTCCACTTGGACCTTCTTAAATATGAGTCGTCCATAATCGTCTTTTAAGGAGTAATGTGATAGGGGAAAATAAATCCTCTATCCCTTGTTGGAAAATACAGAAGGAAGCCCTTGATTACTTAGATCTTCAATGTTGATGATAGCTTTTTGAAACCTCATTTGATCCTTAATAATAAAGGAAAGCCTCTTATATTTGTCTTTCGAGTTCTCTTTAATTTGAGCTTCTACTTCCTTAGGTCATCCAAGTTAGGACTCTTAGAAGAATATCTCAAAAATATTTTTTTGTAACCCTTATTGGTTCTATAATGTTTATAAATAAACTCGGGATTCCATGAAACCAATGCAATATGATGCTATATGAGTGCAACAAACACAAGTAAGCACATAAGGACACATAAACAAACAAAGGTCCTAGGTTTGCAACGAGCATGGAGCAAAGGGTATACCCATTCCCAAAGGTTGTGGACTAAAGGTTGTTTGTACCTGCAGAACAAGGTTCTAAGGGGACTCCAAATCATCAGCCCATCTTTCAGATATTATCAATTTCCCAATTACTCGAGGATTAATAATATTCTCAAGAGAACTTCTTTTGAGTGTAGCTTCGCGTAGCACTATTTTGGGAGTACTCCCTCATAGTCCCGCACTACATCCTAATAAAGGCCAAAGTGGGGTTAAAGGTAACTACAATCCTCAATGTCATAGGCTCCAAGGTCGAAAATAGCGAGTGTCTTCACGATTACTCGTTCAACAGTACTATCTCGAGAGGGCCTCAATTGAGCGGGATTCTCGATTTAACTTAGTCAGGATTCAACTCCCTATAAGCCTCGTCGAATATATCACCATCCTATCTTAATTTCTCTCAAGTTCGGGTGTAGAACTTTATCTTACCTCTCAAGGATAACAACCCAAAAAGACACAAGAGAAAGTATACAAATAAACAATTAATCAAGTAAGCAGGTATATAAAGAAGTAAACAAATAAAATAAGATAGGGAAACCCACTAGGGAAGATCCCTAGTGAAGTCTCCATTTCTGTCGCGGTGAAATTTGGATACCAAACTATTAATTAGTTTGAATCTTTAATTCAATTTGCAACCGAACTTTGATTTGTCCAAAGGAAGGGATAAAGATCGAAATTCCCACGATGCAATGCAAATGCAAGGTTTAGAGAGTTTTAGGTTAGGGGGTCGGTTAAGCTTAGGGAAGGTGCTAACATCCTAAGTTTCTGTAGTACTCTACAGGAACCTCTTGTTTTATGTTTGTTTATTGCTAAGTGTTTATCTGCTTAATGATTGAAGACCTAGGGGTTTATTTCTGATTATACTCGATAAGATATCGCATCTTATGCCTACATATCCTTATGGGAGTGGAATCAGAGTATTTGTAGTTCCCCTAAAGGGTTAGAGGAGTTCTTTGACTGTGGTCAAAGTTCCTACGGGTTTAAGGTAGTTGATTGATTGATTTTAGGAGAAGGAATGTGTCTTCATTTTAAGGGAGATTTAACTGCCACGAGTTGTAGGAAAATAGTCTTTGCATCATCTTAAGAGAAGGGCTCAAGTACTCGGATAGGGATCGACGAGGTACGCCACTCTTAAGGCAAAGTTCCTACGATTTGATTGTATTGTTGTGGGGTGGAGATTCTATCTCACTTAAGATGAGTGGACATCTTTCTCTAATGTGTGACTGTTTTTTGTATTGAGTTGAATTGTTTGTATTGTGTTGTATTGTTTTCCTATGTTGTAAAATAAAGAAAGGTCCTTCCTATGGGGTAGGATCTAACTTAATCGATCAACTTGAATGGGATCAAAGATCAAGGGGAATATGATGCAAATGGTGTGCACTACACACGATTGTTGAATCATGTGTAGGGTTTTCCTTTGGACGGAATGCAAGGCGAAAATATAAATACGATAATGTAAATTGCAATAAATAAATTGCGGAAATGTAAAGCCATACATACGCATGAAAGCGCTAAGTGTGTGAAAGTGAATGTGTTGTGAAGTGTAAACGTGCACGATTAGGTTGTAATTGTGGGTATGCTCGATTAGATTGAGTTGAATTAATTTTTAGTGAAATGTTATATTTTTAGTTGAATTGTGCCTAGTGAGGTTATTTGATTTTATGCGGAATTGATTTTAGGGAGTTATGATTATTTTAGTTGGTTGGTTTGAAGAAAGAGTTGAATTGATTTTAAGAAGAGTTATATTATTTGTGAGGTTGAATATAAATTAGATCTTGCCGGTTTTTATTTTAGATTTAAATTAAATTAAAAGACAATATTTCAAATAAAAGTCTTAATATATTAAATAGGTGGTTTTTATTTTAGGTGATTAATTGACTTTCTATTTAGGAAAGGGGAAGTGATTTAAAGAGGATTTTCAAATTAATCAGTCACTCTAATATGTGAAGAATGTTTTGAATAAAAGTGGTTGTTATTATTAATTTAAGAAAAAGAGTTTATTATATAAAATAGTTTTTTTAGTTATTAAATACAAATTATTAAATTATAAGAAAAGGTTTCTCTTTGTGAACAATTATATTATTTAATAAAAGAGATCAAGTAAATGAAATAAAAATAAAAGGGGAGGGTTGATTAATTAAAAAAGTTGACTAAAGAGAGTTAATAGTTCATTTTAAAAAACGGTTTATTAAAGATTAATTATTGATTAACCCATTAAATTAATTATTAATAGCTTAAATTGGGTAATTAATCATTAGATTAAATATTAAAAGAATTATTAAGTTTTAGTGGCAAATGATTATGTGAGTCAATTAGCAGATTAGGGGGTGACTTTACGGTTGGTTTAGTGGTTAACGGGTTAATTTTGTGATTGTGTGCGTGTGATTAGTGGTGTTGTGTGTGTGATTAACATTACAACAAATAAAACTTAAAAAAAGAACAGTAAACCCTAAATCCCCCTTTTCGCTTCTCCGTTCCACCGATTGCCACTTTTCCTCTCCCATTTCTCTCGGCTTCTCAACCTTCTTCCTCCATTTTTCAATTCTTCTCCCTCTCTTTCCTCTGATGCTTCCTTGTCGCAATCCTGATTTCCTACATAAATAACGACAAAGGAATAACATTATAAAAATCGAAACTCACTGTTATCGTTACCCTTTTGCTTTGCAGGGATGTTGACGGCTGTTTGGGTGTGGTTCGTGATGGTGGCGACGACGGGGTTTCGAAGGTCTTGACTGGGTGATTCATGGCCGGAAATGGCTTCGGCGGTGCGAGGGTTTTGAGGAGGTTCCCATGATGTGTGTTATTCGCGGCGGAGCTTCCGAAAAGAGGATAAGTTCATATTGGGTTTGATTTAGGGATTTCTGTGAATGTTGTGAACTGGGGTTTTTTCTGTGGAACTCTGTGGATTGTTGTGTATTCGGATGATCTCCCTTTGAATCCGTCTTTTTGGTGGAGTCCTGTATTGTTTTATAGGCGATTTGTGATTTTGAATTTGGATGATGATGAATGCCTTTCCTTTTTGGGGGAGACATGTTTGGGTCCGATTTAGGAAAGGTTTAATCACTTTTATTATGAATTGGAATTTGCCCCTTCTGACTCATTGTGTCTGATCTTGTTGTAGGTTCATCAATTTGGAAAATCAACGGTAATTAATGTTGGGATTTCAAGGATTTACTTCAGTTTGTAGAGCACGTGGCTTAAACGTCCAAAGATCTTCACGAGTGTGCTAATGGCCTTTCAGAAAAAATCTATTCTTCAGGAACTGGTATTGATTCTTTCATTCCTTCCACTATTTCCTCTATTTTGAAGCATTACCACCGTTTTCTTTGTAACACGGTTTGTATGTCTATTTATGGTTTCAGCTCTGATCAGGGGCTTGGAGTTGCTTTCGTCTTGGTGACGCCGTTAGATAGTGAGTACACATTAGGTATAGGTTCTAGATATGCTGGTTGAGATTACTCAATGCCCACGACTAAATTCTTTTTGTTATCTGCAGAGGACAGGACCATGATTGGCAAAGCTTGAGGACAGGTATCATCGTAAAAAACGGGAGTTAGTCCTTCACAGGAATAACAACAGATATGATGGGGGGTCATCCATAATATAACCTGTCGTATCAGAGCTGGGGCTTGTGTGAGGAAAAATGGAATGCTGCCTGTGTAGGGTAAATGTTAGCTTAGGTTAATAGTCTGTGGGTATGTTGAGGCTCACATTCTTTCTTCAGATTGTCTCCTTTTATTTCTTTTCATCTTCCATTTTAGGAATCTTGTTGAATAGCAGGCATATGGGCCACATCAATGACTAAGTTGAACGTATACAATGTTTACTTTTAGGAAATCGAAAGAGTTCGAAGAGGGTAGATAGGTTGTCCTTGTAGTCTATATGGAGTTTCATCACTAAATCCCCATAAATTGCCGATGAAGCGTCTTCCCTGATCGATAAATTGACATAAGTTTTGCAATGTGAGCAACGGTCTGGACTGCTCTCTCCAAAATCAACCTCTTGAATGGGATCCTCGGATGTGTGTGGGAGCGCCAAAGGTTGGACTAACATAGCCAACTGCAGGGATCTATCATCTGGGAAAGTGGGCTGTATTAACCACTTAAATTCATATGCCGCCGGTTTCTCTTGGTTTTGACATGGTTTGAGCTGCTTAGAAATGATGGTGTTATTTGTAGCAGATGTTTATCCTTAAATATGTGTTGCTGACTTCTATTATTTCGCAGGAATTTCCGAGAATGTTGCGGGATTGAACTGAGTTCGAGATGCAATAATGAGCAGGGTAGCATTGATTTCATTATGCAAATCGCCGGATACGACATCCAGATTATTGTACTGACTGCACTAATCAACAGAAGTATTGTACGACTGCGATAATCAATAGAAGGAACTCCAAACTGCTTGTGATGGTTGGTTTGATAAAGAGTATCATCTTTGAATAAATCTTTGGGAAGGACCTTTTCTATATCCAAAGACACCTGTGCGACCTTCGACACATCCTCGCACTCCCGATGTGTGTGCGTATCGCTTGGTATTGATGTTTATAATTTAATTCCCTGCTCTGTTTTGTTATTCCACAATCACGTAACTCATGGTTTTTCCAATTAAATTGATCATGCTTTGTCTGTTGTCTGAATTAACTTAATGACTTACTAGCTCCATTTGTTTCTATTAACAGGTTGTAACGGGATCGCGAAGGCAGGAGTCGCTCTCTAGAGGTTCTTCCATAAACCGTGTTGGTCATGATGAATGACTTGAAGCAGCCTGAGGTATACAACTTATGTCGTTCAATTGTTTCTGTTATAACCTCCCTCTAGAATTCTGCGGTGAATTAATCTATTATGCTGATACGCAGGTGTGACCCGAGTTCCTGCATTAGGGTCATTGGTTCTTCTTTGACGATCGAAGGTGAACTCCGTCCTGTGACTTCTTGTGGAATTCTGTCACGAATCATTCCTGTGGTTAATCTTGAACAAGAAAACTCTTGGGATTGTGCGGGCAGGATTGTTTGGTAAGTCAATGGTGCTTGCTACTGAAGCTGTAAAGGACTGAGGCTTCCTGATTGTTGCAGATAATTGAAAGGTTGCAAACCAGCACCTTGAAAATTCAGTCTCGAAAAGCAACCTAGAACGCATACCAACAGAAACGCGTGTATGGTACACAACTTTGATATATTTTGAAAGGTGTACGACAAACCCGGAAGGACTAGCCCTTGGATTTTAGAACACTGTAAAACAATTATTAGTTGCAGAGGCAAGGGCTGCAGTTGATTTGTAGAGAGCTCTGTCATTGTCAATGTTGTGGGTACACTTGATGATGTTATTTAATTGTGCAGGTTACGAGTTGGTCGCGGTAGGAGTTAATGAATTAATCGTCCAAAGCTTCGTGCACCAAAGCTTGATCTTTCTTCTCTGTTGTTCTTGTTCTGTCTTTTTTCAGGAAAAAACTTAAGTTCAGAGGCTGCCGGCTTGAGAATTCATGCTGCATCAATAAAGGGGCGTTTAACAATTTCGCTTTTGCTTCAACACTTTTGACCGCTATACATTTAACAATAGGTAAGCTATCTTAGAGCTGATACTCCTATCTTCGGTTACCAAATAAAAACTGTCACTTCGAGAATATTGTATGCCAATACCACGGTTATTGGTGCGTTAGATAAACCATTCGCGTACTGTCCCAAAATGGTTATTTCCAAACTTCTTCTAATATGATGCTACCACTGTTATGCAGGTCGAAACCAAACGGAAAAACTGGGTGGGTCAGAGCCTGCAGGGTTACCCGGAAATACTCGTAGCTAGAGTCTATCGTGGGAGGCTTAGTGAGGGAGCGTCATCTACCATAAGTCTCCATGGAGTCAATATTTCTACACAAGGCAGATTGAGACTTCTTGTAGTTTTTGATTTTGTTTTACAATCCATTGTCTTGTAATGGTCTGTAACATGAAATTATGGATATTTGCAGTTGACAGGGATTTGCTCTGGTTGGTGAGGTGCGGGAAGGTTCGACACGGAACGGTTTTGGGTGCCAACTGTAAAAGTATCATTCCTGTCATGAGCATTTGCAATGTCGTCTCCATCATAGTCACCATAAGCACAGTTTCGTGCTCCGAGAGTACTAGACTCGCTTGAGAAGCCGTCATCTTGGATGTTCGGGTAATCATGCTCTTGCTGGAATATGCCTGAGAATGAATGATTATTGATGTCAGTACTGATCCCGTTTTAACAATTGTCTGCAGCAGCTGGATGTGGATAGTGGGATGCTTCCATACGCGAGTTGCTTCGCAAGCGTCACATTTGTTTAGTGGCAGGGTGGAACGTTACTGTTAGAGGATCTTTAGGAGGTGGTACCAGACTTCAGTTTTGGCGTAGCAGAAGGAAATGGGACATCCTTCCTTTGTATCGACTAGAAGTGCAGCTCGTGATCGACTTTGCCGAGTTTGCAACCGTGGAGTTTAAACTGTAATATTGTGTAAATAAATTTGCACACTAATTGTAAGCTTGTATGGCAGTACTTAAATTGTTGCTTGAAAGTATGTACCCCTTTTAATACATCGCAAAAGGAATTTTGGAATTAACCGTTTCTATTTAGTCTTTCCTTTGTAACTTTAATGGTATAAGTGGTTGAGTAAACTCAAACAGGTAGCATAGCTTGGAAGGTTCCCATGGATTAATAGCATCTTCAATAATATCTAAGAAATCATCACACTTTGAAGAACACTTTCATGAAATTGATCCCGTTTCGTATCCTCAATGTCGTCAATAAGTCCTAGTTAGGAAATTTTAAGCTTCGACATTTGTTATTAAAATTGTCTTGTAATCTTGATACCCTTAGTGTGAGGTTTAGTTGAATTTAAATTGTAAAGTTCGAATTTAGAGTACATGGACCAATACGATGATTTGTCTCTTTGAGTTTTAGCTTTCGCAATCACTACCAATAAATCATGTTCTACATGGACACGTCCTCTACAAGCCTCCTCAAAAGTGGACATCCCACCCTTAACATACTTATCAACTTGATCCAAAAAGCACCAAATAAACTCAAGGTTTTTTAAGAGCCAGACTTGGTTATCAAACGACTTCCAGTATTTTATCCTATGAAATCGTAATTTCCTTTGCTTGATGGATTGGGCCTGAGAAAACTGCACATGCCGGTTAGTCGCAAAAAAAAACATAAATATTAAATTAGATTCAAATAACGACAGAAAACGCGTAAAAGAGGTGGGATCTTATGGTCAAAATTAGGGTGCAACACTATTGGTTTAATATTATCAACTTCAAATATGTATAAACCTAAATTGATATCACCCTTGCCAATCATGTTGGATTGCTTGGTGTCTTGAATAGAAAAATGATGAGAATCAAAAATCAACTTGAGATGAGGATTAAGGAGTAGTTTTCCTACTTAGATAAGATTCACATGAAAAATGGTAATATACAAGACATTTTGAAGAACTAATATGTCATTTAGAGCAATGTTACTTATGACTTCAACAAATATATGATTTCCATTAGGAAGTGTTATAAACTTGTTAAGTAAAGGTTTGGAAAACCCAAACAAAGAAATATCACAACATATGTGAGAGGTAGCTCCTGAGTCCATTATCCAAGATTTTGTACAAAGTGATTTATGAGAGTCAATGATGGAAAAACTCATACCTATGACTGAATTGATAGAAGCATGTGTCTCAGAAGCTCCAACTTTGGACATTTGAGCTTGTAAGAAGCTGATTAGCTTCTGATAACCTTTTGAGGTTATACCAGAAAAAGATTCATTGTCTGCATTACCATGATCAATCACATTGCTACTTTGGTTTGATGCCTTAAAGCTCTAAGGTTTCTTGTATTCTGGAGTGTATCCATGAAGCTTGAAACACTTCTTTTTCAGGTGACCAATAACACCACAATGAGCATATGTTGGCCTATCTTTCTTAAAGATCTTTGAGTTGTTAGCTTGAACAATACAAGCAATGAATTCAAGGTAGTTGCAACTTCTCTTTGTTTCTCATCTTAAGTAACCATGGAAGAAGATGTGGAAGCAAATAAAAAAAATATTCTTCTGATACCATATTATAGTATGTTGAATGTTGTTAGCTCCTAAATTCGGCGCCTCATGTAGAAGGAAGGAATTCAAGATAACAGGGTCAAAGGTAGGTTGAGAGCGAGAAAATGGTCGAAAGAGGAGAAGCAGCCAGAAGAAGAAGTCGAAGAACTCACTCAGAAGCTAGAAGTTCGACCGCTTGTTGTTAGGGATGGTTCGTCGAAGGATTTAAAATTCAAAAAATGGAGGGAACGGTTTTGCTTGTTGAATATTGAAGGAGATACGTGTCACCTTATGAGCGGTAGATCTATGCAGTTGTGACAAATGGCGAAAGGAGGTGATGATGGAGGTTATTAGAGGTTATTTTTTTACTACTATAAATAGGGTGTCTTAGACATATCCAAAGGGTGTTGTAATTTACTATTGTACAAATTACTCTTGAAATTACTCCAAGTATCCGAGTGTAGAGAAAGCGAGTATTATAGAGAATGTACGTGATGTAAACACACCATCTTTTAACTTAATTGAATTTACTTGTTTTACTTTAAATTTTACAAAGTCTTTTATTGTATTTACACCTTTTTTCCTTACTTTATTTTTCCCCTTCCTATGCAATTCTTTTCTCTTCATCCTCAATCTAACTTCACCTCTCCCAACAAACTTTCTTCTCTTTTATTGAAAGCTTTATTTTACCTTTAAGTTATCCCGTAGTCGAATAGGTGTTCTTTATGAATCTGTCACCCCAATACTGTTCGAGTGTGGAACTTGAATAGACTCTTAAAACAAAAAAACCTTTTAGCACATGTCCTAGGATCAATCTGATCGATCTTGTGAGTCACCAAAGTTAGATTTGGAAGATCAGCGGTTGTTTTCCGATTTTCAAGAGAAACAAAATGGCACGCCCAGTGGGACAGTGCTAGAAAATATTTTTCATAAAACTAAACTTATAAAAATTCTGCAGTCGTACTGGTCCTTTTCCGTGTGAGGTACATTTTTATGTTACTAAGAAGTGGTAAAATTGCCAATGTAAACGAAGAGACACGACCAAGACGAAACATTAGGAACATGGCTACGGATACGAACCAGCCAGATAACCCCAACCATCAAGGAGATGGTTCCAATGAGGGAGTAAGAGACGAGGGAGTTCCCCCTCCGATACCGTCGACTGGAGAACAAACAGTGCTTCCAGTGAGGCCAGTACTGACACCTTCCGTACTTGGGGCTGGATCGACAGTGATAAGACCTTATACTCAACCGGTGTTGGAATATATTGGTCATCAAATATCGAATCCTCAGATTTTGTTAGGAGGAAGTTCGACGTCCAGGCAGTTTGGTCCCCCTGGTTTTTCACAGTCACCAAGAAATCCCTCATATGAGATGACCACCGCTATGATGCAGGGGCTCCAAAGTGCACCCCTCATATTCTCATACTAGGCGATGGCTTTACCGCTGCAAGGGTCAGGGTCAGGCGTGAACATGGGTCGAAACCCCCAAAGCCAGAGATTAGGGTATTCGACGCAAGGCTCCAATTTGACCAACACCTCAGTTGCCTGTTTAAGACAGCAGATGGACGAAAGTAACCTACAAATGGTTCAGACTTTGTCACAAACCATGGGTGAAATATTTCAACCATTAATCCAAAATACAACTCAGACCAATCAACAATTGGCGGTACAATTAACGAGATTGGCTGAATTCATGGGGGTACCTCCCTTAATCAGAAACCAAGCCGCAATAGCGGATACCCCACGAGACAACTTGGCGAATATGGCAGAAGTAGACGTAGGAAACCAAGGAAGGATGGCCCCTCCGTTAGTCGAAGGGCTTAGGGAAGAGCCTTTGCAAAACCATCCTCGTGGCTTGGGAGAAAGAAACCCAGGAGTGAGGGTTGTGAATCAGCACCAAGACACAGACAATATAGTCTAGCAGGTTCGTCGAAACAATGTGGCCGTCGACAATAATCTAGCGGCCATGGTCGAGAGAATTATGGCCATAAATGGGTTAAACACTGGTTTCACCAGGCCAAACTACACTTCACCTATAGTAGACTATATCCTTAAGGAGGAGTTACCTCTTAGAACGAAAGTACCCAAATTCACTAAGTTTTCAGGAGATACGATGAAATCTACCGTCGAACATGTGGCTCGTTACCTAATCGAGGCTGGAGAGATAGCGAATGATGAAAGCCTTAGAATAAAATACTTCCCAAGTTATCTTACTAAGAACGCCTTTACCTGGTTCACAACGCTTCCCCCTAACACGGTGTGTAATTGGATCTAGTTAGAGCGATTGTTCCATGAACAGTTCTATATGGGTCAGACTAAAATTAACTTGAAGGAACTCGCTAGTGTGAAGCGTAAGTTTTCTGAGCCAATGGAGGAATACCTTAATAGGTTCCAGTTGCTTAAAGCCAGATGCTTCACGCAGGTCCCTGAACATGAGTTGGTTGAAATGGTCGCTGGGGGTCTCGACTACTCTATTAGGAAAAAGTTGGATACCCAGTATCTAAGGGACATGGCTCAGCTAGCCGATCGAGTTCGGCAACTAGAAAGACTCAAAGACGAGAAGGCTAAGTTTAATAAAAATAAAAATAAAAGGTAGCTTTTGTCGAATATAATGAGAATGTCGAAGGTATGTGTGATGAGCCTGTGAGTTTCGACGATGGTGAAGTGGACCTTGCTGAACTTAAACAAGGACCGCCTTACTTATGCAAAGTACTAGCTCCCCCGCAAGGGAAGAGTTATGTCGAATCTGAAAAGAATGATAGGTTCCCAAAGAAAACATATACTTTCGACATCACAAAATGTGATGAAATCTTCGATTTGTTAGTTAAGGACGGACAAATGATAGTGCCTCCTGGCGCCAAAATGCCATCCATGGAACAAAGGAAGAAAAAAGGGTTTTGTAAATATCATAATTTTTTGGGTCATAAAACGTCTCAATGTTTTCTTTTCAGGAACCTTGTTCAGAATGCGATCCAGGAGGGACGTCTAAAGTTCGGAGAGAAAGCTGGAGGCCAGATGAAGGTCGACACAGACCCTCTGCAAACGGCAGACACAAATTACAAAGAGCCAGTCGAGGCTAATATGGTCGAAGTTGCTGACAGCTACGACTTTTCAATCGAAGTAACAGAGGCTGCTGGCAATCCCATAGACGAAGCTGTGATGGCGAAAGTTACCATGAGCTTCAGACAAAGGAGTTGTGTCGAAATGGAAGTTGATAACTGTAACCAAAGGGATGAAACCAAAAGCCCAAACAACAGGAACAATCTGGGTTGGGAGATAGTGACCAAAGAAACGGCTGATGACTTCGTCAAAATTGATCAAGCCACCAAAGGCGTGGAGTTAAGCCTGAAGAAGCTTAATATGGCCAAAGAAGTTGAAATTAACATGGTACAAATCACTCAGCATGAGGAGGTAGCGGATAGTGATTCGAACTACCAGGAAACACACACTAGGGAAGCATACCCAGAGCAGGAGGAATCTATTGTTTCTTTCCTTCATCACTGCCAGGAGAGAGGTTCTAGTGTGATGCTTTGCCCCCGATGCAGCGCCATATTCGACAAGAAGGCCGCACAAAAGCTAGAAGGAGCACGAAGGCTGAGGCAAGATAACGAAAGGCCAAGGTTCGACCCTTGAAGAGGCCTTCAACAAAGATCTGACCCCCACATGAGGCCTCCTACGAACAAAACCACTAATTTTAAGCCCAATGTTGAGGCCACTGATGAGAAGTGGACGAAGCCCAATGAGAACAGGCAGCAAGGGCAGAAGAGGTGGAAAAACTTCGAAGTGCAACGAGGATCTTTGTTAAGCTACCGAAAAGAATTTCAGTCTTCAAGGGTTGCTCATGTGTCAGAAAATTATAAAGGGAAGAATCCCATGTCTCGATCCCAATGGAGACGTGAGCAGAGAAAAAGAAAAGCACACAGAGAAGGTGCACATAGGGACCAACCACAATCCAGTACCAACATCCCTGTCGAACATGAGGGTCGAACAAAGATGTTCGGGAAGGCAACTGTAGGAAGGAAGTTGTTTCCAACGCAGGTCGAAGAACAGAAGAAATCGGTCGATGACGAAATGACCGATAATTTTGATGAAGACTCTGATGATACATTGGATATTTTGGTCAACGTAGTATCAGTAATGCCCAGGGAATTTGACAGGATTTCCGTAGTTGAAAACTCAGACACATATACGGACTGGGAAATAACGGCTCATAAGCCGGTATACTATTATGTGATGAACAATGGCTGCGCCGAGGAGCAAAACACATTCTTTGAACGACCAACAGAGGCGATGAAAAATCATCTGAAGCCTCTTTATATTACGGCACAAATAGAGAAGGTCCCAGTTAACAAAATCTTGGTGGATTGCGGCCTACGGTAAACCTAATGTCGCATTTTCTGTTGAACAAAATTGGAAAAAGTGAGACAGACACCAAGCCACACAACATGGTGTTATCAAACTATGAAGGAAAAGTGGGTTCGACCATGAGGGTCATTCAGGTGAATGTCACGGTCGGAACCATTACCCGCCCGACTGTCTTCATGGTGGTGGAGACCACTGCCAACTATAATCTATTACTTGGAAGAGAATGGATCCATGGAGTGAGGACAGTGCCATCTTCGATGCATCAGAGGATCGCCATCTGGAGACCAGATGGCATTGTCGAAAATATCGAAGCAGATCAGGGATACTTCAAAGCGCCTATAAACCATATTGATAGAGGACAGTTTGACAAACATTTGGCCAGTATAGGGCCATGTGAACCTACAGATTTCGACTTTACACCTAATGACGAAGTGTATTGCTCACTATATCTGCATCCCGTCGAAGGTTTCCGATGGGACAAGGAAGTTCCAGGTGAAAGGTTACCATACCTTGGCGAACTTCCCATAGACCCCACTGGCTGGGGAAGTGAGTTTGATGATGATGACTGAAGCCGTAGCGCTTCAAAGGATTTCGGCCTACGTGGCCGAAACTAAGCTACAAGCGGCCTTGGAGGCCGCTAATAACAAAATGGTTGAGGGAGCCAACGAAAAATCCAAACAAATAGGTCCAGTTGGGCATTTCGACCCCAAGATTCAATACGAGGGGCAAAGACTCGACGCCATATATGACGACGAGCCTTTGGGTTTTGAAAAAGATCCTTTGTCCAGCGATGTCAAAATGTTGGCACAAGATCCATTGGAGGAAGTTGACCTGGGAGATGGAGTAATCAAAAGGCCAACTTATATCAGCGCTAACCTCGACCCCCAACTTAGGGTCGAAACCATTCAGTTGCTACGAGAGTACAAGGATTGTTTTGCTTGGGACTACGATGAAATGCCAGGTCTAAAGAGAGATCTAGTCGAGCATAGGCTACCAATCAAGCCTGGAAAAAAACCAGTCAAGCAGAATCCAAGATGTTCCGCCCCTGAAATCCTCTCAAAGATAAAGGAGGAAATCGAAAGACTCCTCCGATGTAAGTTCATCCGTATGACCAGGTATATCGAATGGCTAGCAAACATTGTACCAGTCATTAAGAAGAACGGATCTTTAAGAGTCTGCATAGACTTTAGGGATTTAAATTCAGCAACCCCTAAAGATGAGTATTCGATGCCAGTGGTAGAAATGCTAGTCGATTCAGCCGCTGGCCACGAATACCTTAGCATGCTGGATTGATACTCTGGTTACAACCAGATTTTCATTGCTGAGGATGACGTTCCTAAAACGGCGTTCCGTTGCCCAGGGGCCTTAGGCACTTACGAATGGGTAGTGATGTCTTTTGGCCTAAAAAATGTTGGGGCAATGTACCAACGAGCGATGAATTCAATTTTTCACGATTACATTGAGTCCTTTATGCAAATATACATTGATGACATTGTGATAAAATCTGTGTCAGGAAAGGCTCATGTGGAACATCTGCGCAAATCCTTCATGAGAATGAGGAAGTTTTGCCTCAAGATGAATCCCCTCAAGTGTGCATTTTGCGTACGACCAAGAGATTTTCTGGGTTTCATGGTCCACAAGAAGGGGATCAAAATCAACCAAAACAAAACAAAGGCCATCATGGAAGCGAAAGCGCCATCCAACAAAAAGGAACTTCAATCCTTGCTGGGCAAAATAAATTTTCTAAGAAGGTTCATATCGAATCTCAGTGGAAAACACAGGCCTTCTCACCATTGCTTCGAGCCACCAAGGAGAAGTTTGAATGGGCAAAAGATCAGCAAGAGGCTTTCGACAAGATCAAAGACTACTTGACTCATCCTCCGGTCCTTTCACCTCCATGTCGAAATAAAAGCATGAGACTGTACATAGCAGCGTCAGACAAAACTCTAGGGAGCATGCTCGCTCAAGAGGATGGAAGTGGCGTCGAAAGAGCCATTTACTACCTTAGCAGAGTTTTAAATGATGCAGAAACTAGGTATAGTGAGATAGAAAAATTATGCTTATGTTTGTATTTCTCATGTATGAAGTTGAAGCAATATATAAAACCAGTTGATGTTTACGTTTCGTCACATTTTGATATTATTAAGCACATGTTGTCCAAACCTATTTTGCATAGTCGAATTGGTAAATGGGCATTAGCATTAACTGAGTATTCATTAACGTATAGACCGTTGAAAGCGGTCAAAGGGCAAATAGTGGCAGACTTTATTGTCGACCACTCCATAAATGAAAGTACCCTGAACATTGTTGAACTAGAGCCTTGGAAGCTATACTTCGACGGGTCTAGTCACAAGAACGGGACAGGCATAGGTCTGCTGATCATTTCGCCTGACAAAATTCCAACAAAATTCAAGTATAAAGTCGAGGGCCTATGTTCCAATAACGAAGCTGAATATGAAGCTTTGATCGCTGGACTTGAAATTTTGTTAGAATTGGGGGCAACCCAAGTCGAAATAATGGGAGATTCAAAGTTGGTTATAAAACAGCTAACAAAGGAGTACAAGTGCGTTAAAGAAAATCTCATTATGTATTTCGTGATAGTCAATAGGCTACTCAAAAAATTCAAAGTCTGCATTATTCGACACATACCACGACTACACAATCAGATAGCCAACGATCTGGCGCAAGTTGCCTCAGGATACAGGGTCTCGAAGGAAAACTTGCAAGAAGCAATTGAGGCCAGAGGTAAGGTTGTGTCCGTGGATTTAAGACCGTCAGACTTGGAAGTCACGAAATTTGTCTATGCTGACGAGGAAACCTCTAGATTTTTACAGTCGAAGGCCTGACAGACAAAGATTGGAGGAAACCTCTGGTCGAATACCTTCGTAATCCTTCAGCGACTACAGAACGAAAGATAAAATACCAAGCACTAAGCTATGTCCTGTTGGGGAATGAGTTATTTAAGAAAACCTCTGAGGGGGTTTTACTTAAATGCCTCAGTGAAACTGAAGCATACTTGGCGTTGTCTTCAGTCCATGGTGGGACATACGGAGCATACCAAGTAGGCTATAAGATGAAATGACTGCTATTTCGCCAGGGGATGTACTGGCCCGCGATGCTGAAAGATTGCATTGAGTTCGCCAAAGGTTGTCAGGAATGCCAAGTCCACGCTGGCATACAACATGTCCCAGCAAGCGAGTTGCACTCCATAGTCAAGCCTTGGCCATTCAGAGGTTGGGCTTTAGACCTGATAGGAGAGATTCGACCTGCGTCTTCCAAAAACCAGAAGTACATTTTGGTCGGGATAGACTATTTTACCAAGTGGATCGAGGTTATACCTCTACCGAAGGTAGACCAAGAAGATGTTATCGAATTCATTCAGAAGTATATCATTTACAAATTTGGGCTACCAGAAACAATAACGACAGACCAAGGGTCAGTATTTACAGGTAGGAAGATGCAGGAGTTCGCCAAAGAAATGGGATTTAAACTACTTACCTCGACACCTTACTACGCCCAGGCCAATGGCCAAGTCGAAGCGGCAAACAAAGTGATAATTGGCATGATAAAGAAGCAGATTGGAAGCAAGCCTAGGAATTGGCATAAGACGTTGGATCAAGTCCTATGGGCATGTCGAACATCCCCAAAGGAAGCAACCAACACTTCCCCTTATCGACTTACCTTCGGCCATGACGCAGTATTGCCAGTTGAGATACACATACAGTCAATAAGAATTCAAAGACATCATGAAATACCTCGAGAGATTTATTGGGACATGATGCTTGATGAGTTAGTCGATTTAGACGAAGAAAGATTAAAAGCTCTAGAACTCTTGAGAAGACAAAAGAAAAGAGTGGAGAAATTATATAACAAGAAGGTCAAAGCAAAGACTTTCCTGGTCGGAGATTTAGTATGGAGGGTAATCCTGCCTATGGATCGAAAGGTAAGGTCCCTAGGCAAGTGGTTCCCAAAGTGGGAAGGACCATTCCACGTATCGAAAGTATTCTTTAACGGAGCATATGAAGTGACAGAGCTGAGTAAGGACGAGAGAATATTAAAAGTAAATGGCAAATATTTAACGAAGTATAAGCCTGCACTTCAAGAAGTAAAAATAGCAACAGAGTAATAGTCGAAGATAAAGCGAAGCCATAAATGGTGATTTAAAATATGCCAAAATGGCCCAATGTCTTACAAACAAAATAAAAATGGCTTACAAAGGCCAGCATAATCTGCTCTATTACAAAACCTAAATAAATAAAAAAGGAAGATTCACCTTCATCTTAAGATAAGCCAATTTTTGGAGTTCGAGTCGGCTCTGGCATTGAGCCTTATCTGTCCCCAGCTGGACAACTTCAGATTCCAAACGGCGGGCTTCCTCAGCGTAGGTAACGACATGTTCAAGTTCAGCTATTAGGGAGGAGTCATCGAAGGAAGATAATTCAGCGTTCTTCTTCTTAGCCTTCGTTATCTTACTACGAAGTTTTTTAATCTTCCGCTCCCAACATGAAATGTTCGCCTCGTTAGTCAGGACCTCTTGCTTGTTTTTCTCCCTCGTTTCTTCTAATTCAACAATCTTCTCCTCAGAGTCGACAATAGCGCTCCAAGCGGCAGCTTCACTGCCAGCCTTCGTCTCAATGTCACCCTCAATCTGGGGCAACAATTGATAGTCTTTATAAACCTGGTCAATTAGGGTACCAACTTCTTGAATAACATTCGCGGCCTCAGGAGTAAGGGATTTAATGTCCACTAATTGAAGAAGAGCTTTGAGGGGAAGATGGCTGGCTGGGCCCATCTCCAGGAGGGTGAAAAGATCCCCTTTGAAAATCTTTTGCTTAACCTTATTGAGGACACTGTCAGTTGGCTGCTTTGAGGTTTGCCCTTCGGAGGTCGAAGTACTGGGAGTACGGCTAGAAGAATGACTTCACCTGCTCAACAAAAGCCTAATGTATTGTCGGGGGTTAGAAACCTTCAACGCATCCAGTTCGGCGGAGGTGAGTTGAGTTTCGCCTGGAAAGGGGTTTGTTGGAATATCCTTTGGGATAGAAGAAACAGGAGTCTTTGTCACTTCAGCAGTTGTGGGTTCTTTGACAGAGATGTCCACAGTTTTCAATTCTTTATCTTGGATTTCTTTTGCCTTTGCGCCATCCTCCTCCATTTCATCCCCAGTATCTTTATCACTGGACTCATGCAATTCAGGCTGAGGCATAGCTTGATCCTCAATAGCTTGATCACCCTCGACAGCCTTTTCATCCACATCTATTGTCTGACCCAAGGGAGAGCTGGTCGTATCAACCAAGGTTGTTTTCCCTTCCAAAGCGTTGACTTCATCATCCGCTGTAATAAGATTGACCTGAGCATTGTTGTCTTCATGATCAGAACCATCAGTTTGAAACTGCTGGGTAGTGGTCTTTGCGGGAGAAGGAGGGGCTGTGAAAGAATCAGGTTTATTAATTTCACCAAGTGAACTCACACCAGAACCCAAATCAGAAGTGGGATGATAGGTAGGCTCACCTTGGCTATTCAAGGGATAGAGCAACAAAGGAAGCTTGGTGGGATCATATTGTGAAGCCCCAGCATCATCCTAGAAAAGGTAGACATTAGAAAAAAATAAAGACTAAAAAATCAGTGTAAAAGCCCAAAGAAAGGTAGATGCGCAATATACCTTAACAGTCTCATCAGCAGGACTAGAGTTGTCACTCTCCATAGGGACAACAACTTGGATCGAAGCATCCCCGATGGGAGTCGGAGTAGGGTCTTGAGGAGGAGTAGTGGTCTGAGGTGTGTTGGTTGCAAGAGGAGCGGATGGAGCATCAGGAGTATCCACATCATGGACGATCTTTCGTTTCCTTTTTACTTGAAGACTCTCACGAGGAGACCCATCTTCGTCATCAGAATCAATGATAATCTGGGGAGAAGCCCTTTTTAATCTTCTTTGAGGGGTGGGTGGTTTTCGACTAGTCTGAAAGCAACGTAAGGTGTTGAGAATGATCAAGGAGGTCGAGATAGTAGAAAGTTGCGGAAGATTACCTTTTGGTCTTCGTCCTTGACTTCAGTTTTGGTTGTTGGGGCGGCACGTTTTGGAGCAACTGAAAAGTAAATGATACTAAAACCAGTTAGCAACAATAAAGCTCGGAGAGGAAAGTCCAAATCGAAGGGGGATGGACCTTCAAGAATGTCGGATTCGATGCGAACATCTTCGATACTGACATGAAGGTGCCCTTTAAACATATCGAGTGTATGTTTAGTCGAAACCACCCGCTGTGCTTTGGGCTTAGACTGCTGTCGAAGAATTTTTATAGCATCTCCATAAATGAACCAATCTGGGAATGGAGGGGCAAGAGCCACGCCAAAACCAGCGGTTGGTAGTCGAGGGATTTTTGGGGGAAAAAGTTTAAAGGCAACCTCATACTGTTTCTCGCAAGGAACAGAAGAGGGAATCTTTAAACTATCCAGTTTTTTGGAAAACTTTTCTTTCAAAGTGACAGCAGCCTCACAGATGGTTCGACTAACATCATCTGGTCGATAGGTAGTTTTGAAATACTTATGGAAGGCTTGAATCTCTTTGATATGGGTAGACGTACCTTTCTTGATCTTCTCCTGCACATCAACGAAAGCTTGGTCAATCAAGCGAGCAAAACTGAAGGCGTCAAGAAATTCTGAGGCGTAATATTTTGACCACTAGTCATAGAAGTCTTGGGAGCAAAAATAAGAAGGTTCAAAGTGGACAGGTGTGAGGAAGGACTTATGGGCGTGGCGCGCCAGTTGTGTCGAACAGTCCAGAGGAGATAGCACCGTGAAAGGAAGAATGATATGTGATTTCTTGTCATATAGGCATTTGGGCAAGGTTTGTATCAACCCGAATTGCCTGGACACCAAGTTTGGTTGGTAGGCTAGTAAGCTGGAGTGACCTCTAACAAGGTTTAATTTGTGAACCAGTAGTCGAGGAACGAGGAATCGCTCCCAAATCAGCTTTGACTCTTCTTCTTGTTTCTTTAAGGGAGCACGGAAGGGTCTGGTAAACCACTCTGGGACACATCGTCGTTTTGCGAAGGGAGCCATCTTCGCGGTAAACTCATACCATTTTGCGAACATATGAACGAAGCTGGATAAATTGGATCGAAGAGTATGGCCTTCCTCGCTAGGAGTAAGTTGAGCCAAGCGAGGCCATTCGACTCTTCTCTCAGTGACTGAAGGCGAACTTTCATCAACTTCGCCTCTGTTGGGAAGATTGTGTTCAAAAGTGGCATTAAGCCACAGCTGAAGAAGCCAAAAGGGGCCTGACAACAACAAGTTGCCATGGCTTTCAGGATCTTTCAATTTATTCGCACCTTCGCCTAGGGCCTCATAAAGACTGGCCATAATCATTTCACTTAGGCAAATGCCTCTCTTCAGATGTAGTTGGTTGGCCAGAACCAGATACTTTCGCGCCACCTGCAAGGATTTTATGCAAAATACACAACGGGATAACCACATGGACAAAAAGGTTATATGTTCCTCGTCGTCAACTGAGGTGCTAGTTTTATTATGATAATGTTGGACAAAAGTTGTGTAGGTATGTTTGGTATTGGCGAAACCAATGGTGTCGTGGTTATCAATCTCAGGATCATAAACAAGGTCGTAGGATTTTAGGCCTACAATCGCAGCTACATTAAATAAGATGGGTGTCATCATCCCACAAGGGAGGGGGAAATTATTGTGAGTTCTATCCCAGAAGAACAAGGAAGAAGCCAGCATACGAGGGCAGTACGAAAGGCCTACCTTCGACATCATGATCAGATCATAAATCCCAGTGTCCTTCCATTCTTGGGCTTTCACTTTCTCTATTTTTGTCAGCCAGTTGAGATAAAGTTCAGAATCTTTAAAGTAGGGAGTAGCCCTAAATAATCTGGCCCCATCATGAAGATACCTAAGGTCTACGTCGAAGAGGCTCAGGCTATCAGGACCATCAGTGGAAATTTTGCTAGAGTCTTTTTGCCCTAAGGGTTTAGTGGTTCTATAAGAGGGGAAGAAATCTTTAATGGCGGAATAGTCAAGACCTGGAGGGGGTAAAGACCCAAACATGGCTAAAGGTCTCCCTGCAACAGTAACATGAATGATTACCTGAGATTCGTAAATGTGGCGTTTCTCCTCCGTCAAGGGTTCGCGGATGAACTGTTGGTTCTTTACCACCTGGGAACCGCTCAAGCTGGCAAAGGGAGGAAGCATTGATGCAGAAGTTTGTCCTTTGAGTTGCATTTTCTTCTTTTGATGATCAGCCATTTTTTGAAGGAAGTAAGAGTTTGTTGGTTGGGAAGCAGAAAAATTAGAGGAAAAAAGCAAGGATGGTGTGAAGAGTTAGAGAAGTTGGAAAAAGGAAAATGCCAAAAAGAAATTACTTATATAGTGTATGGAATACTGAAAGTTTTCATCATTAAGGGGCTAGAGTTAGTGGGCCACGTGTGCGCTTGGATATGGGATGGCAGAGGCAGCAGTTGCAATTCGCGTCCCCGAGGTTGGAAGGGTGATGATGGCCCACGATTTGTTGATTCCCGAGAAAATAGCCATGATGAAAGTGACGTCAGAAACGTGCATCAAGATGGCGGAACAGTAGCTTGCGTGTTCCTAGTTATCTTTCTTGCTTCTCTTTCATTCCCTTTCACCTTCCCAGACTTGCATTGGTTGAATATCAGACGACACGCATGAGGACAAGCGGCGTCGAAGGTCAGACGCTGTCAAAAAATGTGCTTTTCCATATTCGAAGTCGAAAAGACATTTTTGGGGGGCAATTTGTTAGCTCCTAAATTCGACGCCTCATGTAGAAGGAAGGAATTCAAGATAAAAGGGTCAAAGGTAGGTTGAGAGCGAGAGAATGGTCGAAAGAGGCGAAGCAACCAGAAGAAGAAGTCGAAAAACTCACTCAGAAGCCAGGAGTTCGACCGCTTGTTGTTAGGGATGGTTCGTCGAAGGATTTGAAATTCAAAAAATGGAGGGAACGGTTTTGCTTGTTGAATATTAAAGGAGATACATGTCACCTTATGAGTGGTAGATCCATGCAGTTGTGACAAATGGCGGAAGGAGGTGATGATGAAGGTTATTTTTTTACTACTATAAATAGGGTGTCTTAGACATATCCAAAGGGTGTTGTAATTTACTATTGTACAAATTACTCTTGAAATTACTCCAAGTATCCGAGTGTAGAGAAAGCGAGTATTGTAGAGAATGTACGTGATGTAAACACACCATCTTTTAACTTAATGCAATTTACTTGTTTTACTTTAAATTTTACAAAGTCTTTTATTGTCTTTACACCTTTTTTCCTTACTTTATTTCTTCTCTTTTATTGAAAGCTTTATTTTACCTTTAAGTTATCTCGTAGTCGAATAGGTGTTCTTTAAGAATCTGTCACCCCAATACTGTTCGAGTGTGGAACTTGAATATACTCTTAAAACGAAAAAAAAATCTTTTAGCACATGTCCTAGGATCAATCTGATTGATCCTGTGAGTCACCAAAGTTAGATTTGGAAGATCAGCGGTTGTTTTTCGATTTTCAAAGAAAACAAATGCATAATAAAAAAGATGAAATAGTGCAATGAAAAACGTAAAAAAAGTGTAATACTTCATTAATTGAGAGAGATTACAAGGATATATATATATATATATATATATATATATATATATATATATATATATATATATATATATATATATATATATATATATATATATATATATATATATATATATATATATATATATATATATATATATATATATATATATATATATATATATATATATATATATATATATATATATATATATATATATATATATATATATATATATATATATATATATATATAAAAGGAAGTTAGCACTATGAAAGTTAGTTAGAAATAAGTAACTAACTTTCGGTTATTTATTTATTTATTCTTCTCAACTGATTTTTACATCAAATCATAATTTTCACAATATTAAAGAGTTTTTTTTTTAAAAAAATGACAAGTTTAAATATTTCATATTTTTAAAGAGTGAAATATTTATGCAGACCATTTAACAAAATATGTGGCCAATAATGGTGCATCGCACCGATGTTTTGCATAACCTAATGTTGAAATCATCTCTCATCTACTAACTGATAATAAAACTTTATTTTCTAAATAATTTTTTTCTTTCTTTTTGTTTTTCTATTTGTTGAAAAAAAAAACTTTATCATCGAAAAATCAATTAGTGTTTTTCTTTAAAATCATTTACACTGATGTTAATTTTTCTCATAAGAGTAAGTGTTTCTAATAAACCCACTTAATAAATGCCAGATGTACACATAGAATAATAAATTTCTATTCAAATATACATTAAATAAAATTTCCAACCAGTACAATGCATAAAGCCCCAACAAAATTTGCCACTAACTAAAAATAAACCTTTTCCACTGTCATAAAAAAACCCCAAACACAGAACCAAAAATGTCCACCATTTCTTCCTTCATCACATTCACAATCTTCGCCATTTGCAGCATAGCATGTGTAGTCGAAGCAGTGGGTGTGAACTGGGGAACCATGGCTTCGCACCCTCTGCCACCTGTTAAAGTAGTGAAGCTTTTGAAGTCCAACAACATTAATAAAGTGAAACTGTTTGATGCAAAACCTGATGTTCTTCAAGCACTTTCTGGGTCTAACATTGGTGTCACTGTCGGTATTCCTAATGTTATGCTTAGAAGCTTGAATTCTTCTAGAAAAGCTGCTGCTAATTGGGTTCATGATAATGTTACCCGCTATGTTTCTAATGGGGGTGGTGGAGCGAGAATTGAGTATGTAGTTTTTCTTTGGTTTTCTTTATTTCGCCTTTTATTTCCTTTGTTCCTCTTTTTTGTTCATGCTTTTGTTGTTTTGTTATTGTATTCCTGTTTTTTTTTCTCGCTTTTTCATATTTGTTGTTATGGCATTTGGTAATGACTTAAAGACATAGTATAGAATGAAACAAAACTTATGAATATGAAAGAGCTTTTTTTTACCTAACTATTGTTTATAGACTTCACTACATTGCTCTACCTGTTCCTTTTCTGTATGGTTGCTGATTGCTCTGTAATTATTGACATGTTATCTTCAATACATGTCTCTTGAAATTCATTTCATGTGATTAGTAAACGATAGTTTTCGAAGTTCTGTTTAGGCACTTTGTTTTGTGAATTTCCGTGGAGTGTAGATATCTTGTTGATGGTCAGTTAGTTTTAGTTCAAAGTTATCAGTAGTTTCCCTTTGCTTGCCATCCTTCTACAGCTATGTTCAAATGAAGTGAGGGAATGAATAATATGTATGTCAAACAGGATTGTTCATAGTTTCTCCTTGTAGTGTTCGTCTCATACATTGATTAGTAATCATGGTCGTGCCTATTGTGTATGTTTGGTTCTACTAGTAGTTGATCCGTGTCATAGAGATTTGATAAAGTTTTACGTTGGCTGTCGACCATGTAACACAACCCTCTCCTTTTTTCCGGGCTATGCACAACAAAGCTAACGTAGGTGGTTTACGCATGTAGAGAGAAGACCTTTAAATTATGTGGTAAGGAGAGTAGATCAGATGGAGACGAGTCAAACACGTAGAGGTCGAGAAAGACTTGAAAAACTATTAAGAGGAGTTATTAAGAAAGATCCCGAGATTAATCCGATTTGGATAAAAGTATGGTTTTGGGTAGAACATTATGGCGGAAGTTGATACATGTAGCCGACCTCTCTTAGTGAGATAAGGCTTGGTTGTTGTTGGTTCTACCAGTAGCACCTGGTATAGCACTACTAGTAGCTGTACTGCCACCTGGTAGATTATAGAACAAACAATGGTATGGGTGTCAAGTTTTATAAATTATAGAAGAAAAAACCCGTGATGTTATCTGCGAGTTCCAGACTAAATTAGAAATTAGAATACAGGTGATGTTGGAGTGTAACGAGATTATGACGCAATCATCTGGGAGGAGAGAAGCCAGATCGGAGAAACTGAGAATGCGATGAAGTTAATGCTTAAGTGCATTAGTTTTAAAATATAAAATAAGATAGTATGCAAGGGGCCATTGAAGTAGCAGCATGCTACTGGTATCTGACTTAGTGAATATGTAAACCAGATCTTGTTAATAGTCATGGATAGGCACAATTTGCTGAGTAAAAGTTTCTTTTTGTTTGTTCAAAAAAAAGTTACATGGTTTCTTTCTACACTCGCATAAGAGAGTTGACATAGCTTAATTGAAATGAAAATAAACAACAGCAGAGTGACAGAAGCTGCCCTTGGAGTAGCTTTGTTGGTTTACACTTCATTTTCACATTCAAGTGGAGTTGTGCGAGGTATTTGAATAATAAAATTTGTTAAAACTCTTTCTAGGCCCATATAAGGAGATAAACTATGTTTGCTTCTATTCCGTATACACATGTTTCAGATGGAATCTTTAACTCGGGCCATTTTTTGTAAAGAGTTGATTTTTGAACAAATTAATGTTGCTGTTTTCTCAGTAGTGCGTGCTAAGAGCAGGACATGCTTGATCAGTTAAATTCAGCAGCCATAAGCGTCAAATAAGTAACCAAAACTCCAATTGTCCTCCAGTTTTCAGTGAAATGCTTCTGAGGGCTGAGATTTTATTACTGTCAAAAACAAATTCCATAACATATTTCTTATTTATGGTTCTTCCCTCTAGTTGTAGGACAATTATATCTGCCATTCATTTTGTCCAAATAATATCTTGACACTGTTTCAGAAAGTAGAACAGAGTAAAATAATAGAACACTCCCCGTTTGATAATTGGGCAATGAAATGATTCCGAAAACAAACCACATTTTTGTTAAAGGGAGCAATTTGTATTCAGAAATTAAGATCAGACTTGTTAGCCTTGATGAACCCCTTAATGGAAACTCCAGTTTTGTTCACGCTAAGTCCTTTTTTAGTATCCAAAAGCTATAAACTTTTCCTTTGAAGTTGAAAATTTTGGAAACAGAGTTGCCTAACTCCCACTTCTTGTTGCCTCTTTGCAATATTGATTATAGTAGTAGTAGGATTCTTGTTGTTGGGATCAAATTTTTAGTTACAAGATTAGTTCAAATTGAAGATCGAGCTTCAAATTTTTAACCATTAATTGCTTAATTTTCTGTTCTGGTTCCTATTCGCAACCTAGTTTGAGAAAAAAATCACTGGTAGTTGAAAGAAAATGTATTATGTATTTCTGAAGTATGATTCACTTTACATATGTGGCTCTAAATTTAACTTATGCAGATATGTTGCTGTCGGAGACGAGCCGTTTCTTAAGAGTTATGGTGAACAATTCCATCCCTTTGTAATTGGAGCTGCTATGAATATTGAAGCTGCTTTAAATAGAGCAAAATTGGACAACAAAGTGAAAGTTGTAGTTCCATGCAGCTTTGATAGTTTTGAATCTAGTTCCAACTCGTCTACTGAAATGCAATTCAGATCCGACGTCAACAAAACCATGATTGAGCTACTCACATTTCTCAATAAGCGTGGATCGCCTTTCTTTGTGACCATTTCACCATTCATAACCTTCCTCCAAACCAAAAATATTTCCCTTGATTTTTTACTCTTTAAAGAAACGGCACACCCTCATAAATTTAACCACAAAACATACAAAAATAGCTTCGATTTGAGCTATGATACCGTAGTTACTGTTTTATCAAAAGTAGGATTTCCTAATATGGAAATTGTTGTTTCAAAGATTGGTTGGCCAACCGATGGAGCTGTCAACGCAACCTCGTACCTAGCCGAAACCTTCATGAAAGGCCTAATGGTCCACCTTCATAGCAACTTGGGAACCCCTCTTCGACCACACCAACCCCCACACGAAACATACATTCATAGCCTTCTCGACGAAGATCAAAGGAGCATTGCCGCCGGAAACTTCGAAAGGCATTGGGGTTTATTCACCTTCGACGGCCAATCGAAATACCACGTGGATCTCGGTCAGGGTTCAAAGAGCCTAGTGAATGCTCAAAATGTTGAGTATCTTTCCTCCAAGTGGTGTGTTGTGAACAACAACAAAGACTTGTCGAATGCTACTGCAAAAGCTTTAGAAGCTTGCGCAAATGCTGATTGTACTGCACTATCTTCTGGTGGGTCTTGCTTTAACATCACATGGCCTAGTAATGTATCATATGCTTTTAATAGTTATTATCAGGAGCATGATCAGAAAGCTGAAAGTTGCGACTTTGGGGGACTTGGTTTAATCACAACCGTTGATCCGTCAGACGATCGTTGCAGGTTTCCAATTGAGATTCACACTTCTCATGCAGAATTTTTTAGGATGAGGAGTTTCCTTTGGATGATTATACTTGTAACAACACTTTTGGCATCTTAGGAGGTTTGACATAGTTAAAATTAGGATATTTTTGCAGCTACTGGACTGAGGTAGTTTTGTTGTAGATGTTTATTGATGAATTAAAATTGTATTGATTAGGTCTATTTATAGTTATTTTTTCATGCAATTGAAGTATTCGGGTTGTTACTTTGGTTTGGATGGTTAATTGGTTATTCACTGCATGTGGTGGAAGTTTAACATTAGATTACTATTTTCTGAAATTGAGTGTATTCTTGAGGAAGGTTAGGATGATTGTTAAGTTTTGATCAATTATTATAAGTTTATTCTCTTTAAGTTCTTAGCTTGTGATTTTATCTCTTTAAATTCTTAGCTTTAGGTTGGTAACTGTTATTTATCATTTATATATTTGGTTAGTCTTTCGTGTTTTTCTTAATGTACGTCTAAATTGCACAAAACTATCATAAAGCACATATTCAAAATAGTCTTATAGTTTGGTTGGAAAACATTAAGGCACTTGTTTAGAGTGAATCCTAGTTACAAGTGTCAAGGAAATTTTTTTTTGCTTATATAATATATAATAGTGGCAGTAATTATAATAAATTATAGGTGATTACAATTTATAATGACTATCTAAAAAAGTAAATTATTTAAAATAAAAATAAAGATTGCAATTCTTAAATTAATATGATTGTTCAAACAACATCAATTTTTTACAAAATAAAACTTATGTCGTGGGCATGGAAACTGTCTTTGTAAGAATATCTGCAAAGTGCTGATACGAGGAAGTGATATCAGTCGGCCATCATAAGTGTCATAGATTGATTGATAATCAACTTCTATATTTGACGCATTCATGAAAAATAGGATTTGCAACAATTTGAATGACACTTGTGTTCTCAGCATAAAATGAAGTTGTCTCTATTTGGGGAAATCTAAGTTTAGCCAAAAGACCACAAAGGCAAAGTATTTTTGAACAAGCACCAGACATGACACAATGCTTAGATTTAATAGAAGATTTAGAAACTCTTGCTTGCTTCTTATTTTTTCAATAGATCAATGAAGAACCAAGAAACATGCATCACCGGTGACAGATCGACGAGTATCAGGACGCTCTGCCCGATCAGTATCATTATAAGCACTCAATTGAAGAGAAATTTCAATAGGAAAGAAAAAACCACATTAAGAGGTTCCATTCAAGTAGAGAATTATACGACGAATCACAACTAAGTGAAGATGACGAGGAGAATGTACGAATTGACTTACTTGATGAACATTGTAGTGTTATATTTGGGAAGTCCTAGACTAGGACTCCCTCACCCAGCAGAGGAGCCGCTTGGACGAAATCTAAGGGATTCGCCTAGAAGAGCTTGCGTACGTGGGGGTCATGTGAGAGAGAAAGAGATTCTTCGTTTACCCCGACAATATAGGCGGTCAATAACCTCCCTAGTAAGTAGGGAACTGTTAAGACCACATCTAGGAGGCAAAAACCATAGGCCATGAAAATCCTTATGAATACATTCTCCCTCAAGAGGGATAAAGTCATACACACCCGTTACTACTCAGATATCACTTCACTCCGAGTAGTTCTAACAACGTCAATTTAACCACTCGCCAGCACCCAGTAGCGCCGACGACTAACATGGTCTTTCACCTCACGTGATTTAGTCCCATAAACAGCCTAAAAAACAACCGTATAGGGCTACTTGTTGCACCCCAAAATTTGACCAACCAGTTCCCACATCTGGTTTATGTTTTGACGCATTTTGCATTCGCACTCGCATACCGCATACATTGCATTTTTTTAGCCATTTTGGACTTTATCGGGATTACAGCCTCCCCTGGCGTTTTAGACATTTCAGGCCAATACGAGGATTTATTTTGAGAATTGGTGCTCGTTCCCTGTGTTTTCAGGCCATCTCAGTGCCCGGTTTTTACCGCTTATTTCGCTATAATTGCGTAGTTGTTCTCTAATCGATTTAATCAGCTTTATTGCTCTTTTTAGATCTTTCATTTATTTTCTAGAATTTTAATTGATTTTAATCATTTTTCTAGGATTTTAATTCTTTTAATAGAGTTTTAATAACAATTTTCTATTTTTAGAATAATTCATTTTAGATATTAATAGATATTTCTTTTTAAATAATTTTCTCTAGTTTTAATAGAGTTTTACTAGATATTAGAATATAGTTCCTTTTAATAGAATTAATATAGAATAATAGTTTTTTTAATAGAGTTTTATTAGATATTAGTTTTAATATAGAAATAGAATAGTAAATAGAATTTTAAATAGTTTTAATAGTGTTTCTAGAAATTAATAGGTTTGATAAATCTTTTTCTATTTTTAATAGATTTAGGAATTAATGGAGATTAATTAGATTTTAATCACTTTTTTTAATTAGAATTAATTAGGATATTAGCATTTAATTTTCAGTTAATTAGTGTTAATTAGGTTCAGAGTTTAAGAGTTTTAATTAGGATTAATGATCATTAGAATCTTGAATGTATTATTAATTGAGTCTTAGTGTATTAATCAGATTTTAAATCAGAGTTAATCAATTTTCGGTGGGCCATGTGTCATTTCTGGAGGCCCAACACAAGTTCAATTCGCTGCCATGTGTCACTATAAAGAGGGCCCACCTCATTTTTCCACTGGGATTTTTCGGCCACCTCATCACGCCACACGTCCCTCTCTCTCTCTCTCTACCCTCACTGCCACTTGTCCCCCATTCACACTCTCTCCATACCACGTGGCTCCCTCTCCTCCTTCTCCCTCTGCATGCTCGCCACCTGCATCCCACTACTACACCTCACCGGAGATCCCACCGCCGACCATGCAGCCACCGTAACCACTCGCCGGAAAGCATAATCATCGCCGGAGAACTACAAAGTCACCGGAAAATTCATCACTTCTTCATCTTTTTTTCAGATCCTTCAAGATCCATAGATCTTCAAACTTCATCAATTTTTCGTCAGATCTGGATTGGTGTTCATCATCAAAATCATCAATCATCAGAACTATCTTCAACAGTTAAAGAAGCCTCAAGATTCGTCCAGATCTTCATCTGTGTGCTTTCCAGATTTCCAGAAACTAATCTGTGTTCTTCAACATTCATCAATCTCCAAGAATTTCCGCCTAGAATCTCCAACGATCTTCAACCAAGTTCTTCAGAAATTCGTAGATCAAGAACGTTCTTCAAACTTCGTGGAGTTTCTCCAGAATCCATTCAACTTCCATAACTTCATCGTCCGTTCATCAGCCTCCCGTTCATCTCTTCATCGTAGTCAAGCACTTTCAGAAAGCTTCATCAAAAATTCTTTGAACCTTCAACAACGCTTATCAAGGACATTCAAGACCTCCTTGTGTTCATCTTACGTTTTCCAGAAATCCATCCACCGTGACCGAATTTCACCTGTGTCGTGAAGATCCGATCTTCATCTTCTCCATGGATATAAACGCCATCACTTCATCTATTCATCAAGAGACTCCAGAGTTTGTACCATATTCTCTGAATATCAAGGTTTATTGTTTAACTTGAAAGAGAACGACGAGCATAAAGGATTAAGCTCAGGTTGATTAACGTCGTCCTGAGGATTGTGGAAGAAGAAGCTAGAGTGTGACGGCGGGGAAATGAGAGAAGTTGAAGGTGCTGGCGGCGGAGTGTGAGGGGAGATTGTCCTAGGGTTTCAGAATTGAATTTGGGAGAAATGAGAGAGGCGAAAGGGTTTGGTTGTCCGTGGGCCTTAGGGCCCAGTCTCAACTCTTGGATCCATACTCCTCTGTTTTCGTGGCACCCCTTTTTTCCTCAACATTTTTGTTACGTATGGGCTGGGCCCAGTAACACCGGATGTTTATGAACTACACACTCCCGTTTTTGCTATCCCCCTCCCTTTTTTTTTCCTGCTGTTAGTTTTGGGCTGGGCCCAATTTCCATCTTCTTCTTTTTTTCTACCTACACCCACAACTACTAATGCACCCCCCCTGCAGTTTTTTTTCCTTTATTTTTCTTGTATTGTTTTAATGCATTTAATGGTTTTTTTTAAGATAATATTTTCATTTAAGGAAATTAGTTTATTTTTCTTTTAAAGAAGAACTTAGAACTTAGTTTAATTTCTTTTAAAGGATAGAACTAAATTTAGTTTTAATTCTTTTTAGGATATATTTTCCTTAGGAGATTATTTTTGTCGTATTTTAGGAGTAGACTTTTATTTTGTGTTGGATTTCTCTCCTATTTTTGTTTCTATCTGATTTTATTCTCGATTTTATTTCTGGCTGGCCGTGTGACACGATTCAATTAGAGAATGATTTTCGATATCATTTCTCTATCTTGTCTTTGACACGGATATTAATACGCTACCTCTTAGAGTTCGATTTCTCGTATAAGGCGAACCATGACGGTCTAAGCGTTACATTGGTTCTTGATTCGAGCGTCATCCTCAAGGATCCAGAGAGGAGAAGATTGGAATGGAGCTTGCGCGCACGTCAGGAGTCAACGGAGCTGCTTCGTTCATCATCATCATCTTATTCAAAATCTTCAGGCAACCGTCGAGTATTGTGAGCCGCATCGTTAGATACGAAGGAAACGGCAGCTGAGGAGTTTCTTCTTAGGTTCTTGCGTGTGTGTCCCGGGTTCCTTCCCGTTTAGGCGTAGGCCTGCTTCCTCTTTGTTCTCGCCTCGTGCGAGCGAAACCTCTTTTCTCTCGCGTTCAGGCGATCGAGACCCCTTCTCTCGCCCCCGTGCAATCGAGACTCGTTTTCCCGTCGAACTACGTTTGCTCTGATCTCTCGTGCCGGACGAGAGTACGTAGGCATAGGATGCGATATCCTAGCGAGCTCCCTTTTTCTCGTTTCCCCGTTTAGCTGTAGTTGGCTGAACTACAGCTGCTTTGATTTCTCGTACCGAATAAGAATATGTAGGCATAGGATGCGATATCCTAGCGAGCACACTAACAACTAACCTTTCTGTTCTCTCGCTGCCGTGCGATAGAGACTTTCCCGCTGACGACTGACGTTTCCCTTTCTCTTGCCCTTGCGCATTTGAGACTAGACCGTAGTTTTAAGTTCCCGTACCTTTCAAGCCAACTTAATCTCTCACCCCTGTGTGATCGAGAACACCCTGTGTAGCCGTAGTTAGCCTAAACTACGTAAGCTCTGATCTTTCACGCTGTGTGGAAGTACGTAGGCACAAGACGCGAAGTCTTGGCGAGCCAATTCCCTGTAGTTTCCCGAACTACGATGACTCTGACTTTCTCTCTTGAGAATACGTAGGCATAGAGTGCGATGCTCTATCGAGTCAGTTTCTTTCCGTTTATATTTAGCAGTCGTAGATAGATTGTTTTGCATCCCTTAAACAAACCAAGAAAGCGTGGATCCCGTCGAGTACGACGGACGTGAGGGGTGCTAATACCTTCCCCTTGCGTAACCGACTCCCAAATCCAGGATTTGGTTGCGATGACCATTCCTTTCCCGTCTTTGCGGTAGGTTTACTTCGAGCGTTTCCTTTCCCTCCTTTGGGATAAATAACGCACGGTGGCGACTCTTCTGTTTAGCCGGCGCCGATTTTCGCAGTAGCGACAGCTGGCGACTCTGCTGGGGACTGCGATGGTTCCTTATGCTGGGGATCCAACGTCCCTTAAGAGAGTCAATCATAGCGCTTGTTTGCTCGTCTTTGGGTGTTTACCTTTTGGGTGTTGTATATTACTGTATTTACGATTTCTGCACCTTTGCTATTATCTGTTGCTGTTGTGTTGTTGGGTGGGGTGTTCCTTTGAGTGAGAAGCCAGACCCAGGCTTGAGTGCACCTTAGAATTAGTTGTGGAAATTAGTGGGCGTGTGCATGCTTTGCATGTACCAGTGTCTCATGAAATCCATGCTCAGACGAGGTTCTCCCGGTTGACTTCTTTTTCAACCCTTTGGGTTGAGGGGGTTGTTGGTTTGGAGGATTGTCGACTCTGGGGACCGATCATTTGGAAGATGGCTAAGTGAGGCCTCTTCAGGATATGATGATGCCACACCTTCTGGGTATCGTATCATCAGTCTTGAAAGTCTGTGACGCCAACGACCGCATAGGATGTCGTACCTTGTGTCAGTTTAGGTCCATACCCGTGAGTGGGGGGTTTTTTTCAGGAAACTTGGCTTCCAACCTGCCCGATATGTTGGTCTTCTCTTCAGAGCGAACGTACTCAGTCAGCAGCGCAGCAGTATTCAGAGATTTGTGGGGGGTTGTGATCCCGTATTTGTTGCATATTGCATTGCATTTGCATGAACATTGTTGCATCATATTGCATATCATTCTCCAGCTAGCCAGAGTCTGATCCAGCCGTTGTTTTGATTCTGAAGGTGATTATCCGGTTTTTGGCCTGAGCAACTGTTGATTGTTAGAAGACGACCAAAGGGTTGAAGCAGATTTGAGCAGAACCGAGCAGTGAAGTCAGTTGAAGGTTATTGGTAGCTATGTCTGAGAGTCACTTCCAGTCTCTTAACACCTTGGCAGGTTTCACTATGACGACTAATCCTCTGTATGGTTCTACGTCCGAGGAAGACCTTCCGCAAGTGAACAACGTTACTGCAGACCAATTTGTGCAACCTCCGGTTAGGGACAGAGATTGACGTGAGCAGTTTGTTGTCCGAAATGAACGCCCTCCTCTTATCAACAATCAAGGTGTTGTCTTCCCTGGGCCGAATATCCGAAGAGAGATCCCGGTAGCTAGGGCTGAAGACCCAAGAGCTCTTGAGTATGATAGAAGGATCCGAGTATTGGAAGAAGGAGTCAAAGCCTTGAAAGTTAAAGATACTGTCAACCTCAATGCTGCAGACATGTGCTTGGTTCCTGGCCTGGTATTGCCTCCTAAGTTCAAAGCGCCGAAATTTGTGAAGTACAGAGGAGATAGCTGTCCGAAGCAACATTTGGTGATGTTCTGCCAAAAAATGACTTCGTTTGTGCAAAACGACAAGTTGATGATTCACTGCTTTCAGGATAGTCTGACTGGGGCATCTCTGAGTTGGTATATGCAGTTAGAGAATAATCAGATCCGATCATGGGTGGATTTAGCCAGAGCTTTTCTGAAACAGTATGATTATAACCTGGACATGGCTCCTCATCGCATGCAATTGCAAGAATTGTCTCAAGAGAACGATGAACCCTTCAGGAAGTATGTTTAGAGGTGGAGAGAATTTGCTGCCAGAGTGCACCCACCGCTCCCAGACCGAGAGTTAATGAGCATGTTTGTAAACTCCCTGGAGAGCCCGTACTTCTAAAGAATGCTCGTAAATGCACCAAATTTCTCTGCATTGGTAGGATTGGGTGAACGCATTGAGCATGCCGTAAAAACTGGAAAAATTCAGATTACTTCAGGCAGTCAGGCTAGTGAAACTGAGTCTCTTGATAGCTACCAAACTGAAGAAGGAGTTGTGATCAATGCCATCATGCCAGATGTTGAGTATCCTCGAGGTGAATCAGTGAAATCTGTTGGTTCTTCATCTTCTGTGTCTTATTATGCGGGACAGACAATTGCGCCTAGGGCACCATTTCCAGAACTTTGTGTCGCTTCTTTTGCGAATCAGCGAACTCGTGGCCGAAGTTATCAGAATCCGCACCCAAATCAGAACAGGCCTCGTAACAACTTGGAACGAAGGAATGCTCCTTCTCATATGGTGCCTGTGCCGTATAGCCATATTCTGCCAGCTTTGATCCAGAATTCTTTGGTGGAACCTAAAGCTCTTAAGCTTGTGCTAGAACCTTACCCTCCCGGGTACAATCCCCACGCTCAGTGTGGTTACCATGGTGGATCTCCAGGGCATTCAACTGAAGATTGTAAAGCTTCTCAGGCGAAAGTACAACAATTGATCGACTAAGATTGCATTTCCTTTCGAGAAGGAATTTTGGTGGTTCAGGACAATTTCTCAGCTGTCTGAGCTCGCAGATTCAGAGGGTTTATTTTCGAGAAGCCAGTGGTCCAGACAGGCAGACGCCCTCAGCATTGGCAGTCCTCAGGCTTTTATCATTTGCATTTGTAGTTTCTTTTCTGTTAGTTACTACTTGCTGTTAAACATTGTTTGTTTCGAATGGTAATATTGATAAAGTGACTATGCATTTTTCTGAATTAATCATGTTGTTGTCACTCATTTATTGCATTGCACTGACACTTGCATTTTATTTACTCCCCTTTATCACTGTGATTAGCAAAGATTGGAGGGAGGATGACGAAACTGAATACTCATAACCGATGATCGTATGCTTTCAGATAAAACCTTGTCGATGACGTACAAGGTATTGTTTCAAATCCCCTAAACACTGGAGATATAAGGAGCTAGTCCCTTGTTAACCACTTCGAGCCAGGAAGTAGAAGTTTTTCGGACTTTTAAACCCTCACATCTTAACTCGGGGCAGGGTAGTTATCAGTTAGCTTGATCGAGCGTTCAAGTCTTATAGAGGAGTGTTGCATTTCGAGGACCAATCACACCTTGTTTTTCCCCATAGGTCATACCTCGTCCACCACAATGGTTAAAACTCACCAATCAGGAGTAAGACAGTTGTAATCCTTTCAGAGCAATCAAGACAACCAGTGTCGCACAATTTGTTCCAAGAAAGAAATAAGAAAGCCCGCTAAGTAAAAAGAAAAAGAAAAAGCTGGAAAGCTAATACTTAGGCAAAAATCAGGGCATCCCGCTGAACTTCAAGAGAAAAATTGAAAAGAACTCAAAAGGAGTCAGTCCAGGCAAAAATTAGGGAATCAAAAGAATGAAAAAGAAAGGACATAAAAAGAAAAAATCCTCGAACAAGGACAAAGTCGTGTGGATACAGACACCGAAAACGGAAAAGGAGTAACTGTCACTCCGAAAACCTTGTGAATTCTTTAACCACGGTTCCTACTATTCAACATACCTCTCGAAGAGGCGAGCGCTCGAGCCAAGTTAACTGAACTTTAGGATCGGAGATCATCACGTAGAAGGGGTGGGTACAAATCATAATTTGAGCCAAATATCCTTTGTTTCACGAACCGTGAACCCAACCACGATACAACCCTTAAAAGACCTAATTGAGGCAAGGTTTATTCTGAAAGCGCATTACGATAAGGGTGAGTAACCTGATTCCTTCTTGATTTGCTAGTCATATTGTTGCGGTGGAAATAGGATATCAAACTATTAATTAGTTTGAATCACAATTCTTAATTCACAACCGCTCTTTGATTTATCCGAAGGAAAAGGTCAAAAGAGGGAAAACCTATTTTTGCATTGTAAACACAATGCGGGGAGAGACCTAGGTAAGAGGTTGGTTAAGCTTAGGGAAGGTACTAGCACCCTAAACTTCTGTAGTACTCTACAGGAACCTTTTGTTTATCGTATGCCTTTTATTTTTATTTATTATTTGCTTTAATATATATTGAGCTAAGGGATAGAGTGACCTAAAAGACCTAAGGGTTAGTCCTAAGTTTACTCGGCAAGACGTCGCATCTTGTGCCTACGTATCCTGGATGGGGATGGAATCAGAGTAATCGTAGTTCCCCTCGAAAGGGAGGTTAGAAACGTCTTGACTGTGGTCAAGGTTTCAAGGGGAGTAAACATATCTTAAGGACGCGCTTACGTGGAGTCTTAAAACTCCTATTTCTATGTTGAATTTGTTGAATTGAAATTAGGGTTAAATTAGGGATTCCACGGCGGGAAACCCTAAATAGAGTACGGCGACTCTTTGACCTAATGCTAGGGTAAAGGGTATTTTCGTCCACGGCGGGACACCTAAGCTAATTAGGGTTTTGAAATGGTCAAAATTAGGGTTATTGACTCGGCGGTAAAACTGTTAATCCTAATTCCTTCGGAGGAATTCTAACGGTAAAAACATGCAAAATACGACAAATTACTATTCGGCCAAATTAAAGTGCGGAAAAATAAAGAAAGCGGTAAAAACAAGCATCGCGATGATCACTCGCGTAAATTACAAATTCCCAAAATGCAAAGAATAAATAACTGCGACAATTACTCGCATAATTACAACCAAAAATCAGAAACATGAATAAAATAGTGGATTATCCAGCAGAGATGAAACAGGCTAACTGAAGATCGAATGAGACTTATACGACCTGCATCAAGAGCTCTTTATTTTTGAATTTTTATTAAAATAATTAATTAAAAAAGAAAGGCTAACTATAAGTTATAAAAAATGTTTAGTAACTATGATTTATCAAAATATTTTTACCTATTAGTTATCAGAAAAATATAATTACAAGTTATTAAAAAACTAATTACAAGTTATAAAAAAATGGTTTTTAAGTATAAGTTTTATATTTTTATTTTTTTTTAAATTTGGTTAATTTTAAATAAAAATGATTTTAGTTTTAGAAATGCTTTTAAATTTTAAGTTTTAAAGATGAGTTAAAAAAAGTTTTAATTTAGAAAAAGTTTTAAGTGTTTTCTTTTGTTTTAAAATTAAATTTTAATAAAAGAGTTTTACATTAAGTTTAAAAATTTGATTCAAGTTAAGTTTAAATAAAGAATTGATTTACATTAAATTTTAATAAAACCTTGATCTACATTAAGTTTTCATAAAAATCATTAAGAAGAGATATTAAAATGCCAATTATTATTTTTGTTTTTGAGTTTTTATTTAAAAGGAAAGTTAACCTAAGTTTTGAAAAAAAGACCAATATTTAATTAAGAGAAAAACTTTTTAAATTTTAATTTTTGTATTTACAAGGAGAAGTTAATTGGACCTTAATGTTTTTAATGAGAAATTTGTTTGAATTTAATTACAAAAATTTGTTTTGATTTTTTTAGATTTTTGATGAAAAAGGTTTGTTTTGATTTTTTTGTTGTAATTTAAAATGCTTTATTTTTAATGTTTTAACTCTAACGCTAAGTTTTGTTTTTTGACTAAAAAAAAAATTAGAGATTTTTTTGAAGATTTTCAATGGGATTAAAAGGTTAATGATTAGTTTTAAAGGAGATTAAATTTTCATTCTTTTTTTTTTTAGAGTTAATCTTTAATGATTCACCTCATTTAAAGAAAAAAGGAACATGTCAACTTAAAGTTATAATATTTACATTTTTAAAAAATTGAGTTAAAAAAAAAAAGATTAAGCCTTTAATTATCAAAATGTTTTTAAGTTTCAATTATAAAAAAGTTTTATGTTAAAAAAAAAAGTTTTGAGTTTCTTACTATATGAACAGAGTTTTTTTTTTTAAGGTTTAAATAGCTAATAAATTAAATTAACTACCAATGACAATTTAAATGCAAAATAAGAAAAATAAAAAATAAAGACATAAAAATAAAAAAGATGAAAAGTCAGAAAAATAATGAATTAAAGACAGTGAAAGATAAGAGAGGAAAGGCAGATTGTGTGGTCTTTATTCAGTTGCTTTAGGTTTCTCTGGGAAACCTCTTCTTCTTCGTGAGGGCGCCGCTGCCGCCATGGCCGGGGTACCGAAGCTTCTTCCCTCTCGTTCTTTCTTGCTTGCATGTATCTATCTGCTTCTTCCTGGTCACCTGAAAGAAAAATCACGAAAACAAAACCCAACGGCAAAAAAGGAAATCAGATTGCTTACTCCTTTGATGAGTTTGGAGCGATCCGATAAGTCTTTTTACTCTCTCGACGGCGACGGTGATGAAACCTTGATGATGTTTCTTAGTCCCTTTCCGCGTCCGATAGCGCCGCGAGCTTCGGTTCGCACGAAAAGTCCTCTTCTTCTTTCGATTCTCAGGATGGTAGTGATGATGGAGCGAAATGCTTCCCTGAACCGTCTTCTTTCGGTCGCCGTTTTCTGGTCTTTTTTGCGGATCCGTTTCAGATGATATTTATATGAGGTGCCTGGACTTGATTTGTGGGCTTCGATATGATCTAGGTCACGAAATTGTTGGCTGAAATGGTTGCGAAAATGATGGCAGAATCTGCGATTTCGCAGGATTAGCTGGGTTTGAGTTTATTTCATTTGTTTTTGCAGCCTCAACGGTGATTTGCGGAAAATTTTCAGGAGAAACCGTTTGATGATCTTTCAAAATGTGTTTACGGTTTTGATTAGTATTGTGGCTAATTTTCATGAGATCTTTCAGGTTGAATTCAGATTCATGGCTTGATTCGGTTATTGTTTGTTTTGGGCTGGATTTGTGGTCGTTGGTGATTCTGGTTTCTGAACTGGTTTTTTTTCCTAGTTTCTGAACTGGTCTTTTATGGTTCAACTTGCTTTGAACTGATTTGAACATTTCTGAACTGGTTTTTCAGAAAGAACTGGTTTACTGGACTTGTTTTGCTTGTCAGTTTTGTTAGACTTGTTTGATCTTGTCGGTTTGTTAGAATTGATATTTTTTCAGAGGATTGGAGTTAAGGTCCTAACGGGCAAACCATCCTCTTGAGAAAAAATCACTTCTCGAATCGGCTTTTCAAATAATCTCTTTTGACCAAAACTTATTTCGAAACCATTTTTCCTCTTCCTCTTTCGGTGCCTTAGATAAGAACAGAAAACTGCCGAATAGGCCATTGGCCGAGAATCGAACCCGATGATGACACTGTTCTGAGGGTATCGAAACTAACGATTAAATTTTATTTGTTTGTTTTGTTTGCAGGTTCGGAAATGGATAGTCGGAAGGACGTCGAAGGAAGTCGGAGATTCAGATAGGACTTAGGAATTGTATTTTTTATGTAATTTTATATTTTTTGTAATTTTATGTTTTATATTTTTTTTGTAAAGAATTATTATTATTATTAATAAAATTCTTTATCTTAACATATTGTAAACTTAAACCCTTATTATCATAATTATTATTTTTGATATTAACTAAAAAGTGGAATGAGAATGAAATAAAATTTGATTTAAAAATGAAATAAAAACAAGGATAACAAAAAAATGGAATAAAAATGAAATTGATTTTTAAAACTACAATAATGATCGATTTAAAAATGAAATTAATTTAAAAAGTGAAACATGATTGATTTAAAAATGAAATGAATTTAAAATAGAAATAAAATTGATTTAACCATTAATTTAAGATATAAAATTAAAAATTTTAACAATGAAATGAAAGTAATTTAAGATATAAAATAAAAAATTTAACCATGAAATGAAAGTAATTTAATTATGAAGTAATAATTCCCGATTCATCCAATTTGTCCGACTAATCTCATCTTCGACGTAGCTTCCGATTAAACCTTCTGATAATTCAAGTAAACACCTTTATCCGAAAAACTCAAGCGATCATATTTTTTGGATAACTTCAATTCACTAGCTTGGATCGAGTTATTCTGACCTCCTCAAATCTTTCACAATCAAACAATTCCAACCAACCAAATTTAACGGCCCAACTTTCCTGACCACAGCTCAAAATTCGTAAATTGACGGCCAACTGCAAACAAATGATTGTTTTAACCTTCATGGACTTAAAAGCGCACCACATGACGTTTTCCTGCAAAAATCGACCAACTGCATAGCCCGTTAGTGGTTAGTCAACGTGCGATGCGAAATACAATGAAATGCGACTAAATCTCAAGGCAAAATTTGGGGTATTACACATATCCTTGTTGTATTTTTCACTGATCAAATCAGCATTACGTGTGAACTCTGGTTCATTCGTCACTCACAATCATGACACGTAAATGAGTGACCGCACAATTTTTTCAAAATCTGCATACACACTGCATTAAAATTACCACTCGGGAATAACCAATGTTATTTGCAGATCGGTAGTTGACAGGAAGGAAATTCCAACAGGGAATATTTGAACAAGACTGAATAAGTCAGTAGTCTGGATCAGAATGGTGTATGTTGTGAAACCCTGTGAATCTGGGGCATTGACTTCCAGTGAGTTCAGAATCAGTTGGTCTGAGGACAAGTCCCGAAGCATCGGTTGATTATGGGACAATTTACTCGAGAAACAGTTGATCAGAAGTGAATCTTCTCGAGAGCCAATAAGGGGCAATTATCCAGAATACTGTGATTTGAGGATAGATCCTTCCAGTGAGTGATCAGGGCAGGTTAAGTCGCTCGACGCTCGTTCAGGGGCAAATCACTTCAGAGATAGTGAAACCAACCAGGTTGGGAGTCGGTTAATTGAGGATGAATCTTTTCATTGTACATATACCGGGGCAAGTCCTCCTGAGGTTGTCTCATAGCAAGTCGATTTTTGTTTGGAGTGGGTTTTCCCAAGAGTCAGATTAGGGCAAAGTCATTGCAAGACCGGGGCAGATCACCCTAAGAACAAAAGATTTTGTTGGGACATCCTTTTGGGTTTGACGTGCAGAAACAGTTCATATCAAACCATCAGGGTACAAATTTTCAGATTTCCTTTTAAGGACTATCCCCACAGAGGCGAAAGAATTGTTCTTCTCCGTGTCATCAGAGTTACTCAGAGCTACTTGAGCAGATTCAGCCAATCTCCAAGTTTGAGACGAATGTCGGGAAATCGTGTTACCATCCCTTGACCCTTCAACTAGAAACCGTGAATTCAGACAGGATATTGTCCAGCGTCAGGCGTATATGACCCATCACGGATGGTCTAAAGCCCAATCCTTATTGGCAATTTTCGGGAAGCCCAATCTATATTGGCGCGCCATTCCTAAAGCCCAATCCATATTGACAATTACTGTGAGGCCCAATCCGTGTTGGCGCATCATTTCAAAATCCAACCCTTATCGGTACGCAGGAAGACTCCGTCTATTTTCCCCAGCAAAAGTCCAATCTTCATTGGCACGGGTAAGCAATCCCCAGCAGAAGTCCAATCATACTTGGCACGTTCGGTTATCCCCCAGTAAAGTCATCCATCCAAAAATCAGTTAATCTGGGGCAATTAGGTCGAGATTTGGCAAATCTCTCGCGGCTATGGGCACTGCTCCACGAATCAGTCGATCAGGGGCAAAAGATTATTACAAGACCGAGGCAAATCACCCTAAGAACAAAAGATTTTGTTGGGACATCCTTTTGGGTTTGACGTGCAGAAACAGTTCATATCTAACCGTCAGGGCACAAAAATCGAAGAGTCTTTATCAGGAAGTTGGTGTCGGTTCAGGGGCAAGGTATTGTGAGGTAGCACCATGGCTAGCTTTTCCTTTCAAGACGAAGTGTTCAGACTGGGGCATGTTGGTATTTTTGGGGCAAATTTCCGAGAAGGTGGATGGAACTCATGTTTCCCCAGCCAAAATCTCTTGATGAAGAGCTCGATTTCAGTTGATGTCATTCCTCGGCTAGTCGCATCTTATCCCTAGAGAGTTGGAATGACGTTATCCCTTCCCGAAGGAAGGATTATTTTCCCCAGAAGAGTATCCTCATGGAAGTTGTCCACAGGATATCCCCAGCAAGACAAGATCAGTGTCCCATGCAGAGTTTATACTCCCTAGAGAGTCGAGGACTTGCGCATTCAATCCCCAGCTGGGAGGATTTCCATGGCGCATAACTGTTGTACCCCAAAATTTGACCAACCGGGTCTCGTATCTAGTCCTATGTTTCGACGCATGACCGCATTCGCATCTGCATATCGCATACAGTGCATTTTTCATTTGTTTTGATTTTATCGGGATCACAGCCCTCGTCTCGCGTCTCAGGTGTTTTTAATCAGTTCAGATAGGTAGAATCGTATTTTAGGGATATTTCGGTGCCCGTTTATTTTTACCGGCTATTTTGGTGCGCTCTCGCGGTGTTATTTTTCGTTCGGTGCTATTTTTGTTCCTCTGGGAATTATTGTGATTTTTCTGGATTTTATTGGCCATTATTAGGGTTTTAATAGATTTTTTAGGATAATATGGAATATTAATAGATTTTAATATTTTTCATAGATTTTAATCCTTTTAGAATATATTCCCTTTTTGATAAATAGGTTTAAATCATTTTTTAGAATATTATAGGGTTTTAATATATTTTTATCATTTTCTTAATGAAATAATAGATTTTTCTTTTAATAGATTTTCTTTTAATTAGTTTAATAAGGATTTAGATATCTTAGATATTAATATAGATTTTGTAGATTTTAAATAGTTTTTTAAAAATAGTTTTAATAGCTTTTTAATCATTTTAATAAATAATATAGATTTTATTTTAGGATAATATAGAATAATAATAGATTTTTTTCTTTTATTAGTTTAAATAGATTTTAATATAGGAGAATATAGTTTTTTTTCTTTTCTTTTATTAATGATAGAGTTTCTTTTAAATAAATTAGATGTTATTAGAAATTTAATAAAAATTTTAATATAGGTTTTATTAGAGTTTTTTTAGATTAGTGGATTTGTTAGAGTTTGTTAATTAATAGAAATTAATTGAGTATTAGTTAGTTAATTAGGTTAGTTTTTAGTTAGTTTTGATTGGTTTAATCTTTTTTAATTCAATTCAGTCTTTTTTGAGTTTTTTTAACCATTTTCGTTTGGGCCTATATCCAATTTCGTTCATCCACAGCCCAAATTCGCTTGGTCTAAGTCCAGAAGATTCCAGAATTGTCCAGAATTCAGCAAGTCCATATATAATCAGAGCATCCACGTGTAAGAACGAAGGAGGACCCACGTTTTCACTCATCAGACTGCCACCTCGCACTTCCATCCATCTCTCTCTGCCACGTCTCCAACACGTGGGATCCATGCGCTCACCCTCTCCACCAGCCACACCACGCGTCTAACGCTGAAGCCCCAGCAGTTGCATGACCGGCGGCCATGCAACCGCCGCAACAACCCGCCGGCGACAACCCTAACCTACTCCGGCCACCATCTGCTTCACCGGAAAACCAAAACTCAGAAATTCTCCAACCTCCTCCTCCAATCTTCATCCTCTCCGGTCATTTTCCTCCATCACCGATCAACCTTCATCATCCGCATCATCCAAATTTCAGAAACCTCCTTCAATCTTCATCTCAAACCCAGAAAATTCCAGAAACCACCGCCAACCTCCATCTCCTCCGATCAACTTCCAACTCCGGTCATCAACAAGCCTCATCAGCGACCTCTCATCATCACCTTCAATCTTCATCAGATTCTTCAACCGTTTCCAGAAAATTACAACCCTCCTTCTCAACAACTCTCAACCACAATCATCATCTCTAGATTCAACCGATCAACCTTCATCTTTCTGATCCACATCATCAACAAGAAGAACAATCTTCATCATATCACCTGGAAATCGCCAGAAACATCTTCACCGTTCAACAGCAAGAACATGCAAGAAGTCTCCAGAAATTCATCAGGAATGATGAATATTCATCGCTCTTCTTCGTGAGCTCTCCAGGACGTCTTCCATCTCCAGAAAAGAAATTCCAAGAAGCTTCATCAATCTTCTCCAGATATCATCAATAATCAACAATCTTCATCGCAAATCATCAACCTACATCCGTCCTCCTTTAATTCTCCAGGAAACGTCAACAGATCCTTCAAGATCGGCTATCAATGCTCAACACTCATCATCAAGATTGCTTCACAGATTGTTTTATGTGGAAAACGGAAAGGGGAGAGATGGTGAGAGAAAGAAGTCTGAGAGGGTGAGGGCGACGGTGGCGGCGCCATGAGTAGAGGGGAGGAAGTTTTAGGGTTTCAGGTTCAGAGGAGAGTGAAGGTGGGGAGAGGAAGGGTCGCTGGCTTGGACTGGGCCATAGGCCCAAAGTTTTTTTTCGTGCCACCCCCCGTTTTTGGTATCCACCCTCAATTTCTGTGTTTTTTTGGAGGGACTATGGGCTGGGCCCATTGTTTTGCTGATACACTCCCGCGTTTCCTAACTCCCCCCCCCCCCCCCCCCCCCCCCCCCCCGTGTGTGTGTTCTGTGTGATTGGGCTGGGCCCTGGTTTCTTTTGCTAGTAACACCCCCAGCTGGGCTGTGTACCCCCCCTGTCTTCTTTTCTTTACTTTTTATTTTGTTTAGTTTTTAGAAATAAAGAAATGTAAAGAAAGTGTAGAAAAAATATATAGAGAAAAAAATATTGAAAAAAAAATATAGAGAATAGAAAAAATAGAAAGAAATATGAGAAAATAAAAAAAAATATAGAAAAAATATATGGAAAATATGTGGAAAAATAGTGAGAAAAATATATAGAAAAAATATGAAAAAAGAGGAAAGATATTTTGAGAAAAAAGAGAAGGAAAAAGAGAAAAATATTAGTGTAGACTTAATATTTTTTAGAGTACATTTTCTTTTAGGATATTTTTTCATGGAGTTCACTTTTAGAGATAGTTTTAGACGTCCACTTGTTAGGGGACTTTTCCATTTGATTTTTCAGGATAGGATAGGATAGTATTTCATAGGAGTTTATTTTTCAGTATTCACTCATTGTAACCATTTTTCAGAATGTTAATAAAATGAGATTTGAGCTGTGGTCCCGAAGTAGCCGAACTACAGCTGCTCTGATTCCTCGTACCAGACGAGGATATGTAGGCATAGGATGCGATATCCTAGCGAGCACACTAACGATTAACCTTTTGTTCTCTCGCTGCTGTGCGATCGAGACTTTCCCGCTGACGACTGATTATTACCCTTTTCTCTTGCCCGAGTGCATTTGAGACCAGACCGTAGTTTTTCCCATAGGTCCCCGTACCTGTAAAACCAGTTTGATTTCTCACTGCTGTGTGAGAATACCCAGTTTAGCCGTAGTTAGCCTGAACTACGTAAAGCTCTGATCTTCCATGCAGTGTGGAAGTACGTAGGCACAAGACGCGAGGTCTTGGCGAGCCAATTTTCCCGTAGCCCCGAACTACGTTGACTCTGACTTTCTCTCTTGAGAATACGTAGGCGTAGAGTGTGACGCTCTATCGAGTCAATTCCCTTCCGTTTAGATTTAGCAGCCGTAGATAGATTGTTTTGCATCCTGTAGACAACCCAAGCAAGCGAGGATCCCGTCGAGTACGACGGACGTGAGGGGTGCTAATACCTTCCCCTTGCGTAACCGACTCTCGAACCCAGACAATGGTTGCGATGACCTTGTCTTACCCTTTTTCATCAGGTTTTTCCGATCGTTTCCTTTCCCGCTCTGAGGGATAAATAACGAAAGGTGGCGACTCTTCTGTCATGCCGACACCTTATTTTCGCGCAAGCGACAATAACCAAGATAGAAGTTCAGAAGGATTATCCCCACCGAGGATGGTTTTCTTTCTCTCCGCAGGTCATCATGCCTTCGTCAGGATGATTATCCCCAGCGGAGTGGTAGTTCCGAGTTTGTAAGCTGTACCCAAACAGTTGTCTCCCAGAAGGGTTGCTTCTCCCCCCAGCTGAGTTAATCTTCCCAGCAGGTGTTATTCTTTCCTCCAGTGGAAATTGATGTGTAATCTCTCCCCGGCAGAGTTGGTTGTATTTCCGGCATTTATTTTGGCCAGAATACTTTGTGATACCCGTTCATCCTCAACAGGGTGGTATTTGTCCTCAACAGCCGTGTTGAAGCAAGCTTGTCAGAGTTTCCTCAACAGCCTGAACCTGCATTTGCATTTGCATACATTATCATGTTTGCATACATTATCATGTTTGCATATATCCGAAAACGCGTAGCATTTCCATGCCGTATGTTGCATTACGCCATTATCAGACATACGCATGTTGAAACATAAATCAGGTTGGTTAACCTTTTGCTTTTCAGGTGTGTTTTTCAGCAGGAGTGTGAAGTTACAATGCAGATCTGTTACCGGATGATCGAGGTCTCGCCGTGAGACATGTGATGACACAGTTATTGTTATCATTCCCCACAGAGTTACTGGTTGAAGTTTCTCGTATCCGACAGCGGAGTGTTTTTCTTCAGGTTTGCTGTCGCGGCAGCATTTCAGGGTTTCATAAGTCAAAATTTCAGAAGTGTTCACTTGTTGTCGAAACGGGTGTCGGGCCATTATTTTCCGAATATCCCTAGTGGAGTTAGCTACTACCGCGAACAGGCTAGAAAGCTATATCCAAGGTTATTTTCCCGTATGAAACAGGCGGAAGAACTTTCCTGTATGAATCAGGCAGATGTGTTATGTTTCCCGTAAGAATCAGGAGGATGAACTTTCCTGTAAGTATCAGGCAGATGTGTTATGTTTTCCCGTAAGAATCAGGCGGATGAACTTTCCTGTATGAATCAGGCAGATGTGTTGTGAGTTTCCCGTATGAATCAGGCGGATGAACTTTCCTGTAAGTATCAGGCAGATGTGTTATGTTTTCCCGTAAGAATCAGGCGGATGAACTTTCCTGTAAGTATCAGGCAGATGTGTTATGTTTTCCCGTAAGAATCAGGCGGATGAACTTTCCTGTAAGTATCAGGCAAATGTGTTATGTTTTCCCGTAAGAATCAGGCGGATGAACTTTCCTGTATGTATCAGGCAGATGTGTTATGTTTTCCCGTAAGAATCAGGCGGATGAACTTTCCTGTAAGAATCAGGCAGATGTGTTTTCCCGTATGAAACAGGCGGATGAATTATTCCTGTAAGAATCAGGCAGATGACTTTTCCTGTATGAAACAGGCGGATGAACTTTCCTATAAGAATCAGGCAGATGTATTTTCCTGTATGAAGCAGGCGGATGAATCTTCCGGTATCCAGATAGATGATTCTCCCGTGATAGACAGGGTATGTGAGTTGTATTCTGATATTTGACAAAAGTACTTTCCCCAATGACGTCGTCGTAATTTCCTCGTGTTGACGAAATATTACTGTCCCCAGTAGAGTCCTCCTCAAATTCGTCTGTGGGTTGGGACCAACGGAGTTAGCTACTGTAGAGATAAACAGAGTTTCCTGTGTTTAGGCAGATGGTTTTCCCGTATGAAGCAGGCGGATGAACTTTCCTGTAATCAGGCAGATGACAGAATCTCTATGCGTGTTGACGAATTGGTTCCTCTTCTGGTGTTGACAAGGTTAGTCTAATGGTGGACGGAGGTGTTTTTACGAAAATAGCTCAGTGCCCGTGGTGTCACGCAGGTGATTGATGTTGAAATCAAAATTTTATCAGATAATTGACCAGTTGCTGCCGTAACAACCCAATTCAGTTCATTGGACGTTGCTTCTCAAGCAGTTTTGCAGTTTATCTCTACGGTTGGCAAATTTCAGGGTTTCTTTGGTATTCAACCGTCTCGTACCTCGAATGTTTGAAGGTCGTTCGCTCTTCAACCCTTCAGGTCCAAGCCGCTTGAATAGGGGCAGCTGTTGCACCCCAAAATTTGACCAACCAGTTCCCACATCTGGTTTATGTTTCGACGCATTTTGCATTCGCACTCGCATACCGCATACATTGCATTTTTTTAGCCATTTTGGACTTTATCGGGATTACAGCCTCCCCTGGCGTTTTAGGCATTTCAGGCCAATACGAGGATTTATTTTGAGAATTGGTGCTCGTTCCCTGTGTTTTCAGGCCATCTCGGTGCCCGGTTTTTACCGCTTATTTCGCTATAATTGCGTAGTTGTTCTCTAATCGATTTAATCAGCTTTATTGCTCTTTTTAGATCTTTCCTTTATTTTCTAGAATTTTAATTGATTTTAATTATTTTTCTAGGATTTTAATTCTTTTAATAGAGTTTTAATAACAATTTTCTATTTTTAGAATAATTCATTTTAGATATTAATAGATATTTCTTTTTAAATAATTTTCTCTAGTTTTAATAGAGTTTTACTAGATATTATAATATAGTTCCTTTTAATAGAATTAATATAGAATAATAGTTTTTTAATAGAGTTTTATTAGATATTAGTTTTAATATAGAAATAGAATAGTAAAGAGAATTTTAAATAGTTTTAATAGTGTTTCTAGAAATTAATAGGTTTAATAAATTTTTTTGGCAAAATATCCTTTTTGGTCCCTTAACTATACCTCGGTGTTCATTTTGGTCCCTTAACTTTAAAAAGTTCCATATTGGTCCCTTAACTCTTCAAATGTTCCATATTAGTCCTTTTTAACATATTAGCGATGGATTTAGCGACGGTTTTTTGATTTTTTTTTCGTCGCTAATAGGTCAAAAAGGACTAATATGGAACGTTTGAAGAGTTAAGGGACCAATATGGAACTTTTTAAAGTTAAGGGACCCAAATGAACCCTGAAGTATAGTTAAGGGACCAAAAAAGATATTTTGCCAATCTTTTTCTATTTTTAATAGATTTATGAATTAATGGAGATTAATTAGATTTTAATCACTTTTTTAATTAGAATTAATTAGGATATTAGCATTTAATTTTCAGTTAATTAGTGTTAATTAGGTTCAGAGTTTAAGAGTTTTAATTAGGGTTAATGATCATTAGAATCTTGAGTGTATTATTAATTGAGTCTTAGTGTATTAATCAGATTTTAAATCAGAGTTAATCAATTTTCGGTGGGCCATGTGTCATTTCTGGAGGCCCAACACAAGTCTAATCCGCTGCCATGTGTCACTGTAAAGAGGGCCCACCTCATTTTTCCACTGGGATTTTTCGGCCACCTCATCACGCCACACGTCCCTCTCTCTCTCTCTCTCTTCCCTCACTGCCACTTGTCCCCCATTCACACTCTCTCCATACCACGTGACTCCCTCTCCTCCTTCTCCCTCTGCATGCTCGCCACCTGCATCCCACTACTACACCTCACTGGAGATCCCACCGCCGGCCATGTAGCCACCGTAACCACTCGCCGGAAAGCATAACCGTCGCCGGAGAACTGCAAAGTCACCGGGAAATTTATCACTTCTTCATCTTTTTTTCAGATCCTTCAAGATCCATAGATCTTCAAACTTCATCAATTTTTCGTCAGATCTGGATCGGTGTTCATCATCAAATTCATCAATCATCAGAACTATCTTCAACAGTTCAAGAAGCCTCAAGATTCGTCCAGATCTTCATCTGTGTGCTTGCCAGATTTCCAAAAACTAATCTGTGTTCTTCAACATTCATCAATCTCCAAGAATTTCCGCCCAGAATCTCAAACGATCTTCAACTAAGTTCTTCAGAAATTCGTAGATCAAGAACGTTCTTCAAACTTCGTGGAGTTTCTCCAGAATCCATTCAACTTCCATAACTTCATCGTCCGTTCATCAGCCTCCCGTTCATCTCTTCATCGTAGTCAAGCACTTTCAGAAAGCTTCATCAAAAATTCTTTGAACCTTCAACAACGTTTATCAAGGACATTCAAGACCTCCTTGTGTTCATCTTACGTTTTCCAGAAATCCATCCACCGTGACCGAATTTCACCTGTGTCGTGAAGATCCGATCTTCATCTTCTCCATGGATATAAACACCATCACTTCATCTGTTCATCAAGAGACTCCAGAGTTTGTACCATCTTCTTTGAACATCAAGGTTTATTGTTTAACTTGAAAGAGGACGACGAGCATAAAGGATTAAGCTCAGGTTGATTAACGTCGTCCTGAGGATTGTGGAAGAAGAAGCTAGAGTGTGACGGCGGGGAAATGAGAGAAGCTGAAGGTGCTGGCGGCGGAGTGTGAGGGGAGATTGTCCTAGGGTTTCAGAATTGAATTTGGGAGAAATGAGAGAGGCGAAAGGGTTTGGTTGTCCGTGGGCCTTAGGGCCCAGTCTCAACTCTTGGATCCATACTCCTCTGTTTTCGTGGCACCCCTTTTTTCCTCAACATTTTTGTTACGTATGGGCTGGGCCCAGTAACACCGGATGTTTCTGAACTACACACTCCCGTTTTTGCTATCCCCCTCCCTTTTTTTTCCTGCTGTTAGTTTTGGGCTGGGCCAAATTTCCATCTTTTTTTTTCCTGCCTACACCCACAACTACTAATGCACCCCCCTGCAGTTTTTTTCCTTTATTTTTCTTGTATTGTTTTAATGCATTTAATGGTTTTTTTTAAGATAATATTTTCATTTAAGGAAATTAGTTTATTTTTCTTTTAAAGAAGAACTTAGAACTTAGTTTAATTTCTTTTAAAGGATAGAACTAAATTTAGTTTTAATTCTTTTTAGCATATATTTTCCTTAGGAGATTATTTTTGTCGTATTTTAGGAGTAGACTTTTATTTTGTGTTGGATTTCTCTCCTATTTTCGTTTCTATCTGATTTTATTCTCGATTTTATTTCTGGATGGCCGTGTGACACGATTCAATTGGAGAATGATTTTCGATATCATTTATCTATCTTGTCTTTGACACGAATATTAATACGCTACCTCTTAGAGTTCAATTTCTCGTATAAGGCGAACCATGACGGTCTAAGCGTTACATTGGTTCTTGATTCGAGCGTCATCCTCAAGGATCCAGAGAGGAGAAGATTGGAATGGAGCTTGCGCGCACGTCAGGAGTCAACGGAGCTGCTTCGTTCATCATCATCATCTTATTCAAAGTCTTCAGGCAACCGTCGAGTATTGTGAGCCGCATCGTTAGATACGAAGGAAACGGCAGCTGAGGAGTTTCTTCTTAGGTTCTTGCGTGTGTGTCCCGGGTTCCTTCCCGTTTAGGCGTAGGTCTTCTTCCTCTTTGTTCTCGCCTCGTGCGAGCGAAACCCCTTTTCTCTCGCGTTCAGGCGATCGAGACCCCTTCTCTTGCCCACGTGCAATCGAGACTCGTTTTCCCGTCGAACTACGTTTGCTCTGATCTATCGTGCCGGACGAGAGTACGTAGGCATAGGATGCGATATCCTAGCGAGCTCCCTTTTTCCCGTTTCCCCGTTTAGTTGTAGTTGGCTGAACTACAACTGCTCTGATTTCTCGTACCAAATGAGAATATGTAGGCATAGGATGCGATATCCTAGCGAGCACACTAACAACTAACCTTTCTGTTCTCTCGCTGCCGTGCGATCGAGACTTTCCCGCTGACGAATGACGTTTCCCTTTCTCTTGCCCTTGCGCATTTGAGACCAGACCGTAGTTTTAAGTTCCCGTAGGTTCCCGTACCTTTCAAGCCAACTTAATCTCTCACCCCTGTGTGATCGAGAACACCCTGTGTAGCCGTAGTTAGCCTGAACTACGTAAGCTCTGATCTTTCACGTTGTGTGGAAGTACGTAGGCACAAGACGCGAAGTCTTGGCGAGCCAATTCCCTGTAGTTTCCTGAACTACGATGACTCTGACTTTCTCTCTTGAGAATACGTAGGCATAGAGTGCGATGCTCTATCGAGTCAGTTTCTTTCCGTTTAGATTTAGCAGCCGTAGATAGATTGTTTTGCATCCCTTAGACAAACCAAGCAAGCGTGGATCCCGTCGAGTACGACAGACGTGAGGGGGGCTAATACCTTCCCCTTGCGTAACCGGTTCCCGAATCCAGGATTTGGTTGCGATGACCATTCCTTTCCCATCTTTGCGGTAGGTTTACTTCGAGCGTTTCCTTTCCCTCCTTTGGGATAAATAACGCACGGTGACGACTCTTCTATTTAGCCGGCGCCGATTTTCGCAGTAGCGACACTACTCGCCGCCGTGAGCTAGCCATCACCCCCAAACTGTAATATACCTACTATGGCCTCTGAGTCTCTATGCCTTTGTAGGGGGAACACACACATCTGTACTTTTTGAACAGTACATTAGCGCCCACCAGGGGACCCGGTAAAGTTAACATGGGCCACACCATTTTTCAACAACCATAACTTTCACTTCCGTACCCTTAACTCCAACGTCTAACTATTATCGGTTATGGTAAATAGTATAACTCTATCACCTACTCTTAAAGGGACCAGAGGTACATACAGTGTCGAGGCCATGGTAGAGATGCGAGCTGCCATGGACGAGCTACGACGCCATAATTGGTTGTTAGAATATGACGTCCAAAACAACAAACAACACCAACATGAGGTCAATCCTCTATAAGAGGTGGAACTATTGGATCCCCAACCACTCTCGGACAATATATGAGGGCCCTTATCCCCAAAGTTTCAAACCCCTGTCTTTGGCCAAGTTTGATGGGCACAGTGATCCCTACAAACACGTCGCCTCCATCAACACACAAATGGTCATCATAGGAGCATCAGACTCCCTAAAATGTAAGTTGTTGTCAGACACTTTTTGGGAGGCCGTCCTTAGATGACACATGGGCCTTCCATGTGCCTCTATTAACATGTATCAGGAGTTGGTGAGAAGGTGGCACACCAGCTCACCGCCAGTCTCCACTAGAAGATGTCAACCACGATCCTGTTCAATATCCGTCATAGTCTGTTGTAACACCCTAAACCTTGAAACTTAAAAATAAAGCATTACACGATAATTTAAGGTGTCACCAACGTCAATCATTCGAAAACACATCAAATCATTTAAAAGCCACGCAACAGAAAAACATTTTCAGCACAACTTCATAAATAAGTTATAAACTCAAAAACAACAAAAACAACAACAACTTCGAAAACATAATAACTCTTGTTCCCAATGTTACACGATAAGAGAAATAAACCACTAATGTATTATAAAGCAAATAAAATAAAAGCGAAGAATAGCTCCAACAAGCTACCTTCCAACATACAACAACAAGGATCACTCTTGAGTATCTGCAAGATGTTCATGGTGGACAACATGAAGTAAAAGGGGTGAGAAACAACATTCAATATCAATAGTGTAAAGAATACTAAGGTAGAGAACATACAATAAACACACATTCATTATATAATCAACAACGACGTAGTCTCACACTCATTCATAACATGTATAAATACTCAACCAATCAACAACATCATGAACAATCAACTATGTATGCAAACATGTATGTAATGTACTTCATAATTGTCTCTTTACGCATGCAATACCATTTATGAACACTCAGGTTCATCTTGCTCCTGAATTCACACCATAGAATCAGAGCACACCAAATTGTTACCATCACCATATATAACGCTTCTTCCATTCCCATATAAAATCAGCTACTCGCTCCAGAATCCCCACCATAGGACCAAACCACAGCAAAAATCATTATTATCACCATAAGCAACGGTTCACCGATTCCCATCTGGAATCAGCTACTCACTCCTGAATCTATACCATTGGACTAGAGCACACCAAAACTGGATCGAAATCCGTGCACCATGATGCATGACTACAACTCAATTATTTCACCAAGCACTACCATTCTGCGAGCGAGCAAACGCTCGTAGGTCATATTTTTCGAGATGCGACAACTATCGAATATAAAAGTTGGCACTTGGCAAAATAAGGTTGGGAAGGGATTTGGAAGCTTAACAAATAAAACACAATAATAACAAAAGGTTTCAATGCACATAAATTAACATGTTTCACAGCTCAAACACACATCAAATCTATTTTATAACAAAACTAAAAGAAGAGAACTTAAACATGAATAATGCAACCATAACCTATAAGAATAACGGTGGCGAGAGAAATAGTAATGGCGGGTAGCCAGAGCAACATTTTGGTGAGAGCAATTTTTTGTGGCTTATGATTTCTATTTTTTATGTTTGGAGTTTGATTTTGACTGTTTGTTTTGTTAAAAGAAATGAAGTGTAAATAAAGATGGAGAAGAGTTAGAACAATACAAAATTTGGGTTTAATAATGAGATAAATAAAAGATTAAGTAAATATTTATAGTCATCTCGGTTCAGTTCATTGATTTGGCGGTTCTTAAAAACTAAAATCGAGATCCAAACAAAACCATCTCAATTTTTATTGGTTCGGTTCGGTTTTTGAACTGAACCAAAAACAACTCGTTCTTTTCAATTTAGTCTGATTTGAATTGTGAATTTAATTAATTTTTTCTGATCTACTTACACCCCTAATACATCCATATTTCAACTTTTTATTTATTCTTTGTACAGACCACCAATTTCACAATTCAATATAATATTTTTTCTTTGATTAGAACCAAAATCACCCCTAAAAATAATTAAAACAAAAACATAACTCAACCACTTCATAATGAATCCAATATAATAAATTGTCTCTTGGAAAAAAAAATCTTAGAGTAAAAAGTTTTTTCTAAAATCAAGTTACTTAAGGAGAATATCTGATCTCAAATCAATTTGGATTCTCCTATTAATGAAATGAAATTATGAAATTGAAAATAAAAACATTTATCAGATGGACCTTTTTATAATTGATTTTTCATCGTATTAGACAAATCATTTCAAGAGAATTTTGCAAAGCTAGTTGAGAGTTGATACAAATATAAATGATAATAAATAATTAAAAGTTACTTAAATTTGTTTTAAGACAAAAAAGAAGCTGATTAAGTAAAGTATGAATGATCGTGTAACTCAGATTTGGATCCTCTCCTTTTTTATATATCATGTCATCTCTTATGTTCTAATCTAACATTCAGAATTTATAATGAATAATTAAATAAAAAAGTCATTTAATAGGAGAGAGAAATGAATAAGTAATTTGTCTTTGTTATTTTTGTCTTTGTTATTTAATTATTCATTATAAATTTTAAACCGTTAGATTAGAAACATAAGAGATGACATGATATATAAAAAAGGAGAAAATCCAAATCCGTGTAATTTATATCCAATAGAAATCTGCAAAATATAGTTAATGGATAGAGTAAAAATCTACATAATAGATATTGAACATGAATATAAATAATTATCCATCTCATTCATGCATACATAACATATGCTTATATATTTTAATTTTTATTATTTATATAAAAATATATGTATTTTAATTTTGAAAAATACATTATTAATAAATAACTATTATGTATTTCAATATAAATATTTGTTTAACTCATAATTCAACAATAAAATCTTAAATATTTTTATAATATTATAAAACTTAAAATTATATGATATTTTATAATTTATTTATTTATTTATTTATATTAAAAACTATTCATAAGATATAGACTATAAAAACAAAATATAATTAAGGTTAGTCGTCACGCGAGTAATAATTTTGGTGATTTTTTTATGGAAACATGTAAATGAATTATATTTGTAGGTTAAAAATCAAATTTTGTGAAAATTAGTTATATTTTATGAATGAGTTTGAGTAAATATGTTTATAATAAGTTAAAAATAATTCATATTGATTATACACTTGTCTATCAATTAATTTTTTTTTAATAAAAGCATCCAAAAAAATCCTTTGAATAAAGGTTAAACGTGAAAATGAAGAGGACTTTCAACATCTTGGAGGGTGGAGTATGAATTTCTCTAGGAAAGGTAGAGGTGCGAAAAGGAGGCCCAAGACCTTTTTGAGTAACGGTTAGCCCATGTTTCTGTTTAGTATACTCAGTGTAGCCTTTTTGGCCCATTTTCTAGTACATTCTTTACACTTCACAAGCTTCCGTGCCCAAAAATCTCAGTTTCTCTCGTGTGGTCGTAGCAAACCCTAGATCGAATAATGTCTGGAGGGTACGGTCATGATGGCGGAGGTGGTTCCGCGCCACCGTCCTATGGAGGTAGTGGTGGATACGGTTCAACCGGTGGTTACGGAGGTGGCGCAGGTGGAGGTGGCGGAAATTATGGAGGAGGCAGCGGTGGTGGTTATGGCGGAAATGAAAGCGGTGGAGGTTACGGAGGGAAAGGTAGCGGAAACGGAGGTGGCGCCGGATATGGAGGTGGCGATGGTGGAGGTTATGGCGGAAGGAGTGGATACGGTGGAAACGATGGTGGAGGATATGGTGGAAGAGGCGGGGGCGGCAGTAGGGGAAGTGGTGGATATGGAGGTCGAGGTTTGTAATTTTGGTCTATCATTTTTTATTGCGTTTTTTGTTTATTCTTTATTGCATGAACTTGATTGATGTGAACATATGCAGGTGGTGGTGGTGGTGGATTTCAAGGTGGAGATCGTGGTGGTAGAGGTGGTGGTGGTGGTCGTGGCGGCCGCGGTGGAGGTGGAAGTGGCAGAGATGGAGATTGGCGTTGCCCTAATGAAAGGTATTATATTTGCGTTAGAGGATAAATATCTGTTTTCATTCAAATATACTTCTGTTGATTGTTAGGTTTTCACATGATTTTATATATTTTTATTGCTATATTATTTGTTGTGGATAGTTGTGGGAACGTGAACTTTGCCAGAAGAAATGAGTGTAACAAGTGTGGCACTCCATGTCCTACCAGCGGTAATGACCGCAGTGGCGGTGGTAGTGGTGGTGGATATAATAGAGGAGGAAGTGGTGGGGGATATGGCAGTAACCAAGGGGGTAGATCTGGGAATTATGATGGAGGCAGAACTAATGATTATAATGGTGGAAGGAGTAATAACAATGATGGCCGTGGTGGAGGGGGCAATAGGGGTGGCTCATATGGTGGTAATCAAGGCAGAGATGATGGGGGCTATGGTCAAGCTCCTCCTCCTGCTGCTGCTCAGTCTTATGGTGGTGGTGGTGGAAACTACCCTCCTGCTTATGGTGGGAATGCAAATTATGGAACAGATGCTGTTCCTCCACCAACAAGCTATACCGGTGGACCTAATTCATATCCTCCTTCATATGGAGGCAACACTGGTGGTTATGGTGGAGATAATCAAGGCGATGCACGGAGTGGTGGTAGGGCTGCCCCACCATCTGGATATGACAGTGGTAATCGTGGGGGCTTTGGTGGAGCTCCTGCTGAGTCAGCAGCTCCGGTGAAGCAATGCGACAAGAATTGTGGAGATACATGTGATAACTCTAGAATCTACATCTCAAACTTACCACCTGATGTGACTGTTGATGAATTGCAACAACTTTTTGGAGGCATTGGACAAGTAATGTTCTGATCTGTTGACTTTTGCACTTTTTAGCTGTCTCAATTTTCTATCATGAATATTTCATGTGGAAGTATATCTGTAAGAGTAATTTCATATTTTTCATTTTGAGGCATAACCATATTTTTTGAGGTACCTATTGAGTTGCACTTTGTATAAGTAATACAACTCTGTTGTAATGGTGGAAATATGTTTTTTTTTTTCTATATGTGGAGAATTAGACTCAACATTCTAGACATTTTTTTTACATTAGTTTTAACTGCCTAGGTTGGAAGAATTAAGCAAAAGAGGGGTTATAAAGATCAATGGCCTTACAACATAAAGATTTATACCGATGAAAATGGAAAAAACAAGGGCGATGCATGCCTTGCTTATGAAGATCCCTTTGCAGCTCACTCTGCTGGCGGTTTTTACAACGGTACTACTTTGAACTACCTCTTTCCCTTCTATATAGTGTACTTAATGATATAATTTCTTGTATGAAGTTCAACTAATCATGAATATGCAATTTCAGAATATGATTTGAGGGGTTACAAAATCAGTGTTGCGATGGCAGAGAAATCTGCACCAAGGGCTCCGCAAGCAAATAACCATGGGTATGCATTACTCACCGAATCTATTTGTTAGGATGAATGATATGCTAATGTTGCAGATTAGGATTGAAAATATGGGCTATGTATTATTATATTATAATACTTCTAATATGTTCACTCATTAAATCTCTATGTATATCTTCTATTTTTCTATTTCATGTTTTAAGCTTAAATGTCATAGTTGGAGACTATTGAGCTCATAAACTTCCAATCATCTCATCAACATCATATCAACAATTGAAATTATAAACTATTATCAAATTTAATTATGTTTGATTCAATTTGAATTTTTGTATTTTTTTTTGTTGCAAGTATTTGGTATTTATAGTCTTGTTATACTGATAACATAAATCAACTGATAATGTTTATATATTTACATATTGATAGTCTTATATATGATAATTCTATCTCTCTTTTGAAGTTTATATTAATTGTTCTTTTTTAAATTTTTTAGGGGCAATAGGGGTGGCTATGGTGGAGATAGGCGCCGAGACAATTCTGGCCCTGATCGACGGGATCATTATAGTGGGAATCGTTCACGCCCATACTAGAGATTTGTCATTGAACGTTTTATGTATACTGTGGTCTGAGGGATTTATTATTTCAGTTGGCTGGTTTCTTGAACTGGATGCTAAGAGGTAGGTTGTTCGCTTACTCTGAGCAAGACCTCTTCGCTCCTGCTTTTTCGTTTATTAGTTGGTGGGTTGACTTTTTAGTTTGGGATTAATTTGATTATATGAATGTTTTTATAGAGGCATGTGGATAGTCTACAAATAATCGCTGCTAAAGTAGGTTGATTATTTCAGGTGAGTGCTGCTTTCATGAAACATGCTTTACACTTGCTTGATATTAAACCATATGTCATTATGTGGATAAATGCTTGCATCCCTGGCTTATCCCATGTGGCATCTGGTACAAGCAGGTGATTGCATTAATGAATAGAATACTGTATATCAGTCATATTTTGATGGATCAATTATCCCATTTAGTTAGTGCTTTTCAAGTGCAATTTGTTTTGCCAGGATATTAGTGATTCTGCATGTATGTATCTTCAAATTCATTCACAATCTTTTCATTACAAGTTCTTCAATGATGTCCTGTTGGAAAGCAAGGCATTATAATTTCCAAAAGTCTTTTATTGTTCTAAACTTGATCACTGTTGACAAGTTTGATAACTTGTTGACAAGTTTTGATAACTTTTTGAATTGGCTGTCCAGCTGCCCAAGGTTAGCTTGTGTTGATAAGCTAACTTTATACAAACAACATCTGGCTTTATCAGTTAGGGTTCTTTTATGTTTTGAAAAGCAATTTTGTTACTACGTTTAGCAACAAATTTGAACTAGTCGCCTTTAATAAAAATTTACATTTTTATGATAATATAATTTGACTAGTTAAGTTGGTTGGTGTATTAAAAAAACCTGATATTTTTTGTTATTTTTTTCTAGTTTAAAAACTTTCTTTTGGATTTTTGTTATCAGACAACTTAGTCCATGAAGTTAAAGAATGTCAATCAATTTAGTCTCTGGCTTTATCCCATGGTTTTTAATTTTGATTGAGTTAATGTTAGTTTTTCTTTTCTTCTAATTTTTTGCTGTGTTATCATATTTATTATTATTTTAATTGGCTCATTGGATTGGGTTGGGTTCCTTCTCTTTGGAATATTTTAAGTATTTAGCTAATAGTAATAATTTTCAAGCTCTTTATCATTTTAAGCTATGTTAAGTGTTATTCTCGTGACCATCTGTGGTAACCAATTGGTGCATGTCGTTGATGCTTTCACCTACCTTCACTTTTGTTGTATCTCCTGCCACCGAGTACATTTCTTCTCGAAGCCTTTTCACATTATTTCCCACACATTAATCCCCAGTCTGTATATTTGACCTCAACTGTGAGCAGAATTTTCATTCATGGGTTGGATGAGAAGCTGTGAGCAGAATTTTCATTCATGGGTTGGATGAGAAGCGGCAAACTTGTTATCTTTCCTTATCATTGGATTTTTCATTTAGGTCTAGATTCATGGCAAACTTGTTATCTTTCCTTATCATTGGATTTTTCATTTAGGTCTAGATTCATGGTGTTCATGATTTATGTGGCCGAATTACTTTCTTTGGTTGATTGGTGCGATGAACAAAATGTGGTGTTACAATATTTCAAATCACCGTTGAGTTTGTTTATATTAATATTTTTGTTTAAGATAAAAAAAATATAAAAAAAATATTCATTGTTCTATATAAGCGTTTACGTATTTTAAGCTTTTTTGTATATTGCAAAATTCATTAGAAGTTATATATGAAAACCAGGGTTTACGTTTTCTAAACTTTTTTGTATAGTGCAAAATTCATTAGAAATTATATATGAAAACCAGGGTTTTAATGATTGCATAAGCGATTTTAGGTCAAGTCTAATTGTTACTTTTCCCGAAGGCCCGAGAAAGACCAATAAACAATCATGTTCTAATTTGGCAGTTAGTCCAGATGTGACTAATCCTTAAGTCTAATTGACTATTTGAATGGCCTTGAGATTTGAAAAAAAAACATTCGTGCAACTTGCATATTCATTATCATTTAGAAATAGAGATATGATGAGGAGGGTTTGGGTTATAATACTCAATTTTTTTTTCTTTTCACAATTTGAAATGTTTTCTATACTTGAGTTTATATTTGCATGGCCACCAATCTATATATTTGTACCATATGAGTAGCTAAGTCTTATTTTATTTTTTATCAAATGAGTAGTTAAGTTCTGTAGTTTTATTTTTGGGTAATGTTAACTTGTGTCTTTGGGGCATATGTTAAGAAAACTATTTTTAGTAAATTTGTATTGGAAAAAACAATTTGAAAGTTAATTTTATACTTTAATTAAAGTTTGTATACAATTTTCAAGATAATATTTCTTAATTTAGTTCTTAACATGTGCCATTGGAGCCCAAGTTAACACTACTCTTTATTTTTTATCATATGAGTAGCTAAGTCTAGTAGTTTTATGTGTTACCTAAATCTGATAAAACTAATTTTAACAATTGAAAAAATATATCATTTTAAATTTTTAACAAAATTTACAAAATTCAAAAATTTTATTATTCAATTATGAAATAATTGGACACTTAAATTAAACTGTAATATTTAAAGTGGAATGTATTTATTCAAAGAAATAAGACATTTTTTTATATGATGATATAAATTAATATACGCAAGTATGGGATGGATATAAGGATATCAATGAGTAGAGTTAAGCTAGATGTATTGTAGTATTTATCTTTAAAAATTTGTTTGAGTTTACATTTGTATTAAGGGTGGTAAAGTTGGCAGTTCGTTTTATTTAGGTCTGTTCTATTTAAATTCGTACAAAAATGGGGTGGGGCGGGCCAACATTTTTGTTAAAATTGTTTTAATTTTAAGTAAAAATAAAAAGGTTTAACAAATAGCTTGTGGGTTAGGCAGGGTAGGTCAACTTTTTCAAGCGGGTTAGGCGGGGCAGGTCAACTTAAAATACCGAATTAAAAACCTCAACCCAACCCGCCAAATGGGTCGACCTGGTGGGAGCAACCCGTATTGTCACTTCTAATTTGCGTGGACATCAATGTTTATATATGTCTATATATGTTTGTACTTTGTGTACTTAAGTATCCCTACTTGTTTATCTATATTTTTAATAAAAATTAATATATTATTAATAATTTATGTGATTTTAAATTTTTAATAAGAAAAAAAAATTTAAAGATGATATTGTTGGGTTAAGAAATAAACAAACATTATATTAAGATATATACAAATTTAATAGTGATTCATTTAATAAAATTGATAAATTAACATATATATATATATATATATATATATATATATATATATATATATATATATATATATATATATATATATATATATATATATCCGTATTAAGGATGATATTGTATGGGTATGTGGTTGAGTAGGTATTAAGGATATATATATATATATATATATATATATATATATATATATATATATATATATATATATATCCGTATTAAGGATGATATTGTATGGGTATGTGGTTGAGTAGGTATTAAAATATCCGTATCCATTTATATATTAGTTTATTTTTATGGGTAATTGTCTGTGCCTGCTTGTGTATATTTTGTGAATTTTTATTCTATTTATTATAGATAATTTTTGCGGGTGTTTAATGAGGATGAGTTCAATTGTCATTCTTAATAGATTGGATATTAAGGTATATGCACCTGTATACACACCTGTTTATTTTAGCGGGCAATTATTCAAGTTCATACTCTGTTTGTGAATTTTTATTCTATTAATTGTACGTATTTTTGCAAGTATCCACTGAATGTGTATACAATTGTCATTTCTAACGATAGTTTCAATCCCGTGTGAACTCTATAGATTATTGGATATGCACCTATTAAAATAAACAAACGAATATTTAATTATTTATTTGTTTATAGGTATAGATATAAATTTCATGATATTTGTATTTGTGAGTATTTGTTTATGTTAATAATTGTTAAAATAATTTAAATATTATTATTTTGTTGAATTTAAAATTATTATTTTATTAAATATGAAATTATTATTAGGTTAAATATATTATTTTTTCTTGGAAGTTGTTGGACATTCCTGAATTTTTTTTAAAAAAAATTCTCCTATATTAAGATTTATTTGATTTTCGTCTTGACATTAATATTTTATTAAAAAAAGAAGACAATGTAGCAAATGTTTACCACATAACTTGGAAGGATGAAATCTAAAGAAAAAAATTAATTTTACAAATTTATCTTTTTTTCCATCTATCTCCAACTTCCAACCTCTATTTTTTTCTCATATCTAACCTTTACTTTTTTTTCTTTTCATTTTCAACTTCCATTGTTTCATCTCTAACCTCAATCTTCAACCTCCAACCTATATTTTTAATCTCTATTTTTTCATGTCTAACATCCATCTTCAACTTCCATTTTACCAACTCCAACCTCCATCTCCAACTTCTGTTTTATCAATTTCAACCTTCATTTTATCATCTCTAACCTCTATTATGTCATTTCTAATCTCTAACATCTATCTCAATCCTTCACCTTTTCATCTCCAATATGTTGGGAGAAAATTCACAATGCAACAAAATAATCTAACAAGACAATTTCTCCCAAATATCAAATGCAATAACAATCAACAAAACATATTAAACAACACAACACAATTTTAGAAGGGAAAAACTCTTGTTAACTAGGAGTAAAAAATCATGAGAACCGTATGCCACTTAAATATCCATTCTAACTTGGGACTAAATGCCTAAGTTATGTTGTTTTATTTAATTGAAATGAGATCGATACCGCCGCAATGATACCTGAAGTGAATGTGAACGTGCGATAACAGGTGTTATATGATGTTGATATTTTCTGTTGCGTGTTTGTTAAATGTTTGATTTGTTAAGTATTTTGTTGTTGGTGACACCTTAGATTGTTGTGTAAAGCTTAATATATACGTATCCGAGTTTAGGATGTTACATAATGCTATAAGAGCATACTACTTCGGGTGGAGTTCAAACATATATATATATATATATATATATATATATATATATATATATATATATATATATATATATATATATATATATATATATATATATATATATATATATATATATATATATATATATATATATATATCGCCCAGGGGCCTGACCAAAGTCTAACTTTTAGTCTAAAGTATCATCTGAGAACTTAATAAAAGTTTTGCACGATAGGGCAAATGCTTTCCCTTAGAACTTGTAGTCTCATCAACCAGACTTAATATAACTTTGCTTGTGGGACTAAGAGTTCCCATCAAACAAGCTACCTAAGTCCTTGCCTAAGGGACTTAGAGTTTATTTGGACGGGGTCCAAACCATATCTCTCTCGCCTAATTAGGGTGACCGAAGTCTAGCCTAAGGGACTTAGTCTAAAGTCTTGTCTGAGGGCTTGATAGAAGTCTTGACCGAAAGGTCCAAGGCCTCGCCTAAGGGACTTATAGTCTAATTAGCCAGGATTAATATAAATTTTCCTGTGCGACTAAGAGTTCCGATCAAACATGCTACCGAACTCCTCGCTTCAGGGACATAAGTTTATTCGGGCAGGGAACAAACATATATTTCTCACCTAGTGGGCAAGACCAAAGTCTAGCCTAAGATACTTAGTCTAAAGTCTTGTCTGAGGGCTTGATAGATGTCCTAACCAAGAGGTCCAACGCCTCTTCTAAGGGATTTACAGTCCATCATCTAGGCCCAATGTAATTTTACACGAGGGCATAAAACACAAGGTGATATGATTCACCGTACATGTCGCCAAGAATCTTAAAAACCTAGGGTTTCGGGATACTCCAAGTCTTTATGGTCTAAAATATTTCTTCCTTCACCAAAAGACCTCATGCTTGAGGGTCTGTGTAATGTTATATTTGTAAAGGTTATAACAAGGACAGAGGCTTTGGATCCCTTAGAAGAGGAGACAACCATATGTCACCCTCAAGAGGTATCGCCTCACCTTAAGTCCTTTCCTATCATCCATATATGAAAAAAATATGAGAAAAGACGTTCAATAGGCATATTAGAGAAAATGTCAGTAGTTGATCCACTCTCCCTAGAAAATAGGGGTTAAAAGATCCACCATTGAGTGAGTGGGTGATACTTAGCAAGTAACCTGTAACACCCACATATAATACATGTTTAGAATATACATATTATACATAATTGCAATTTTGGTATTGAAATACATAAGTTCCTAATGACACATTGTACATATTACATGGCTAAAATATGACAATTAATAATGGCAAAATATATACAAGATACCTAAAATTAAACTAAGAATTAGATCATTATGGAATGATATCAAAATAATCATCTTCACAGCAGAAAGTCATCCAAAAAGATAAGATAAGTAAGAACATCATGCTACTTTGTCCTTACCATTCACCGAATCAGAACCACGTGAAAAAAATAATCAACAACATGGGGTTAGATAATAATCCCAACGAGTTCCATATCTTATTGCTTATCTCGGCTTTAGAAGGTTCTAACTATATTTACTAGCTCAAGTCACAAAGGGGGAATAAACTTGAGTTCTCAATATTTGCACTATTTTGACACATGTTGCTTGAATTCAACAATTCAAACCATCACTAATTGAAAATCATATCAAGGCATATTTTCCCGTTCGATCCTACGTTTAGGACTCTCGACACAGGTCACAAATTCTTGTATCATACTTTGACATACGCATGGACTTCAGATTCTAAGGGACTTCTTAACCTTAAGAATCAGAACTTTATATGGTACTCCAAACCCATTTCAAGTCTCTACCCGTATGAGACTCTAACCTACTTAGGGGTCCATCGTCTTTGGGACTCAAACCAAAGTCAAAGTAATGGTGCGTACATTCCAAAGGAGCTCTACATAAGCATCACTTTTGGGACGACACAAATAGGGGATTGCTTTTGATTACGTGATCAATAAGGATATTCTAATTGTATTCGAAAACCACAAGGAAATCACATCACTTTCACATTCATAATAACATCACATGCTCCATATAATGCTCACCTCTCAACTAGACAACTACTTGCCAAAGACACACACTTATGCATCAATTGCACAAGCATTGCCATCTATGTTATACATCATGTCCTAATCATCTTACTAATTCATCTCATTAATTGATATTAAGAGTTTCCTCAATAATCCTTGTAGTTTTCAATTATGTTATCATAATCACAAGCAACCAATCATACATGAAAATCATGCACCAAATCACAATTCATGGTAATTGACATAAACAAGAATTATACATACATGCGAAACACCACAACAAGTAACCAAGACAATTTATCAAAATCCTGTCTCGGTTGCCTGACGAGCAGGAAACGAGGCTGACTTATTTTTGGTTCGCACGACGAGCCCCACACGAGGGGAATACATAACAAAAAAATACATCATGGTCGCCCGAAGAGACATTAGCGAGGTAGCTCGCTTTCTGACCGTCAAGGCTTGTACGACGACCGTAGCAGAAAAACAGGCCGCCTTGGGCTCGCCCAACAACCGCGTCGAACTCTGCATAGATACCAGCATAACAAGTCAGCAAACAAGGGGGTTTTCCACCCACCCTTAACAAGTTTCAAACACAACCAATAATTAACATATAACACAACATTTGCTCATAACCAACATGAATTGCAACATGTTCATATGAATTTCATGGCATTGGGAGAATCACATATCAATAATTCAATTTCTACCTCCAAACCTAAAATCTCTAATCTCTACAATATAGTTTCTAACTAGAACCCACCTTGCAATGATGATGAAGACGTTATGGATGATAAAGATGAAATGATGTTGATGAAGGATGATGAGAAACTCTAAGTTTCTTCTTCTTCTTATTCCACTTATAGGTTTTCTTCCTTCTTCTTTCTATCTTTTTCCTCTTTCTCTCTATTTTTCCTTTTTCCCACAAAGTTGGAATGATAATGATACATAGAGATATCATTGGAAGGTTAGTAAGATCAATTGGCATGTGTGGCAAGGAAGTGGCAGAAATTTGTGGTAGAAAATGATAAGTTTAGCAGTAACATAAATATTAAATGGTATAATACTTAATATTGGTTCTATTAGAGCAACTGACTCATTATTAATGTTATCAAAATGTCTCTATTGTACTAATTAATAAAAAGTCAGTATTGAATAATTTTAATTAAGTAAATCTGAGCTCACTAATTACTCTAATTATCTCAAATGGTAACTCTCAAAGCACATAGGAACTCAGTTGATCTCAACTGATATTATTTAGAGCATTTTAGGAAATACGGGATATTGCATCCCCCCTTGAATTAAAATTCGTCCTTGAATTTAAAGATTACCTGAAAAAGGTGAAGTTACACTTCCTGCACCTCTGACTCAAGTTCTCAAGTAGCATCACCCGAATGTGATTCTTCCCACTGGACCTTAACAAGGGGAATCTCTTTGTTTCTTAACACTTTAGTTTCCCTTCCTACAATACGACTTGATTGAGGTTCAAAGTTAGGTCCACTTCTATTTCCAATGAATTAGGAAGAATTAGCTGAATAGGATCAGGAATGAACTTTCAGAGTTGAGACACGTGAAAAACATCATGCATCTCAAATAGAGAATGCGGTAAGGCTAATATGTAAGCTACTTCACCAATCCTCTGTATAATATGATATGGCCCCACATATCTCAGACTTAACTTCTACGATTAAAACGGTCCTTTCGATCTTAACCTTAGGGTAACCTTCAAAAACATATGATCACCTTCCTCAAATCCCAACATTCTTCTTCAACTATCCGTGTAACTTTTCTGACACTCTTGTGCCTTCTTTACCTTATCACGAATCATTCTTATCTTCTTTGTAGTTTCTTGAACAACTTCCGGTCCTAAAATCTGTTCTTCGTCAAATTCTGTCCAGCACAAAGGTGTTCTACATTTTCTTCTGTACAAAGCTTCATAATGAGCCATTCCGATACTTGCATGGTAACTATTGTTGGATGCAAATTTAATCAATGGTAAGAGCTCCTTCCAATTTCCTTCATTTTCAAGCACACAAGCTCTTAACATATCTTCCAACGTCTGAATCATCCTTTTCGTCTGACCATCTATCTGAGGATGATTCGATGTACTTAAACACAACTTAGATCCAACGGCTTGCTAAAAAGTTTTCCAAAATCTCGAAGTAAACTTTGGATCTCTATCAGACACAATACTAAAGACTACACCATGTAATATCACAATTCTGCAACGAATACCCATGAAAGATGACTTGCCTTATAAGTAGTTTTCACTACTAAGAAATGTGCAGACGTTGTCAATTGATACATAATCACCCAAATAGAATCAAAACCACCTTGTGTACGAGGTAACCCAACTGCAAAAATCATTGAAATGCTATCCTATTTCCACACCGGAATCTCTAAGGGTTGCAACAAACCACCTGGTCTCTAATATTAATCTTTACCTGTTGGCATGCTACATATTTAGACACATACTCCGCAATATACCTCTTCATCCCAGACCACCAATAGTTTTTCTTCAAGTCCTAATACATCTTTGAAGAACCTGAATGTATGGTAAAAACATCTTTATCAGATTATTCTAAAATCTTTCTTTTCAACTCTACATCATTCGGAATACAAATCCTTTGATTAAAAATAACAACTCCATCAGTGGCATGTGTGAAACCTGGTTAAACCCACATCTCTTGCAACTTCGCATCTAGAATTTGCCCTTGTTGGATTTCTTCTCTTAGAGTGGAAGTAACATTCAAATTTCCCATTATCACACCACTCCGAGTTCAAACAAATTGAAGATTAAGATCTCAATCTTTTCCCAACAACATATATTCTAACATCATCAACCCATCTTTATGCATCTCTTTCCGACTCAGCGCATCCACCACCTTATTTGCTTTACTTGGATGGTACCTCAGTTCAAAGTCAAAATCCTTCAAGTACTCCATCCATCTCCTTTGACACATGTTCAACTCTTGTAATCACTAAACATCTCAAAATATACTCCATGCAGGTAGTGACGCCACACCTTCAATGTAAAAACAACATCCGCTAATTCCAAATCATGAGTTGGATAGTTCTCTTCATGAACCTTCAGCTGAAGAGAGGCATAAACTACAACTTGACCACCCTGCATTAATACACCTCCTAATCCCTTCTTAGAGGCATCTCAAAATACTTCATACGACTTACTAGGATCAGGAATAATCAAAACAAGAATAGTCGTCAACCTTTCCTTCAAACTCATAAAACTTTGTTCACAACTCGAATCCCAACTATAAGGAATCTCCTTCCACGTAAGTTGAGTCATTGGTAAAGTCAACTGAGAAAAGCCTTTGATGAACCTCCTATAGTAACCTGCCAATCCTAAGAAACTTCTAACTTCAGAAGCATTCATCGATCTCTCCCAATTAATCACCACTTCAACTTTTGATGGATCTACTACTACACCTCCTTGAGATATTACATGACCAAACTTAACTTTTTTCATCCAAAATTCACACTTGTTTAACTTTGAAAAAATTTGTTTCTATTGTAAGATCAACATAACAATTCTTAGATGCTCTCTGTGCTATTATGGAGTATGAGAATAAATAAGAATGTCATCAATAAAGATCACCACAAATTGGTCCAAGTAAGGTTGGAATATCCGATTCACGTAGTCCATGAAAACAAGTGGAGCATTCGTCACCCCGAAAGGAATCACAAGAAATTCATAATGGCCATATGGGGTCCTAAATGTGGTATTCGGTACATCGGAAATCTTTACTAAGATTTGATGATATACTGACCGTAAATCAATCTTCAAGAACACACAGGCTCCGCTCAATTGATCTAACATGTCATCTATCCTGGGTAGGGAAACTTATTCTTGATGGTGACTTTATTCAACTGGCGATAATCAATATACAAATGCATACTATCATCCTTATTCTTTACTAGTAGTACCGGAGCTCCCCAGGGTGAAACACCAGGTCGACCGAAATGTTTAGCCAACAACTCTTCTAATTGTTCCTTCAATTCTCTTAATTCAAGCGATGCCATATGATACAGAGAAACAAATATTGGAGTCGTTCCAGGTATCAGGTTAATAGAGAATTCTGCTTCCCTTTCCGGAGGAAGAAAAGTGTCATCCTTGAGGAAAACTTCTAGAAACTCACATACTACAAGGATATCTGAAACCTTCATGTCGTCACTCGTTTACTTCCTGAGAACCAAAAGGGTAGACTTTTCCTTCTCGAATAAGAAATTAACCATGTCAACCGTACCTTCCAAAATAGTAGTTAATACATCCTTTGGAGTAGCTTCACTAGAAAAAATGATGATTAACTTTTCTTCGCACCCAATAAACATCAAATTAACAAAGAGCCAATTCATCCCAAAGACTACATCAACTTTATTAAACGGCAAAAAAATAAGGTCAATTTGGAAAACTCTACTATCCACCGATAGTGAACAATTTTCACAAATCAACAGTGTCTCGACAACATCATCCATGGCGGTAGTTGTAACACCCCAGTTTTAGTAATTATTTATTTAATTTAATTAATTGATTAATTGTGTGATTTCGTGCTTAATTTGAATTAACAAATTTATGTGATTTATTTGAATTAATTAAATTAATTAATTTATTTGATATATTTGAATTAGTTGGTTTATTGAATTTATATAAAATATTTGATTTATATCAATTAATTTATTTATTAGATTTATATAATTTATTTGAGTTGTTTGAATTAATTGATTTATTGGACATATTTAAAATAATTGATTTAATTTGATTATTTAATTTATTTGATATATTCTATTTGATAGAATAATATAGAATTGTTAGATTAAATAATTCGGCCTAATTAGGTGTGTGAATAGAAATTGGTTAGTCAGCCGATTAGAAATTATTTTGAGAAATTGTGAGAGTTTAAGAAAAATAGAAAGACTTAGAATAGAAAGTTGGTAAAGGAGGCTAGAGAGAAAGAAGAGTGGAGAAGAAGAACCAAGAGAGAGAGCTTAAGAAATCATCAAAAACCAAGGTAAGAGTGAGTTTTTATATGATTATTGAGATTGTATGATAGTGTATGATGTATGATGGTAGGATCCTTAAATATGTATTGTAGGATGTTATAGTTGTCATATAATGGTAGTAGTTTGAATTTGGAACTGGGGCTTTTTAAGGAATTGAAATCGGAGGTCCGGAAGACCTCCAACGATGAAAAACGCAAAACGTTCTGCATCCTGTACTGTTTGCGTCGACGCATCCGTCACAGTGGTCGACATATACTGAATGCGTTTTTTTGGATTTGTTTCTGCCTTCAATGCATCGACTGATCCCGTCGCTAGCGGTCGACGCAATGCTGTGTATTGATAAAATTTTCGTTTCTACGATTTTGGCCATAACTTTTGATCCGTAAGTCCGTTTTGGTCCCCATTTGAAGCGTCGGAATGCGAACGAATAGAGCTATATCATAGTATAGATAATAGAATTGTTTGCCCAATATTTTTATATCTAATATGTTTGGGAAGTCAATTGTGTATATGTTCTATTAATAAATTGTTGCACTGTTTGTTGTCAGTTGTGAAATTATTTGTGGATAATTTATCGAATACTTGTGTGTGTGCTTGTATAAATATATTTTGGTGTGTGAAAAAATTAAATGCATGATAGTTATTGCTTGTTGTAATGATAATACAGTTGTGATTGTATTATAAATGTGTTGCATACCATTGAAAGTGAATTATGTGTGAATGATTCATAAAAATTTGCAAGTATGTGTGATTGTATGGTAATTTAAGTGTGATGAACTATTGAAGATATGCATGAATGTTAAGATCTGGAAATGGTCTTAATTGCATATGATTGTTGAATTTGCACACGCATCATTTGTGTCAAGAGGCAATGCTTGTTAGTTCCGTGGGAGCTAGTGACTTGTCCCAAACCTAGAGCAGGGTTTGAGAGTTTAGGGAGTGGTCTTTTTATATGTTATTGGTCTAGGGAACGGACCCGACTTAATGTAAAAACTAAAAATAATAATAATAATAAGTGATTGATATCACATGCATGAGTTGCGTTTGAGTCTTGCATTGAGTATCATTGTGTATATGTTTGTTATATGAGATTATGTGTATTTATGTGAATTGTTGAATTGGTGTATTATGAACTTGTGTATATATATACTTGTGAATAGTATGGTTACTTTAGTAATACTATGTGATGAAACTTTGAAGTGTGAGAATATTTGTAATCATGCTTGTATGCCTTAAAATACATATTATCTTATAATTTCAATAATTATGTGAATTCTCACTCTTCTGTTGTAATGATGTTTTATACGACATCGCTTAGGTACCAAGGAGTAGAGTTGTTTCTAGCGCGAGGTAGCCGTTGGAGTAACTTGATTTGTGTCTTTATTTATTTTGGGTCGAGTCATGCTCTGATTATGTAACACTCGGGAATATTTCGATTTCATGTTTTGAGAGATACTTTATGTACTCTACTTCATTTTGTTATTATTGTTTTGAATTATATGAAGTATTGACTTTTATGCCTAAGTATTGATTATGAATGAGATGAGCATGATACTTTCATTATGTTTATTATGATTAAAGTAAATCCGCTGCTACATGCTAATGTGAAAGTGTATGAAAATCATGAAGTTATTTAAGTGTTATTGAGCATGACAAGTGTTTGTGTGATGTTTTAAAATTATATGTAACACTCTTTTGTGAGATGCGTGATAATTACTCTGATTATTTATATATATTTTGTGGGGTTTAGAAGGGTGTTACATTAGTGGTATTAGAGCAGGTCGGTCCATCCGGCCAGGTCGTCTAATGTTGCTTGTTCCCTAATATGTGCCATGTGTGTGAAAATACTGTTGGTACACGTTTGTTTTTCTAACCTTTGTCTGCAGAAGTGGGATTGAAACAAGTGGGGGAGAAGTTTGTGCTTCTCCAAGATGCTTCAAGTGTGGATTGGTAGCTTAGTGTGTCGTTGAATGCTATTATAGTTTGGTAAAGATGGTTTATGCCCCATAATGATTTTCGGCTGTTTATTGACAAATTAAGGAACTGATCACCCTTAATCTATTGTTGATAGTGGACGAGATCATCTTGGATGGAATAGACGTATCTTGCGAGCTTAGATGGTGTGTGTAGTAAATTGTTTGGAGTTAAGCCAAGTGCTTACAAATTATTTTGACGAGTCGGTGCAGGATAGTGCTGAGATGTTTATGTTGATGGCAACTTTGAGTGTTAATGAAAGTGGGGAAGTTGGTAGTTTACCAAATATTTGGGATTTTCCAGATTTTTTTCCTGATGAGATAAGTGATTTATCACCGGAACATGAAATGGAGTTTGCGATCGACTTAGTTCATGGAACTAGTCCAATATCGATGGCTCTATATCGTATGTCCGTATCAAAATAGAAAGAGTTGAAGAGTCATCTTGAATATTTGCTTAAGAAGAGGTTTATTCGTCCGAGTGTGTCACCGTGGGGTGCACCAGTTTTGTTGGTAAAGAAGAAAGAAGGTTCTGTGAGCTTTGTATGGATTACCAACAATTGAACAAGGTGACTATCAAGAATAAGTATCCACTTTCGAGGATTGATGATTTGATGGATCAGTTGGTTGGTATAAGTGTGTTCAGTAAGATAAATTTGAGGTCTGGGTATCATCAGATTCGTGTGAAGGCTGAATATATTCAAAAGACTACTTTAAGAACAAGGTATGGTCATTATGAGTATTCTATGATGCCATTTCGTGTGACTAATGCACCGGGTGTATTTATGGAGTACATGAACATGATTTTCCATCCTTATTTGAATAAGCTTATGGTTGTGTTCATTGATGATATTTTGATCTATTCGAAGAATGAGGAGGATCATGTTGAGCATCTGAGGATTGTGTTATCTGTGTTGAAAGAGAATCAGTTGTATGTTAAACTTTCTAAGTGCAAGTTTTGGTTGAAGGAAGTGAGTTTCCTTGGCCATGTGATTTCGAGTAGAGGTATTGTAGTTGATCTAACGAAGGTTGAAGCTGTATTACAATGGGAAGCTCCGAAAACAGTTTTTGAGATTAGAAGTTTTCTTGGTTTGGCAGGTTATTATAGGAAAATCATTTAAGGATTTGCCAAGTTAGCCTTGCCGTTGACACAGTTGACTAGGAAGGGTCAAGCTTTTATTTGAGATGCAAAGCATGAAGAAAGTTTTCAAGAGCTTAAGAGAAGGTTGACGACATCTCCTATTTTGATTTTGCCTAATTCGACAGAACCATTTGTTGTATATTGTGATGCTTCTTTGATGGGTTTGAGAGGCGTGGTCATGCAACATCAATAAGTTGTAGCTTATGCTTCAAGGCAACTTAAAGTGCATGAGAGGAATTATCCTACGCATGACTTATAGTTGGCTGTTGTTGTGTTTGTGTTGAAGCTTTGGAGGCATTATTTGTTTGGTATGAGATTTGAGGTATTTATTAATCATAAGAGTTTGAAGTATCTCTTCGATCATAAAGAATTGAATGCAAGGCAAATGAAATGGTTGGAACTTTTGAAGGATTATGATTTTGGTTTAAGTTACCATCCGGGTAAAACAAACGTGGTAGCTGATGCATTGAGTAGGAAATCTTTGCGTATGCGATGATGATGGTAAAAAAGTTGGAAATGATTGAGCAATTTTGTGATATGAGTTTGGTTTGTGAAGAAACTTCTTAAGGAGTTAAGCTTGGTATATTGAAGCTTACTAGGGGATTCTTGATGAGATTCGAGAATGTCAAAAATCTGATTTGAGTTTAGTAGATCAGTTGACTTTGATCAATCAAGGTCGAGGTGGTGATTTTTAGATTGATGAAAATGGTATCATGAGATATCATGATATAGTTTGTGTTCCTGATATTGTTGAGCTGAAGAAGAGTATTATTGAGGAAGGGAATCGTAGTGGATTGAGTATTCATCCCGGTGCTACTAAGATGTATCAAGATTTGAGGAAAGTATTTTGATGGCCTTGTATGAAGAAAGACATTACCGAGTTTGTGTATTCTTGTTTGACTTGTCAGAAGTCGAAGATTGAGAATCATAAACTGTCGGGTTTGATGCAACAATTATCTACTTTTGAGTGGAAATTAGATAACATATCGATGTATTTTGTGTCTGGTCTACCTAGAACGTCGAGTAATTATGAAGCTATTTGGGTTATTGTGGATATATTGACGAAATCTGCTCACTTTATTCAAATGTGAATGGATTACCCATTAGAGAACTTAGCGAAGCTGTACATTGAGAGGATTGTCAGTTTGCATGGTATTCCGTATAGCATTGTGTCAGATAGAGATCCGAGGTTTACTTCGAGATTTTGAGAAAGTTTGCAAAGTGCTCTGGGTACGAAGTTACGTTTGAGTTATGCTTATCATCCGCAGACATATAGTCAGACTAAGAGAATGATTCAGTAACTTAAGGATCTTTTAAGAGCTTGTGTGTTGGAAAAGGGAAGAGCTCGGGATAACTACTTTCCTTTGATTGAATTTACTTACCACAACAATTTTCATTCGAGTACTGGAATGACACTGTTTGAGGCATTGTATGGTAGGAGGTGTAGGACGCTATTATGTTGGTATGAGTCGGAAGAGTGTGTTGTGGTTGGACCTGAGATAGTCCAAAAGACTACTGATAAGATTAAGATGAGTAAGGAGAAGATGAAGATTTCTCAGAGTCGTCAGAAGAGTTAACATGACAAGAGGAGGAAAGCACTTGAGTTTCAAAAGGTAGATTATATGTTTCTTCGAGTTACTCCTGTAACTGGTGTTGGTAGAGTGTTGAAGTCGCGTAAGTTGATGCCACATTTTATTGCTCCTTATCATATTTTCAGAGGATGAGAGAGGTAGCCTATCATGTTGCTTTGCCGCAATCGCTTGCTAATCTCCATGACGTGTTCCATGTATCTCAGTTGAGGAAATACATTGCGGATCCGTCTCATTTAGTCCAATTAGATGATGTGGAGGTGAGAGATAACCTGACTGTGGAGACATCACCTATGCGGATAGAGAATCGGGAGTTGAAGCAACTTCGAGGTAAAACGATTGCTTTGGTGAAAGTCGCTTGGGAAGGACCAGCTGGTGGAAATGTGACTTGTAAGCTTGAGAGTCAGATGAGGGAGTCTTATCCCGAGTTATTCGTTTGAGGTGATTTTTTCGAGGGCGAAAATCTTTTAAGTGGGGGAGGGTTGTAACACCCCAATTTTAGTAATTATTTATTTAATTAAATTAATTGTGTAATTTTGTGCTTAATTGAATTAACTAATTTATGTGATTTATTTGAATTAATTAAATTAATTGATTTACTTGATATGTTTGAATGAGTTGATTTATTGAATTTATATGAAATATTTGATTTATATGAATTAATTGATTTATTAGATTTATATAAATTATTTGATTTATTTGAGTTGTTTGGATTAATTGATTTATTGGACCTATTTGAAATAATTGATTTAATTTGATTATTTAATTTATTTGATATATTCTATTTGGTAGAGAAATATAGAATTGTTAGATTAATTAATTGAGCCTAATTGAGTGTGTGAATAGAAATGGGTTAGTCAACCCATTATAAATTATTAGGTTTTGAGAAATTGTGAGAGTTTAAGAAAAAGAGAAAGAGTTAGAGTAGAAATTTGATAAAGGAGGCTAGAGAGAAAGAAGAGTGGAAAATAAGAATCAAGAGAGGGAGCTCAAGAAATCATCAAAAAGTCAAGGTAAGAGTGAGTTTTTATATGATTATTGGGATTGTATGATAGTGTATGATAGATATATTATATTTAGGATAAAAATCTCTAATTTTCATGGTTTTGAAATTGATGATTACATGATGTACGATGGTAGGATCCTTAAATATGTATTGTAGCCTATTATAATTGTCATACAATGGTAGTATTTTAAATTATGGAACCGAGGCTTTTCACGGAATTGAAATCGGAGGAGGCCCGAAAGGCCTCCAACGGTGAAAAACGCAGAAAATTCTGCATACTGTAATGTTTGCATCAACGCATCCATCACAAAGGTTGATGTATACTGAATGCGTTTTTCTGGATTTGTTTTTGCCTTCATTGCATTGACTGATCCCGTCGCTAGCGGTCGACGCAATATTGTGTATTGGTAAAATTTTCGTTTCTACAATTTTGGCCATAACTTTTGATCCGTAAGTACGTTTTGGTCCCCATTTGAAGCTTTGGAAAGCTAATGGATAGATCTATATCATAGTATAGATAATATAATTGTTTGCCCAATATTTTTATATATAATATGTTTGGGAAGTCAATTGTGTATATGTTCTATTAATGAATTGTTGCACTGTTTGCTGCCGGTTGTGAAATTATTTGTGGATAATTTATTGAATACTTATGTGTGTGCTTGTATAAGTATATTTTGGTGTGTGACAATATGAAATGCATGATAGTTATTGCTTTTTGTAATGATAATACAATTGTGATTGTATTATAAAATGTGTTGTATACCGTTTGAAAGTGAATTATGTGTGAATGATTCATAAATATGTGCAAGTATGTGCGATTGTATGGTAATTCAAGTGTGGTGAATTATTAAAGATATGCATGAATGTTAAGATTAGGGAATGATCTTAATTGCATATGATTGTTGAATTTGCACACGCATCATTTGTGTCAAGAGACAATGCTTGTTAGTTCTGTGGGATCTAGTGACTTGACCCAAACCTAGAGCGGGGTTTGAAAGCTTTGGGAGTGGGCTTTTTGTGTGTTATTGGTCTAGGGAACGAACCTAATTTAATGTTAAAATCGAAAAAATAATAACAAGTGATTGGTACCACATGCATGAGTTGCATTTGAGTCTTTCATTGAGTCTCATTGTGTATATGTTTGTTATATGAGATTATGTGTATTTATGTGAATTGTTGAATTGGTGAATTATGAGCTTGTGTGTGTGTGTGTGTGTGTGTGTGTGTATATATATATATTGTGAATAATATGGTTACTTGAGTAATACTATGTGATGAAACTTTGAAGTGTGAGAATATTTGTAATCATGCTTGTATGCCTTAAAATATATATTATATTATAATTTCAATAATTATGTGAATTCTCACCCTTCTGTTGGAATGATGTTTTATACGACATCGCTCAGGTACTGAGGAGTAGAGTTGCTTCTAGCGTGAGGTAGCCGTTGGAGTAGCTTAATTTGTGTCTTTATTTATTTTGGGTTGAGTCATGCTTTGATTATGTAACACTGAGGAATGTTTTGATTTCATGTTTTGAGATATACTTTATGTACTTTACTTCATTCTGGTAATGTTATTTTGAATTATATGAAGTATTGAATTTTATGCCTAAGTATTGATTATGAATGAGATGAGCATGAGGCTTTCATTATGTCTATTATAATTAAAGTAAATATGTTGCTACATGCTAATGTGAAAGTGTATGAAAAACATGAAGTTATTTAAGTGTTATTGAGCATAACAAGTGTTGTGTGATGTTTTGAAATATATTTGACACACTTTTGTGAGATGCATGATAATTAATTTGATTATTTATATATATTTTGTGGGGTTTAGAAGGGTGTCACAGTAGTAACCACCATGGGAGGAGACAAAGGAATCGCTTGCAAGCCAAGTCGCTTCATACATTATATTGACACAAAAGAGTGTGTTGTTCCACAATTAAACAATACAAAACAAGGATGGCCATTCACATAACACGTACCAACAATCAAAGCGTTATTACCCTTAACCTTATTTTCATCCAAAGTATACACTCGGCCGATACTCTTTCCTTGCATCTGATTCTTATTTTAAGGACAATCTCTAGCCATATGACCCTCCCCCTAACATTGATAACACTTCACTCCTCCAAGATTACATCTTTCATAATGTGTCTTACCACACACACAACATAAGGAAGAAGGGTAAGGTCTCGCATTCTTCACCTATTTTTCCTTGAAGGGTTGAGGTTTAGGCCTAAACTGGTGTTTTGGTCTTCCCTGATCCTTGTGACCAATCCTATTCTGACCCCTTTCTTTTTGAACTTTCTTTAGACTATTCTCAGATACATAACACTACTTTAGTAACTCTACATAGATAGTGAACCCCTTCTGAGACACACTGTGAGAGATTTTAGCCCTTAACCCAAACAGAAACTGATCAATCTTCCACTTTTGATCCGGTGCATACATAACTTGCCTAGAATAAGCAACCATGTGCTCAAACTTATTAGCATAAGTAGCCACCATTATATTACCTTGTCTCAGCTGTTGAAATTCAAACTCTTTAAGAGTCCTAAAAAAGCTAGGAAAATACTTATCCATAAAAGTATCCTTAAAATGCTTCCATACCCTAGGCACTCCTTGGTTATTCATTTGAGTTGAAGCACTTTTTCACCACCTCATAGCAGGATCTCTCATCATGTGAGAAGAAAACACCATCCCCCTCACTACAATGCACCATTTAAAAGATTCTTTCCATGCCAGACAACCATTCATGAGCCTTCATAGGATATGGTCCGCCATGAAATTCCGGAGGATTCATACGGAAGAAATCCCAAAAACTCCCATCTACAACTTCTTGTGGAATCCCTTGAGGATGAAAACCACCATTCAACTGCTGCATCATCTGTTGTATGAATTGATTTTGTTGCTGCTGTATCTGTTGCACAAACTGGGGCCACTGAATACCTTTACTTCCACTTGGTAGGTTCGAATCAGATGTCTAAGTTCTGGGTCTACGACGGCTTCTACGTCCATCAACTATGATACTAAACATCATACAAATAGAATCAAGTTGATCAGGATCAATACTATAAATATAACATCCAGGACAACTATGACAACACACATATGAAGCAGAAAGAAATACTTACAATATTTCATGGCTAGGTCGAGGATACGACATGCTATGGTACCAACTGTAACACCCACATATAATATATGTCTAAAATATACATATTATACATAGTTGCAATTTTGGTATTGAAATACATAAGTTCCTAGTAACACATTGTACATATTAATTGCCCAAAATATGACAACTAACAGTAGCACAATATATACAAGATGTCAAAAAGGAAACTAAGAACTAGATCATTATGAAATGATCTCAAAATAATCATTTTCACAGAGAAAAGCCATCCAAAAAGATAAGATAAGTAATAACATCGTGCTACTTTGTCCTTACCCTTTGCCGAATTAAAACCACTTGAAAAAAATAATGTACAAAATGGGGTGAAATAATAATCCCAGTGGATTCCCTATCTTATGGATTCTCTCAGCTTTATAAGGTTCTAACTATATCTACTAGCTCAAGTCACAAAGGGGGAATAAACTTGAGTTCTCAATCTTTTCACTATATGGACACATGTTGCTTGAGTTCAACAACTCAAACCATCACTAATCGGAAACCATACCAAGACATCTTTCCCTGTCCAATCCTATGTCTAACACTCTCGGTACGGGTCACATATCCTTGTACCATACTTTGACATACTGTAACACGGTGGGAGAACTGACTTTAAACAATGTTGCGGATAGCAAGAGTCGCCACCGACTTTTATTTTATCCATAAGGAAAGGTTATAAAAGAACAGGAAAGACCTTAGAGAATATTTTGGGTCCGGGGGGTAGGTTATGAAAAGGGAAGGTGTTAGCACCCTTTTCATCCATGGTTATCCATGGGCTCTTAGGTACTTAAGCTCACTTTTGAATTGTTTTGAAATTGTAGTGTGTGAATAGAAAATTTTCAGAATAGTTAATAAATAATCCATGTGAGGATGTGTTAAGAACTTGTTTGAAAACTTGTTGAAAATTTGTTTAAGTGCGAAACAGTTTTGAAGTGAGCAAGCACCTAGGAGTAACCTACCCTAATGTTTAAAGGTCTTTCTTATTCTTCATTCTTTCCTTTAGTAAGACTATCCCTACTATAATGGAGTAGGTAGTCCTTACTTTGGATGTTAAGGGACATGTGAGGGACAATTTGACTTTGAAGGCCATTGTGGGATGTAATAAGCACATATAAGGGACCATCATCATTTTTCGAAAGGGACTCGATTCGTAAAGGCAACCATAAGGGACTTTGATGATTTTTTCTATTTGAGGGACTTGCTTTATACACCCCACTTAACCATTATTCGTAGGCAACTTGAGGGATATCCTTAGGAAGTGAGACGGCGATTAAAATCGACTTACGTGTGTGACGTGTTTATTTTAATTATCTTTATTTAAAAGTGATCTAAATTTATTTTAATATTATATACATGTTGTTACACTCCCTAATTACTAACCATAATAATAATTAAATAATTAAACAACTTTACATCCAAGAAACAATTACAAAATAATAAGCAAAATAATTAAATAGCAAAGATAAATAAAATATAAATAAGCAATAATAAATAATAAAGGGGGTTAATTCTAAGTTTACTCGGCAAGACATCGCATCTTGTGCCTACGTATCCTTACGGGAATGGAATCAGAGTGATCATAGTTCCCCTCAATAGGGAGGTTAGAAACTTCTTGACTGTGGTCAAGGTCTCAAGGGGAATAAACGCATCTTAAGGACACGCTTACGTGGAGTGTAGAAACTCCAAATCTCTACGTTGAAATGTTAAGTTGTAATTAGGGTTAAATTAGGGATTCCACGGCGGGAAACCCTAAAATGAGCGCGGCGGCTCTTTGACCTAATGCTAAGGGTAAAATTGTAATTTTGCCTGCGGCGAGGCATTTGTGAAAATTAGGGTTTGTAGTTTGTAGTTTTGAGGATTTGAAATTGAATGTGTGAAGTTTTACGGACTATTGGCGCGGCGGCCAAACAGTTAGACCTAACCTTCGGATGCGTGTAATGTAACAAGAATATTGATGAATGTGTGAGAAATTAATCATACGATCAGGGAAATAATGACAGAAATTAAAATCATACATGCAGAAACTTAAAGGCAGAAATTAGGACGCGATTATTAGGGTTCGCGGAGTTACAAATGAGAAGCAGTTACAATAATAATGAAACTTAAATAAAAACGCAATGTAATAAGCTGCAAAAATGAACACACGCGTTAATGGGCAGAGTCAGGCGGTCATCGAGCGAATTACAAAGACAGTGAAGAAAAAGATGTAACTTTTGTGGTTTTTGTTGATTTAGGTTAAAAAAATGTTTAAGCATAAAAAGAGATTAAGTTTAATTTTCAAAAAAATAGTTTTAACTTAATTATCCACAAATTAAAAAAAGATTTGATGTTATTATTTAAAAGAAAATTTTGATGTTTATTTATTTTAAAGAACAATTTTAATAAAAAAAAAGGTTTTAAAAAAAACAACTTTAATATTTTAAAAAAGGTTTTAAAAACAATTTTTAATTATAAAAAAACAAAAATAAGAGGTTTAAAAAAACAATTTATAAAAACAAAAATAAAGGGGGTTGGGCCGGTAATCACCTCCGGACCCAACCCGGTTGTAATGTAAAAACAAAAAAAAGACTTAGGGTTTCAACACCCTAATGTGTCTCGCGGTCGTTTCTCATCCTTCATCGCCTTCGTCTTCCTCCCTCTCGTACTCTTGTCTCTCCACGATGTTTCTGAAAAAAACAACAAAACAATTAACAGTCATCAGAAATCGAATCCCCACGCAATGGCTTACAATTTCCTCGGTGTTCTTGGCGGTTTTGGTGAAAAATGGCGGCCGATGATGAAGATATTCTGAGGCTCGAAGATGGATCGCGGTCTGATTGCCCGCCGGACGGCGACGGCGATCTTCCGTGGCGGCTTGTTCGCGTTGTTCTTCGCTCTAGGGCTTCCCCGTTCCCTCTCGATCTCGCTAGGGTTTTGTTCGCGTTGTTCTTCCCCTCCGTCTTCTCTCTCAGCGGTCCCTCTGTTTTCTCTCTCAGCGCGTTAGGGTTCCAACACGGTGAGATTGTTCCTTTTATAATTTCTTTTTTGGGCTTTTTGTTGGTTCTGGATTTTACTGAGATATGATATGATTTTTGTGGATTTGTGAACCTGATAATATTTCGATTTGATTGAGATTCTTTCCATTTTCAAATTCTGATCTCATCTGGATTTCGTTGGGTTTGCTTTGATTTGGATAACCTGCATTGGCTTGGATTTCTGGATTTGAACCCAATTAACTTTTCTCTTTTTCTTTCAGAAAGGTGCCAACGCTTGGTCTGACCAAATATCGCCGAGGAAGGTCATATGGTGATGATGACCATTGGTCTGAACCTTTGAGGGATGCTATTGCCTCTGTTTGAATTGAATGTGATGGTTAACTCCGTGTTCTTCTTGTTATGCATATGATAATTCGTAAGAATATGGTAGAGTGGCGTAAATCGAAGCGGAGTCGCGGGGTCCTTGACGTGATTCACGAACTAATTAGTGTGATCAAGGTTTGGACCATTTAGGAAGGTTTTAGATATGGCTGCTGATGGACCTGAGGAGGTGGGTATGGTGACGAGGATCTGTTGTGTATTTAGTCTTTGATTTTGGTTTCCCACTGGAGGGTAATTGTTGCTAAATCCACCTGAGTTTTTTGTCCTGGAAACTCAGACCAGCAACTTGTCGCTGAACATCTTCAACCATTACTCTGCACTGGATGTTCCTCGTCATTATAAAGTCATTGCTCTGCTGCTTAACATTTGTGATTGCATCTTGCAGGGTAACATGGAATTTTAACCCTTCATTGATGTTGTCCTATATTTCTCGAAACTTCGCTATGGCAGCTTCAATCCCTTTACATACAGGAAGCCTGGCTGTTGCAAACTGGGTGTCCCGAACTTGATTTTCTGCTAAAATTCGTTGGTTGCGTAGCTGGTGTAATATGTGATCCTTTCTTTTCTGATATGGCTTGGCCTCGATTCTCATTAATTTTCTTTTTCTTCTTTCAGAGTTGGTGCTAACACTTTGGTTGAATCCAAACTGCCGAGAAGGTTACGCGGTGATGATGATACTTGTCTGAACCTGCGTTGGAGCCTTTGTGTGCTGATGTTTCATGAGTTCTTGTTATGGTGTCTAATTCGCCATGGGACTCAGTTTTCTGGTATCTCCTCTGTTTGCAGATGGTTTGTCTCAATTGATTCCATTATAGCTTGGGGCAATGATGTTCTGAACTGAGCCCTCATGCTCATAGCGATTTGAGGTAGTTTGGCCGTGGGATTTCACTGATATGAACTGCTTTGTTGGCTTTTCATTGTGACTTGAACCTTTGATTGAGGCTTGCCCTGAGCTGATGTGATTATGTGAGCTTATCTTGCCCTTTTAATTGAGTTTGCATTTCCTGCTGTGGTTTGTGAACTGGACCTCTGCCCTCTCTTGTTTTCGAATTGACTTGAACCTGATTCTTTTAATGTACTTGCCAGGATACTGATGCTGATATGGACTTTGATTCTAATATTATCTGTTGGATTTTTGCAGACAAGTCCTCTCTCTGATCTGGGACATCCGTATGGTTTGGATTTTCTACATTCAGTTGTGGATTATCCATGGATCTAATTAGCAATCTGTTGGCATCCGGATTTACTTGATAGATTCCAATTACGTACTGGTTTCGAAGCAATCCTTCGGCAAAATCCATTTCGACCCGAAACTTCTTTTTACTCTTCATCTCTCAGTTGCCCCTTAGATAAGAACAGATGTTACCTGATCTGACGCTAATGGCGCGGATCGGTAACGGGGGTAGGATGCGGCTTCGGTTGTGCCACTCCCGGCACTCGATGATGACAATGTTCTGAGAGTGTCAAATTCATCTTTCTAACATCTTCCTACTCTGTTCTGTTTTGTTTCTCTTATTTTTTGCAGGTGATCGGGAACTTCGAGGAACACTCAAGGGAAGGATACCATGAAGAAGCCTTAGGAGTTTTTAGGATTTAGGATTTTTTAGAGTAGATGTAACATTTGTAAATGTAATCTCACAGCAATTCAAATGTGAAATGATTCACTTCCTTTTGTAAAATGATATTCTTATGAAATAAAAATTCCATGATCATTCAACTTTGAATCTATTTATATTTATTTCTAGTTATAAATTATAAACATTTGTGAATAAATCCACAAATATTTAAATTCATTATTCTAGTCATAAACCATAAATACTCACGAATGATATTCTTGCTCATGTACTTGTCTCGTTGGTAGTCCTAATCTCATCACCTGACTTCATTCATTTGGATTCTAGCCAACAATATTCTCCTCATTTTCTAACCAAACGCGAATGTGCGCCGTAATCACAACAGATTTAGTATCAATGATGATATTGCCCGTAATTGAATTCCACTGACCAAATGATATAAGCAACAATCCAATAATACCCAATTAAACTGCGCCTTATTAACAGCAACGGAAATGCTCTGGAAATAAACCATGAGCGATAAAATGGACCTTAAATCCAGTTATGCCCGACAAATTTCGATACCGAACACATCGAATTGGCACCTTGATATAATCAAAACAGGTGATAAATAAATGCCTCAGAAATAGTGTCTCAAGTGTCTCACAGCTCAGTAACAGCCCGTCTTCAAAGAATTAGCGGGATCCACGTAAAAATGACCAAAATACCCCTGGGACCAAATCTGAAGTCTTGGAAGTCCATTTAGCCTGATTAAAGTCAAAACCTTAGTTTTGGATGCACTGCTTAGGAGGTGCATTGTCTGAGGGAATTGTCAACTCTTCTGACCAATTGTGAACTTTGTGAACCTTGTGAATCTTCATAAGATATCTTGTGATACTCATGGGAGGTATTGTGAAGCTTGTGAACCTTGTGAACATCATGAAGTGGCTTTGTAGGCCCCATGACCCTTAGGAAAGCTTTGTAAACATTGTGAATCTTGTGAACCTTCTTAGAATACAAAGTCTTGTATGGTGAGGGCAAATTTTGGGGTGCAACACATACGCATGAAATTTTGATTCTAAGGGACTTCTCAACCTTAAGAATTGTCACTTCCTATGGGACTCCAAACCCATTTCAAGTCTCTACCCATATGGCACTCTAACCCACTTAGGGGTCCATCGTCTTTGGGACTTAAACCAAAGTCAAAGTAATGGTGCGTACATCCCAAAGGAGCTCTACATAAGCATCACTCTTGGGACGACACAAATAGGGGGTTTCTTTTGATTACGTGATCAATAAGGATATTATGATTGTATTCGACAACCACAAGGTAATCACATCACCTTCGCATTCATAATAACATCACATGTTCAATATAATACTCACCTCTCAACTAGACAACTACTTGCCAAAGACACACACCTATACATCAATTACACAAGCAATGCCATCTATGCTATTCATCATGTCCTAGTCATCTTACTAATTCATCTCATTAATTGATATTAAGGGTTTCGTCACTAATCCTTATAGTTTTCAATTATGTTACCATAATCACAAGCAACCAATCATACATGAAAATCATGCACCACAATCACAATTCATGGTAATTGACATAAATAAGAATTAGGCATGCATGCGGAAAACTACAACAAGTAACCAGAACAATTTATCAAAATCCTGTCATGGTCGCCCGACGAGCAGCAAGCGAGGTTGGTTCGTTTTTGGTTCGCCCGACGAACCCTAGGCGAGAGGCAGACATAACCAAAATGCATCATGGTCGCCCGATGAGACATTAGCGAGGTAGCTCGCTTTCTATTCGCCAAGGCTCGCCTGGCGACCGTAGAAGAAAAATAGGTCGCCCCAGACTCGCCCAAGCTCGCCCGACAATCGCGTTGAATTATGTAGAAATTCCAGTAGAACAAGACACCAAACAAGGGGGTTTTCCACCAACTCCAAACAATTTCCAAACATAACCAATAATCAACATATAACACAACATTTCCTCATAACCAACATGAATAACGACACATTCATATGAATTTCATGACATTGGCAGAATCGCATATCAACAATTCAATTTCTACCTCCAAACCTAAAATCTCTAATCTCTACAATATAGTTTCTAACTAGAACCCACCTTGCAATGATGATGAAAAAGTTGAGAATGATGAAGATGAGATGAAGTTGATGAAGGATGATAAGAAACTTCAAGTTTATTTTTCTTCTCCTACTTCTATGTTTTCTTCCTTCTTCTTTCTATCTTTTTCCTCTTTCTCTCTATCCTTCCTTTTTACCATAAATTTGGAATGGTAATGATACATAGAGATATCATTGGAAGGTTAGTAAGACCAATTGGTATGTGTGGCAAGGAAATGGCATAAACTTTGTGGTAGAAAATGATAAGTTTAGTAGCAACATAAATATTAAGTGGTACACTATTTAATATTGGTTCTATCGGAGCAACTGATTCATTATTAATGTTATCAAAATGTCTCTATTGTACCAATTAATAAAAAAGTCCGTATTGAATAATATTAATTAAGTCAATCTGATCTCACTAGTTACTTTAATTATCCCAACTGATAACTCTTAGAGCATATAGAAACTCAGTTGATCTCAACTGATATTATTTAGAGCACTTTAAGAAATACGGGGTATTACATAACAATAGGCATAATGCCTCTATAAATACTCCTCCCTAGTGAGGGAAGGAGAAATCATAACTTAATCACAACATCCAAAACACAACACTTGCATAATAGGGCCTCTCACTTCACGTGAGTAAGACCTCACACTCCTATAAAATAGACCTTTCGTAATTCCATATTACAACGACATTCCTTGTTAACCGTTGTAATAACTCTTTTTTGGCGCTTTTTTGATATTTACTAAAAGACATTTCACTATGGTCATAGTTAACAACCATAGTAAAATGTACCTGGAGTGAAAGAGTTTGAATCCCAACACCAACAATTTTTGATTTATCATGACATAATGAGCTTGACCTTGTATATCACCATATTTCTTATAATGAATTATGGTGAAAGGTGCAATCATTTCATCACGGTTTGTATTATCAAATATGGTGAAAGGTGTTACATATTTATATATAAGCGAAAATATATCTTTTTTCTATACATAACAACTGTCTCTCTCAAAACAAAATCCTAACATCTCTTTCATCCCTTTCTTTCAAAACAAAACCTTAACATCTCAGTCACTCACCTCTCTCATATGGAAACCCCAAACTTATGCATCGAATCCGTCTTCTTCGAAAGGTTATCTTTGTTGCATCAAATCTTAGAAAATGACTACCTTCTAGATTAGTCTTCACAATAATTTATGTTTCAAAATCTGTTTATGTATTATTTTTTATGTTTCAATAAATTGTTTCATATTGTTTGATTTTTCTGCTTGTTTTGACTTGTAGGTAAGAATGATGAATGAAAAACATTAACGAGGATGAAGCTAAATTGAGCAACGCAAACTTGTGTGAAAGACCCAAAATGACATCCATTCAAAATTAACCAAGTTTGCATCTCTCACTTCAGCTTCACCCTTCTTTAATTGTGGATGCCATTATGGGACAAGTAAGTTTTTGAAACATTCTATGAGTTGATATGTTGTTGCTGTTATTATTAATAAAAGTTGTATGTTGTATGTAGTTTATGCTATGTTGATGCGTGCTATCCGCAAGTATACAGAGTATGTCAGAGTAATATAAAAAACTATCGATCCCACAAAGACCAATGTAAATCTTTCAGTTTCTATTGTTATGGTGTTCTACTTAAGGCGAAATCAAAAGTTTTGAAAAATGCACAAAATGTAAATAATAACAATTAAATTAATTCAGAGAAATAACACTGGAATATAATTCACATTGGTCAAACAATACTTCTATTTTTTCTAAACAGAATCACTTATGAGGAAATATTTTCTCCCTTGAAAAATAGTTAATTAAAAAGGAACAGTCGCGTTAGCGTAATCGGAACCAGACTTAATCTCTAATCTATATCAGTCACTTACGCTGCATTGGTCGAGTCTTACGTTAAAGTAGAAAATTCTTTTTTATGTAATCACCTCTTTAACTTAGTTGAAAAGTGATTTTGATTGGAACTTTAACTTAAAAGAGTCTCCAACATATGCTCGGGCAACGGGATCCTAAACCTATGAACGTGTCAGAAAATAGTTTCAAAATCTCCTTCTATTAAAATTAAACTTTTGTAATTGATTAACAAAGCGCTTTCGTTGTTTTTCTTAATAAAACACTAAACAATTTTTATCTCATGTGTCAGACGGCTTTCGATCTTACCCGACTTAATCACAGTTCTACTTTCATAGTAGCTGATCACATTAACCATAAAAAATTGCATTAAAGTTAAAATAGCCCCAAAAGTGTTCCTACAGATACAACATATGGAGTACCGTTGAAACGACGGTCCTCACATCCCAACACTGAAGATTTATATGGACATGGCTACAGTAAACAAAAAAAACATATGATTAAAAATAAAACATTTTTGGGTAATAAAGTGCTAAGTGTGCAATTGAGTTTCAGAAGTAAACAACGAGAATGATACGATCAAAGTATGGTTTTGAAAATAAATCTTTTGTGATAACAAAATAAAGCAAGTAAATAGTCATGCGGTAAAATATACAAAGTAAGACAGTGCGAGAAAATAAACGAAGTTAAAGTGATACAAGGAAATAAATGAAATTAAAGCAATGTGATAAAATAGATAAAGTAAAAATGGTGCAAGGAAATAAAATAAGGTAAATGCTGAATTATATAAAAACTTGCTCCAATCAGACTTGAATCTGGTACAACTGGAAAGTAAATGATGGGAAGATTAAAACTCTAAATCTAAAGTGCTCTAAATCCGATTACAACCGCGGTACAATAACTCTCTGATGTGAAGAATTATCGCTTTATAGATTTGAAATATATGCCTAAGTTGCAACTAAGATTGGATGATGGGAAAATGAAATCTGGGTCCTATTTTAGTAAAATGCCTTGGAAGCCAAGTAACTTCTACAGGGTTTGTGCGTAAGAAAAATGGAGTAGTGGGTTGGATTCTCCAACTGTCATTTGACTTTTCCGTTTTTATAAAGGATGGCGACCGCCTTGTCCCCCACGGTGACCACCATCTTCACAAAAAGTGCAGACTTGGTTTTCTTAGTCGTTGGGACGTGGGGCACCTCAACCACATCATGGCTACCTCCATGATAAACACCATGCTGGATACAGTGAGTGTAAATTACACATTTTTCTCCGTTTTCATCTGTTTTTCTTTGTTTCTTCGTGTACGGCTCTTATTTGAAAAATACCTGAGACATAAACATAATGCGGCATAATACTATGAAAACATGATAAAAAGACACTAAATAGCATGTGAATCAGGTCAAAATATACGATATATTTTCGTGTTATCAAACTCTCCCACACTTAAACCTTAAGCTTGTCCTCAAGAAAACTATGACTCGCAAGAAAAACAATGGCATACAACACAATTTCACATTTTTCGTCACCAACCTCCCTCATACACAAACAAATCAGAATCATGTTATTATACCTGAGCCTAACTTACTCATCTTTGTTTCGTCCCTTTTCATTCAGGTGCAATCACATTAAGCCCATTATCCTTTCACACTCATGGTAGGATAGCTTGTTAGTGATTATGATCTCATTATTATCCTTTTCTTTCTTTCCGTCCTTGCACATTGGCTTAAATATCAATAGATAAAGAAGTTTGCATCGCTAGGCTAAGTGATCGGGTGAGGATCACCCAACTTAGAAGGAGAATTTTTTTCCATTCATTTTTTTATTCTAAGATCATACACTTATTTGTATCGGCTTCCAACTTAGTGTGTGCTTAGGATGATGTTGACTGTTAAATAAACTACTTAGGGACTACTAAAGGGTGAGAACTTAAGGTTTTGGCATAATAAATACTCAAATCGATTTCCATGTTTGGGAGGCTCACGGTGTTAAAATGATACTGATCTTGCAAAATTTTACTAAGTCTTACAATCCAATCTCAATTTTGTCTATAACCAAAGATTTTCAAAAGAAACACAATTTTTCTAATTCAAATTTTTTTAAAAAATTATTGGTATGACTCAAGAAATTGGGAAAATCGATAAACAACATGAAACCACACATAAAGACTCGACAACACATGTAATGACTCGACTAACATCAATTTAACCAGAAACAAATGAAATTCTAACAACATGAAATAGACTAAAAATGATAAATCTAACTAGAAATCGGTAAAATGAAAGTGGTAAAGTTTCTCCCGCACACTTAAACCAAACATTGTCCTCAATGTTTCGATAAAAGGTGGAAAAAGGAAAGATAGAACCTGTACGAATGCTATTGTGTGCCACCACGGCCAAATCCTCTCTGATCTTGCTCTTGTTGTTGCTAATACTTGACATAAAATAGGCTATCACACTCATCATCATTAGATCCTCTACTGCATGATTTCTGAAGAAGCTCATCATATTGCGCACTTCCGGAGGAAATACCGATCATACTCATTATCAGTGTCACCACCAACAGTGACATTCGTAGGAATATCCATGGGCACCGGCTCAACTCTCTTTTTGGGCCTGAATCATGATTAGTGGTGCAAAAATTTTTGATAAATGTGAAAAATCAAAAATAAGATAATGCATAAAAATTTCAAATGAAATGCATAAAAATTGAAAATTATGTGGGTTGCCTCCCACACAACGCTTTTGTTTTACGTCATTAGTTCGACGGCTCATGAGTGTAAGCACTTATGGTGGTTCTTTCAAAAGTGATTCCTCGATCATTATTTTAATATTCTTTAATTTCCATGGCCACTTATCAAGCCATCTCACATATCCGTCACCTTTTCTTTTCTTCCTTTTGTAGGGTGGTTCGTTCTTCTGGGCTTGTGGTGGTGGTTCTGGATATATCCTAAGTATTAGCTTTTTAGATTTAAGTTTAACTCTTTCATCCACTACCTCAAAATCTAACCTTCCCCTCTTATCACTAATGATTACCCTAGTTTCATAGTCCTCTAATTTTCTGTTCTTATGTAGGACCTCAGACAAGGGTGCATTGGTGTGGATAGTTTCCAATACCTTCATATACCTTTTGGGTTGGGAGTATACCTTAGCTTCCACAAACCTTTGCAGGAAAGGAATCAGTGAGTTATAAGGAGGAGGAACAACATAAGGTGCTTCCTTCTCTACCTTTTCAACAACCTCCCTTTCTGGTGGTGTCATTGGATTTTTCTCGATCTCTACTTTTTTTCTCACCAGAACTCTTCACAACCTCATTATCACTCTCCTTAGGATTTCCTATTTTTTTCACTGTTGGTTAATACAACATCCACATGTCTCTCAAAGGAGGGTCCTAGAGGTGTTTGTACGAGCATGGATATTTGAGCCTCGAATGCCTTATTGTGAGTCGCAAGGGACTCGACAATAAAGTTCAGCTGCCTAAGGTTTCCATTAATATGGAGACTTTATTTTTTAAAATCCTTTTTTTGTAGAGTTTGTGTCGCCACAAAGTGCTTCATCATAGATTCTAGCCTAGAGTGAGTTAGCGTCATAATGTGATCCTCTATTAATATTTAAAGATTGGATTTATGGGATTCTTGTGGTTCCTTAAAATACTGGGAGTGGTAATTATAGAGAAAATTTGGGTGATACATATTAATAGAGAAAAGGGTGCCTTAATCTAGACGGTGTAACAATAGGGTACGATATTGACAGTTGGTCCTCAGAAACGGTGCCAAAAACTTGATGCGTGCTACCCGCAATTATACATAGTACATCAGAGTAATATAAAAGATTATCGATCCCACCAAGACCAATGTCAATCTATCGGTTTCTATTGTTACGGTAGTCTACTTAAGGCAAAATTAAAAGTTTTGGAAAGTTCATAGAATGTAAATAATAACAATTAAATTAATTTAGAGAAATATAATTGGAATGTAATTCACATCGATCAAATAATACTCCTATTGTTTCTAAATATAATCACTAACGGAGCAATATTTTCTCCCTTGGAAAAGAGTTAATTAAAAAGGAACCGTCACATTAGCATAATCGGAACTAGAATTAATCTCTAATCTATACCAGTCTAACTTACCCATCTTTCTTTCGTCCCTTTTCATTCAGCCGCAATCACATTAAGCCTGTTATCTTTTCACGCTCATGGTAGGATAACTTGTTAGTGATTATGATCTCATTATTATCCTTTTTTTCTTTCTTTCCTTGCACATTGGCTTAAATATCAATAGGAATGTCCGTGGGCACCAGCTTAGCTCTCTTTTTGGGCCTGCATCATGGTTAGTGGTGCAGAAATTTTTGACAAATGTGAAAAATCAAAATACAATAATAATTAAAAATTTCAAATGTAATGCATAAAAATTAAAAATTCTGTGGATTTCCTCCCACACAACGCTTTTGTTTTATGCTGTTAGCTCTACGACTCATGAGTGTAAGCACTAATGGTGGTTCTTTCGGGAGTGATTCCTCAATCGAACTTTTAATATTCTTCAGTTTCCAAGGCCACTTATCAAGCCATCTCACATATTCCTCACCTTTTCTTTTCTACCTTCTGTGGGGTGGTTCATTCTTCTGGGATTGTGGTGGTGGTTCTGGCTCTATCCTAAGTATTAGCTTTTCGAATTTGAGTTTAACTCTTTCATCCACTACCTCAAAATCTAACATTCCCCTCTTCAACCACCCCTTTCTCCATATCCAATTTTGTTTACAAAGTAAATAATATTTTGCAAAATGAACTTGAGGTGAAGGAAGGGGAGTTTGAAGAACTAGAAGCATGAAACCAAGTTTTAACCGTTAAAGAGTAAAATGCGGATAAGGAGTTGAACAATTCTTGTTTAGCATTGAACGTGTAACTCGTTCTTCTAATATAACTTAATTTATCATATTATAATGTTCTGGATCAGATTGAAAGGTTATATGTTTAGTGAGAATTTGAGAAATAAGCATTCCACATAATTTATAGTAAACTCAATATATATATATCACAATAGTTGTTAGAACAACAATTGTTAAATGTTATGCATTAAAGAATATCACAATGGTTGTTTGAAGTAACTGTTGTGACAGGTAGCATGCTACATAGTTTATAATCACAGCTCCACGACTGTGGTATAAAACATTACATATACAACTACCCTTTGTAGAGATTTAAGAGGGGTTTTTCAAAATTTTAACTTCTTAGTGGAACAATTCTGATGAACAGATCTTGATTAAACTATTAGTCACAAATTAAACACAACATAAGGATCCTGAATTTCCTCTCGAAGCATGCTTTAGCTTTGATCACGAATGTGGAAAATACCTTAGTCTCTACGAAGTCCACGCGAGTATAAAATAGAACACGGTGCTACAGGATGTCCTACAGGATGTCTTGACATATGTTCTTAATATTCTGCAGGTAGCTATATTTGTTGTTGCAGGGGTTAGTTCATGATGTCAAGCATGATGTCCTGACATTTTGTAACATAACATTATGTGAGAATGTGTTTGTTTGTATGTTACTTTTTGTGCAACTCTTTGCACTGTTATGATCAGTCATTTATGGTTCAAATCTGCATGGAAATATTCTTTATTCAAAAGAGTATTTGATGAATAATTCGTGGAGTATTTATGGAATTGTTTGTGTTATTCTCTGAAGGAAATCTTGAAGATCTGAAGAGTGATTTGATTTGAGTTGATTGGATCAAATCAAATTTGTTTTGGCTAAAACTCCTTGATATTAATTACGAAAAGAATTAAAGAATTATTTGAATTGATTCTATCAAGATCAGGTGCTGTTTTTGCTAAAGCCCAAGCCCGTCTAAGAGTTACTATTTAAAGTCTTCACAATCCTATAGGCCTTACTCGACTGAGATTATTCAAGGAAAATACCTTCGTCAGCCTTAGAGTCAAATTTACCCAAATTTTCCTTTCCATTATTTAAGACGAAACATTTGCAATCGAAAACATGTAGGTGAGACACATTTGGCTTGCGCCCTTTTAAAAGCTCGTAAGGTGTTTTATTTAGAATGGGGCGGATGAGCACCCTATTCAACACATAACAGGCCGTACTTACGACGTCGGCCCAAAAATATTTCGGTAGTCCACTTTCATTGATCATTGTCCTTCCTAACTCTTCTAAAATGCGATTTTTGCGCTCCACCACCCCATTTTGTTGAGGAGTCCGTGGAGCGGAGAAGTTATGATCAATACTGTAGTTACTGCAATATTCTTCAAATAAATGGTTTTCAAATCCACCTCCATGGTCGCTTCTAATTGACACAATGTTTGAGATTAATTTATTTTGGGATAGTTTGGCAAAATTTTCAAAGGCGGCGAATGTATCGCTCTTGCTAGCCAAAAAGATAGTCCAACAAAATCTAGAGAAGTCATCCACTATTACAAACCCATAATAGTTTCCACCTAGGCTTTTAATTCTAGATGGCCCAAATAAATCCATATGGAGAAGCTCGAGAGGTCTCGTAGTTGAGACAATATTTTTGGATTTAAAAGAGATCCTCGTTTGCTTTCCCATTTGGCAAGCATCACAACGGTGATCCTTGGTAAATTTTATTTTGGGGAGACCTAAGACTAGATCTTTTGATACTACTTTATTTAGCAAGTCAAAGTTAGCATGTGCTAAACGCCTATGCCATAACCATGAGTATTCACTCATTGTCATGAGACATATTGTCACTTGTTAACGATACCTCATTCAAGTCTAGCATATAGACGTTGTTCACTCTTAGGCCATTAAACATATTCTTCTTGTCATTATTATGCACAATTTTGCAACACTCTTTTGAAAATGATACATTGTATCCTTTGTCGCATAATTGGCTAATGCTAAGCAGATTATATTTGAGACCCTCGACAAGCAACACATCGGAAATAGTAGTGGAAGAAGGGTTACCTACACTACCTTTACCAAGTATTACTCCACGATTGTTATCACCATAGGTTACATACCCTTTCTTCTTTGCCATGAAGCCTATAAGTAGGGATATGTCTCCGGACATGTGTCTTGAACATCCACTATCGAGAACCCATCTTCTCTCGGTGGTCTCGACACATTGTTCCTATGAAAGAATAATCAACAAGAGGAGGTACCCAATGGCATATTGGGTCCTAATTTGTTAGTGACAAAGTGGTTGTATTTGGGAAACCATTGATAGATGCCTTTAGGAACCAAAAATCTCCTAAATCGGAATTTAGCAATGGAAGGGACTTTCTTGCAACAATATAAGCATGAAAAGTCAACTTTAGAATTGCCTTTTCTCTCTTGATCCCTAATTACATATGTATATTTTTTATATGGATTCACCATACTTTTTCTAAAATCAACTTTATCAATAGCAAATATAATTTTGGGCTCAAGAGCCTTGTTAAGTTTGGCCTTTAGGTTTCTAACTTCACCTTGCCAAATATAACAAGTATCGCATCCAAAGTCGAGGAATTTGCTATGGTCCTCACAATTCGATTTATTACTTTCCACTATGGAAGCCTTAAGTTCCTCAAGTTTCCTTTCGGACTCTTTAATTTTTTGCTCTAGGTAAGTACAAATTCTTTTATTAGAGGCAAGTTTCTTAAAGGCTTCTTTTGCTTCATTGTGTAAAGTATTAAATGCGGCTTGTAATTTGAAATGTGACATTTTTGAGGAGTTTTCATATTTAGAGTGACGTACCTGCTTTTTCTTATTCTTTTGATTTGCGGAAAGACATAGGTTCACAGATTCTTCTTCATCACTTGAGCTTTCACCATCAGAGGAGGAGTCGCTATCGCTTTCCCAAGCTATATATTCTCTTCTCGGCTTTGATGACTTCTTATGTGATTTAATAGATTCCTTTTCTTTTCCCTTTTTGTTTAAAGGACAATCTGACTTGTAGTTTCCGGGCTTTCCGCATTTGTAGCACGATCATCTGGTTTTACTTCCTTTGGTGTCATTATTTCGAAAGTTCCTTGATTGCTTTCTGAAGTTGACAAGGTTCTTTTCTGAGTGTTGAATGTCGTTCTTTCTCACATACCGATTGTAGCGCTTTACAAACAACCCCATATCCTCACTCTTGTCATCTTCTTCATCGTCACTTGATGAATAATCAATGTGCTCCTTAGATTGATACTTCGAGGAGGAAGTCTTGAGAGCAATGGATTTCTTCTCAACAGTCTTTGTTTTGTCCTTCTTTTCTTTCTTTTCATGTTGGCCGAGGCTTAGGAGCACTTGTTCATGCTCTTGTAGCTTTCCAAATAATGTTGTTAAGTCCAAAATTGTGATGTCATTTGCTTCTTTGATGGCGATTACTTTCGGCTGCCATTCCCTTTTAAGACATCTCAGAATTTTGTTAGTAGCAACATCATTGGCCACTGGCCTACCAAGTGAATGCAATCTATTGATAAGATGAGTAAATCTCTTTTGCATGTCCTCAATGGTTTCCCCTTGCTCCATGTAAAAGAGATCAAACTCTTGTGTTAGTGTGTTGATTCTAGAAAGCTTCCTATCATTTGTCCCCTCATGGGCGACTTGAAGTGAATCCCACATAGCCTTTGCCGTAATACAATGGGAAACCCGATAATATTCATCAACTCCTAACGAGAAGATCAAAATATTCTTGGCTTTCCAATCATAGTTGTATTTCTTTTCATCATCATCCGTCCACCGTGCTTCGGGATTAGGCACAATCTCATTATTTGCATTGGTCATGGTTATTTCCATTGGACCATTGATAATAACATTTCATACTTTTCTATCTATGGAATTTATGTGCACCCACATACAGTTCTTCCAATAACTATAATTTTCTCCATTAAAAACGGGAGCTCTATTATAAGCCCCTTTAGGTTCGTTCGCCATTTTCTATCAAAGTTATACTTGAAGCACGGAGTGAATCGGTGCTCCTGATACCACTTGTTAGACGATGGCTTGGATCTAGAAGGGGGGTTGAATAGATCCGAATTAAAATCAGTCGGCACTACCAATTTAAAAATTGGTTTTCAAAATATTTGTTTTTAAATTTGCGGAAGCAGCCCTGGAAAAATTACGTCTAAGAACAAACTGTTATTAGAAGACCGGATATGCGTCTAGCCTTATGGATATGATAATGAGCAAAGATTGATTCAACACACTAGTCACACTATCAGTTGATTTTATCACTTATTAGTAAAGCTAGCACCAATGATCTACAATGCCCACAATGTAGGCAAATGGACTAAGTAAACTTTGGTGTAGGCAATTTATCAAACACTTGGTGTGCAATACACTCCAAGTGTGGTTTGGCTTGAGTAAGATACTTTAATTTCCTTGTGCAATGTATTGTTGCACTAAAGTTCAAAATAGTACTAGGTACTTACTCAATTCAATCCAACTTATGATATAATTGCTTATACTAAAATCACTTAAATTTTAAGCCAAAATTGAAAGTGCTGAAAAGTACAAGGAGACAAAGATTTGTTGAGGTAGTTCCCCCGCCGTCCTCCCTTCGGGGTATGTCTTCCCTCAATTCTAATAATAGAATTGAGATCAATATATTAGATATCACTTGTAATGTAGAAATGTTTATACAAGAATTGATAACCAAAATGTACAATCAAGCCTTCTTGAAGTTGATGATGCTATCGCTTCTTGCTCCTTGATTCGAGTTGAATCAAGTTCTCCGATTGTTGTGAGTAGACCTCCGATTCCAGCCCCTTTGTTGAATCACCTTCCGTTCTTCAAACCCTCGACCCAGCTGATCTTACGCACGAACAAATCGAACACGGAACACTCTTGAAGTCTTCACTGATTTCTGCTACTAGATTGATGAAGACTACCGCTTCTCAATCACCTTCACTCAGGTGAAGTAGGTAGAGATGAACCGTACAGAAAAACCTCCAAAATCTCCAAATCTTGGAAGGTATAACCTTCAAGGTTTTATCCAAGAAAAACCTGCCTTCAAAATCACCCCGAACCGGATTTCCTATCACGACTTTGGACCTTATCACCTTGAACAAGATCACAATCACCCCAAGAATTATTGTGTGTAATTGTTTTGTTTTGGGTTGTAAAAGATGAAACTGAACAGCTTTTCAAACATAGAGTAATTATTTTGTTTTGGGTTGTAAAAGATCACAATCACTTTTCTTGATTTGTGACAATTGACTCAAATTCACAATTGTTGTTGATAAAACTGAACAAAGTTACTATATATAGTAACCAACCAAACACCAAACTTAACAGCTTTTCAAACATAGTCGGAAGCCTAAAAAAACAACCCAAATGAGCGAAGCGTCGACCATAACAGGCCTATGCGTCGACGCATAGACTGCAGACTTGGACAGTTTTGAAAGTGCAGCAGTGTGTTGTTGCGGTGAGAATCGTGATACCAAGCTATTGATTAACTTGAATCTTAATTCTTAAATTCACAACCAGACTTTAATTTATCCAAAGGAAAGGTCTAAAGAAAGAAAAACCCTTTTCACAATGTAACAACAACGCTAAGAGATTCGGGGATCGGGGGTTGGTTGTGCTTAGGGTAGGTGTTTCACATCCTAAACATCTGTAGTACTCTACATGAACCTTTTGTTTGATTGCATGCTAAGTTTGGTAAATATTTGCTAAGGTTTTGGATTGGGATTGGGTAAAATGTGTAGGTTAAGACCTAAAGATAGTTTCTAAGTTTGCTCGCAAAGACATCGCGTCCTCTGCCTACGTATCCTTACTAGGATAGAATCAGAGCAATCGTAGTTCACCTTACTAGGGTTGAAGAACACTTGATTATGATAAAGGTTCAAAGGGGAAAAAACATATCCATGCTTGTATAGAGTTTAACAAAACTCTCTAGATCTATGTTGAACTCTCAAGAAAGGGGAGTAAGTAATCATTGCTATGATTCTTACACAGAGTTTACAAACTCTATCCTAGGGTTCTAATTGAAGAACACTCCTAGTGTAGGTGGGTCTTATATACTTAAAGCAAAGTCTAATGGTTTAAAATGTTTTTAACTAAGCTAGGGTTAGGATAAATTCACAAAGTCAAGAGGGGTAAATGAGCTATCCAATGACACAAGGGTCAAGGGAGAGACTTTTCCTTTGGAAGGGGAGGGAGAGAGAGACCACTTGGATGAGAACTAGAAAGTTCCATCACTTGGGGAAATGAGTATTTAATAAAGCAAGATGAAATAAGATTTAAGACAAGTAAGCATGCATATTACAATAAGCAGATATTTTAAATGATACCAAGGGTTACAACCAGTAGTCAATCATCTTAACAAAGATTTGGGGCACATCTTAACCAAGATTTGAAGCATGATAAAAGTAACAATCATATGAACAAATCACAATTTGAATGTAGGCATGTCATAAGTTCAAAGCATGGTAAAAGTGACAACAATGTGCATAGATGACAATCAAGCATAATTAAATCAGTTTAAACCTCATAATTTAGGAGGGGATCATGAAATCACTTAACCAAGTAAATGTGATGAAACTATAAAGGTAACAACCAACAAAAGAATGTCATAAGTGAAAATGTATGGATGATACTCAAGGCGAGTAATCAAGCAAGAATCGCATCGACAGATCACGCTTTTAAAGTAAACACAGGTAAAAGGGATATTTTATGGTAACAATCAAAATGGGAAAATCCTAACATGTTTACTAACATACAAGAGATGAGAATGAATAAATATCTTAACAAAAATAGTCACGGTGAAAAAGAAATTCATCTGCATACGGGAGATAACGATCTCGATACAAAAGCAACTTACAAGCAACCAAAAGGCATGAAAATTTGAACAAACATGGAATTAAAAAAATCACATGAAAGTAGACATCAAGGCAAACACAATGCAAAAAGAATGGGTTCAAAATGATTAAAAACGAGTGAGTTATGAATTTTCAAAGATTGGATGAAAAGATTGCAAAAATAAATAAAAGGGTTGCCCTCCTCAGGGGTCGAACCCAGGTCATGCAGGTACAAAGCGCGCTTAAGGCATATGGTCTTACCACTGGGGTGGCTATACATCCGTGTATTTAGCCACCCCCATTAGTATATATGGTGCGCTTGGCAAAATTTCTGGGCAAGCATGAAGAACAAAAAACTAAACCCAAACTGAATTACGTTTTGATTCATATCTCAACCAAGACTTAATGGAATTTAACAAAATTTCAGTCAAAATTGACTAATTTTTGATGAGGAATTCAATGACATGATTAATTTCTTGGAATAATATTCACAGCTCCATATACGATGGAACATGCAAACTTAAACTTTGAAATGCATAAAGATGCAAGTGAGGGTCTGTTTAGATTTTAAATGCATTCCTCAATGATTAAACTCAAAGGAAAAACTCAGCTGATCAATGAAACCACAAGTGAGTGACTAACTGCATCCAAATCCACACAACACCAATGAGATGATATGTTATTGCAATAATGGCATATAGGTTGTCAAGGTTCAAATTGAGTTGGTTCTGTTCATACAAGTATCTCATGCAAGCTCAATCATGTCAACTAATGGTTCATTACTCAAAAGTCAGTCCAGTACTTACTCAAACAGAACAGTTGCATGTCATTGGCAATTATGGCAGGAAATGCAAGGTTGCTTTTTAAAAAAAACATAAACTGATGAAGCAGCAGGATGCATGGTTCCAATGGTTCATGAACAAATAGAAAAAGAGTTTTTAAAATTAATTTATCAAGAGTTCAATGTAAGTTAAGTTAACCACTTATGGACTTTTATGACAAAAGCTTAACAGTCAAGAAGTGAAGTTTGAGGGGGGAGGGGGGCCTGCTAGATCATAGCAACTGGCCTGCTCAACATGACAATGTGGCTTCTCCAAACAGCAAATTGACATCAACAAGCAAAATCAAACCAAGTACACAACCTTAGCAAGCAAAAATCAAACTCAGTGGTGATCTCAAATAGGAGCATTAATCACAAAAACTCAGCAATAGTGTTAGAGCAACACAAAAGCTTTACCATTCTCACAAACCACCCTAGGGATCAGTTAAAACATAAACTTAACATATGCACATTAAAAGGAACACTTGATACTGGAGGTTAACAGACCCTAGCAATATGTTGGTACCAATAAATTCACAACAAATTAACAGCCTCACAAGTCTAAACATAGACCAAAATAAATGGACCATTTGCCAAAAGATTGACTATAAAAGAGTTTCTAAAAAGAAACTCTAGATAGTCAAACCTCTCACTGAGTTCTAAACAACAGCCCCACTAATCAAAACAAGAAGAGAAACCCCTTTGTGGATATCAAATAGCAGCCATCATTCCTTAATAGTTAAAAAAAAACAAATTGAGCTGTGATGGTACAACAGGGTTCTTAAATTCTGAAAACAGGAGCAGCAGTGTAGGGTAGGATAACAGACCACACACCCTATACACACATTGTAAACATTAACAGTCCAACTTTGGTAATTTAGGCAATGTGGATTAATGAATTCAACTTCAAAAACAAACATGAACAACAAGGTATACCATATGCAGAATGAGAACAGATCCAGTTCAAGTTAGGCCACCACATAACATAAATCCCACCACAACAAAACCACTACAAACTGGTCATGCAATCTCTGATAAAACAGCAGTTAACAAGCTACAAGAGATGGCAATCAGAAACTTTGGGATTTCAACATGAGCTGCACATCTCATACACATCATAAATATGGAAAAGAGTGTGTTATGACTCAGAAAACATGCATCTTGTAAGCAACCAAGGATTTGGTATGTTCATGGTGATTTTGGCCCAAAAATGCAATTGGAAGATGAAATGAGAGAGCAAGCAATTATTGACCAAATCAATCATCAACACACATTAGGATCAAACATGTGGGTGAGTTACAACTCAAGGATCATACATATATAAACAGAAATACAACTTTGGGCATGTTATGGCAGATTTTAGCATAAAATTGTAATGGAAAGTGGAATTTGAAGGATTGTGAAATCAGTCATGAATAGATCAACCAAAACAAGTATACACCTTATAAATGTGATAAGGAAAGTGTTTTTAATTCAAATAAGAGCATGTGTCCATTGGAATGAAAATTGGTGCGCTGTGGTAAAAATTAAAAAATTTGCTTTAGCAAAATTTGTGGCAGCAGGTGATTTCTTTAACGCAATTGTTTTTTGAAGGAATCAATGCTATGCATATGTTACATATATGATAAAAGATGATACCAAACTCAGAAAGTAGTTGAAAACCTAATCAAACAGAAAAAGGCATTTTGAAACTTCAAGGCATACAAACACAACACTTGAAATATGCAGCCAACCATAACCATGACATTTGGAGAATTTGGGATCATGCACAAGTCTTAAATGCATATGATGAAGATTTAATGCACACTAATCATTTAAACAATGCTTGAAACAGAAAATGACTTATTGACCCCATGGTATTTTGAACAAATGCAACAGTTTGGGGTATGATATGTCAAATTGAACTTGGAGCAGATTTCAAGCATACCAACAACACACACACTCTTGAAATGGATAGGCAAGTATGTTCATAACTTCAAATTACGCACAAACTCAATAAATAAAAGAATGACATATTGAATCAAATGGGACAACAAAAAGCACACATGAAAATCATAATGAACAAAAGGCCACATTGATTCATATATGATCAAGGGCAAAAAAGGGGGATCTATGAGCAACTTACAAGTCATCTACCTATCCTAATAGAGAGCCAAGTTCATAGTTATAGGGCAAGCATACTACTTTTTCAAGTTTGGATCCTAAAACTACCAAATGACCAAAATATCACCAACAAACCTAAACATGATAATCAGGCACAAACTTACAATCTAATATCCACATATCATTTACAAATGATAAAATATTTGACAAAACAAGCAATATGAACATAAAAATAGGATTTTTGACAAAGAGGCCTAATAGGGCATCCATGGTACATTTTCACACAAATTACCACAAAGTGGCAATACAAGACAATGTACGACTTAGAGATAGTTAGAACACTACATACCTCTTGTTGACCAGCCTTGAACAAGCTAAGAAGCTTAGAAACCCAGAGATCCTCTTCTTTAGCACAAACTTAAATATTGCTTCCTCTTGAAGCAATATGCAATTTTTAGGACATTTTGAGTGATGAGCCTTCCAACTAACTTTTTGTGTTTTAGACAGTTGAAACACAATATATATGAGGTGTTGGGAGTGTTGAGGTGGTAGGAAAGGCCTTAAGTAAAAACTTGGCTTCCAAAGTGCATAAAAGTCAACATATAAAGGTATGAAAGTTGACTTTTAGATTGATGAGTTTTTTGATGAAAGTAATGGTGGGAACAGTTTCAAATGGCCATTTTAAGGGTGTATAGAGGGTCTTTGAAGTGTTTTGATGTTTGGAAAAAGAACTAGCATGAAATGTGGAAAGTGGTGTTTTTGTGGTTTTTTGAAAACTCAAGCAATTTCCAAGCAAGGATAGGAATGAGAGAGCTATGAGTTTCTTGTGTGTTCTTGATAGCTCTGGTATGAAAAACATCAATGAGAGTGCCTCTATTTATAGTGAAAGTGATCATGAGGGCAAATTTGAATTTTCCACATTTTGGAGGGAGTTTATGAGGTTTTGAAGTGAATCTTCCCAAATCTTTGTGGCAGCCTCTTTCGATCAACTCCTTGGCTCAAGGCAATTAAAAACCAGATGATATGAGAGGGATGAGGTGACTGGAGAGAGGTATGAAGGTAGGGGGTGTCGCTACTGCGAAAATCGGCGCCGACTGATAGAAGAGTCGCCACCGTGCGTTATTTATCCCAACGGAGGGAAAGGAAACGCTCGAAGTAAACCTCACAAAAAACGGGAAAAGGTATGGTCATCGCAACCAAAACCTGGGTTCGGGAGTCGGTTACGCAAGGGGAAGGTATTAGCACCCCTCACGTCCGTCGTACTCGACGGAATCCACGCTTGCTTGGTTTGTCTAAAGGATGCAAAAACAATCTATCTACAGCTGCTAAATCTAAACGGAAGGGAATTGACTCGATAGAGCGTCGCACTCTATGCCTACGTATTCTCAAGAGAGAAAGTCAGAGTAAACGTAGTTCGGGAAACTACAGGGAATTGGCTCGCCAAGACTTCGCGTCTTGTGCCTACGTACTTCCACACAACATGGAAGATCAGAGCTTACGTAGTTCAGGCTAACTACGGCTAGGCTGGGTGTTCTCACACAGGAGTGAGAAATCAAAACTGGTTTTAAAGGTACGGGAACCTATGGGAAAAACTATGGTCTGGTCTCAAATGCACTCGGGCAAGAGAAAAGGATAACATCAGTCGTCAGCGGGAAGGTCTCGATCGCACAGCAGCGAGAGAACAAAAGGTTAGTTGTTAGTGTGCTCGCTAGGATATCGCATCCTATGCCTACATATTCTCGTCTGGTACGAGAAATCAGAGCAGCTGTAGTTCGGCTACTTTCGGGACCACAACTCAAATCTCGTTTTATTAACATTCTGAAAAATGGTTACAATGATTGAGAACTGAAAAATAATCTCCTAGAAACTATCCGACTATCCTGGAAAAAAAATCAAATGGAAAATAGTCCCCTAACAAGTGGACTTCTAAAACTACCTCTAAAAAGGCATAAAAGACTTCTATGAAAAGTTGTATCCTAAAAGAAAAATATTAAGTCTACAAACTAATATTTTTTATTTCTTTATTTTTCCCATATTCTTCTTTTTTCCAATATTTTCTCTTCTTATTTTTTTCAATATTTCTTTTTTCTCACATTTCTTTTCATATTTCTTTTTTCATATATATTTTCCACTCTTTTTCCTTTTTCTCTTTTTCAATATTCTTTTTCAACTATTTTCTTTCATATAAAATCTACACAAATGAAAATAAAAGGAAATAAAGAAAAAACAAAAAAAAGAACACCAGGGGGGTACACTGCAGGCCCAGGGGTGAGGCAGCAAAAATACTGCAAAAAAATAAAGGAAATGGGCCCAGCCCAAAAGCAACTCAGAAACGGGGAAGGGGTGCATGGCCAAAAAACGGGGGAGTACAAGCTTGCAGAAAAAAAAACAATGGGCCCAGCCCAGAAAAAGTAAGCAAACAAAAAAAAACTGGGGAGGGGTGTGATACTGAAACGGGGGGTACAATCCAAAACTTCATTGGGCTTGGCCCAGTCCACAAGAACACACACACAGAAGGGGGGATAGGAAATTGAGGGGGTGTACATCAGAAAGACAATAGGACCCAAGGCCCAAATTCGATACCCGGTCCATCTCCATTCCACACTCTCCTTTCACTCTCATTTTCCTTTCTGAAACCCTAGAGGCTCTCCCTCCTTTCACAGCGCCGTCACCACCATGTCCTTCGTTCAACGTCGTCTCCCTCTCAACCCTAACCGTTCACTCCAACTCAGACCTCCCTCAAACTCTTTATTCAACCTTCACGGAGGTCCTCTAATGGAGTTGCTTTGCGCACCATGATTCTTGAGGATATCTACAGCGGAAACAAGGATGTGAATCACGCTTCAGAGCCTTCATACCTTGGCGGTCATTTGTTCGAAGGAGATTGAAAGGATGAAATCAGAGGATTTAAGCTTAACAGAAGGCTTGCATGTTGAAGATCGTGAGACCGAAGGATCTTACTCGTTGAAGAAAGTAAAGAAGACTCGTGTGACGTTGATACGAAGACGATTGACGCTTGGATCCAGATTCGGCGACGAAGAAGTTGAAGGTTGATGAACGTCGAGGGAGATCTCTGAAGGAAGACGAGGTTCTTGAAGTGTTTCTTGATGATCGTTGAATTTCTGGAGGATCAACGAAGAACATGTGAAGTTCTTGAAGGTTTTCGATCAATCTATGAATGTTGTAATGAACATACGAAGAATCTTGCTGGAAGAGTTGTTGAAGGCTGGAAAAGCGAGGATGAAAATTGGAGGATCTTGATTTGTATTGATGAACTGATGATGATTGGATGAAGGCCTAGAGAGTAATCTGACGGAGAAGATGAAGATTCCGGCGATGAAATGAGTTTTCCGGTGATATCTCCGGCGAGACTCTGGCCGTGTGATTTTGCCGGTGAGGAATGGCTGGTGTTAGAAGCATTTCTGGGAATTTTTGGAGTTTCTGGTGGTTTGGACGGTGGTCGGAGGAGGTTACGGCCGCCGGCGATTGGTAGTTGCGGTGGTTGCATGGCCGCCGACCATGCAACCGGTGAGGCTCAGGCAAGGGTTGGGGAAGACAAGTGGCGTGGTTGGGTGCTGCATGAAGGCCACGTGGTGGAAAGAGGGGGAATTGGAGTGTGGGGTGTCCTCTGAGTGTGAAGGGGAAAATGTGATGTGGCGTGTTCAGAAGGAAGTGAGTGTGAAGTGGAAATGAGGTGGTCTTCTGAAATGAACGCGTGGCTTCGCTTATATGTTGACACATGGCGCTGGACAAAAAAGGACTGAGATGAAATGGGCCTCCAAAAAAGACTCTGGGCCCAAACAAAAATTAGGCTAATGGACTGAATGAAAATGAAAACTAATCTGAATTAAACTAAAGACCCAAATTAAAACCAATAAAATCTGGATTAAAACTAATTAAAAAGCTAATGCCTAATTAAAGCTGACTAATTACAATCTAATCAATTAAAACTAACCAATTAACTATAATTAAATCTAAACATTAATTCTAATCAACTTGACCCTAATTAAACCTAGATTAACATCTAAGTAACCACTAAGAATTAATATTCTAAAAATCTAAAAACTATTAAAATCTATTAAAATCTATATTAATATCTATTTAAAAATCTAGAAAAATGATTAAAGCTTTTTTAAAAGATTTTTTATTTTCCTAAAATGATTTAAAACCCAAACTAATATCTAAAAATCTATTAAAACTCTAATAACAGCCAATAAAATCCAGAAAATCCTAATAATTCCCAAAGGAACAAAAATAGTACAAAACCACAAATAACACTGCGAGAGCGTAACAAAATAGCCGGTAAAAATCAATGGACACCGAAATATCCCTAAAAATAACAGTGCGAGCTGAAAACACCGGGAATAGCACGACTTCCCAAAAAAATGATTCTGCCTATCTGAACTTGCTAAAAGCACCTGAGACGCGAGACAAGGGCCGTGATCCCGATAAAATCAAAACAACTGAAAAAAATGCACTGTATGCGATATGCGGTCATGCATCGAAACATAGGGCCAGATACGGGACCCGGTTGGTCAAATTTTAGGGTGCAACAACTGCCCCTATTCAAGCGGCGTGGACCTGAATGGTTGAAGAGCGCTCAACCTTCAAACATTCGAAGGTAGATGACGGTTGAATACCAATGAAACCCTGAAATTTGCCAACCGTGGGAATATACTGCAAAACTGCTTGAGGAATAGCCTCCAATGGACTGAAGTTTGGTTGTCACGGCAACAACTGGCCAATTATCTGATAAATTTTTCTCCTTTTCAACATCAATCACCTGTGCGACGCCACAAGTATTGGAATAATGCTTCGGAAAGCAAACAACTTGATTCCCATCTCTCTTATGGGATCAAATCCTGTCATCTCACAGTTCACGGCGAACTTGAGGACAATTCTCCTGGGGAACTTCTGAATCGACTGCTCAACACCCATTCTGTCAACATGAGGCGGCTTCAGAAATCTGATATATAGCAATCTTTTTTTTCCAGTGCCGACGTAACAACCAAATGTGAAGAATCACTCCGCTGGGGAAGAAGAGAAGCTTAACCAAACAACTCTGCAAGGGAACAAATCTCGAAAGCCATGAGGTAACCAACTTGGTCCATGTTTCGAAATGCATATGTCTGAGAATGATGCAATGCCCTATATGACATGGAAATGCTACGCGTTCTGTTTGAAAATGCGAGGCCCCAGACGGCATGGAAATGCTATATGTTTGTATAAATGCTATGACGATCTATGCAAATGTAAATGCAGGCTCGAGCTGCCAGAGAACACCAGGTCTGCAAACCGCTTGGCAAAATAAATGCCGAAGGTAGACGTCAACTCCACTGAAGGTAACCTGATATCACAGAATCATCTCAGCAACATAAATGCTGGAAAAGGGAAACCAAATCCGCTGGGGATAACCGTCCTGCTGGAGAAATGGAAAGGCAACCCTGCTTGGGGAGAAAGAAAAAACAACCCTGCTTGGGGATGCTCTCTTCAAATCATTGGCAACTGATTGTGCTCTGTGGGGATTGACCCAAACTGGGGTTGATTGCGCGCAGCACACTGCTGGAAATGCCCCGACTGTCAAGGATATCAATCTTAATCTGCTAGGGATACTCCTGATCCTACTCTGATGCGGGATAACAATACAATCTCAACTCTTCCGGGGATAATACGCAACTTTCATCTGCTGAAGAGTAGCAATTCTGATCTAACAACATCCACAAGGAATTCAAACATTAATCGGAGCGCTGGTATCCGTCGAGCTTCGTATCGGGGAACATGACAACATGCGATTCATTGGGAACTACTGTGTCAGATACCTTTAGGTTTTTGTTTTTCTGGTTTAGGATAAACATGGACTATGTACACAGTGGAAGATATGGAAAATACCAGACGAGAACTAGCATTCAAGGATAGACTACCTGTCGAGAACTGATAGGAAAATAGGTTATCGGACGAGAATTGATTTTTGAATATCAGACAGGGCTGACTGGATGACGGGCTGAGGCATAGATAACCAGACGAGAACTGGTTGAAAGCTGACGTACACCAGACGAGAACCGGTATAACACATAGGTTAAAACACACGATGACTGATTACGCGATGACATGTACCAGACGAGAACTGATACAACACTTGAAGAAACGGTGACCCGACGAGAACTGGTTACAATAAACTACACCAGACGGGAACTGATGCTTACAATAAACTACACCAGACGGGAACTGATGCTTACAATAAACTACACCAGACGAGAACTGATGCTTACGGAAGGGTGGGCCAGACGAGAACTGGTTACCGGTTTGCCAGGCGAGAACTGGACTTTGGAAACGACTGGTTACTGACACGTAACAGGTTTAAACTGTAGGATAACGATCCAACGACATCAAGGCCTTTTTCGGAATGTTAAGGTTTTTGATAAGGGTAATGACACGATTCCCCGATACTCAACTCCGGCTGGGGAGAAATAGACTGGCTTGAATAACTTGCCCCAGTGCAATTCAGCTTGCCCCAATACAACTTTTGGGAATACTTGCTCTGAACAGCTTGCTACGAGACGACCTCGAGATTACTTGCCCCAGTATCTATACGATAACAGAATTCAATCTCCATTACACCCCTATCAACCCAGTTGGTTTCAACACTCTCTGCGGTGACTTGCCCCTGAATGAGCATTCTAGCGACTTAACCTGATCTGATTATCCACCTGAAGTATCTGCTTTCAAATCTCCACGTTCTGCATAATTGCCCCTGATTGGCTCTCGAGAAGACTCACTTCTGATCAACTGCTTCTCAAGCATACTGCCCCTGATCAACTGAAGTTTCGGGACTTGTCCTCAGACTAACTGATTCCGAACTCACTGGAAGTCAATGCCCCGGATTCACTGGGTTTCACAATATACCATCCTGGTTCAGACTGCTGAATTACTCAGTCTTGCTTGACGATTCCCTGTTGGAATTTCCTTCATGCCAACTACTAACCTGCAATTAAAACTGTCTATTCACGAATGGTAATCTTAATGCAGTGTTCATGCAAATTTTGAAAAATCTTGTGCTGTCACTCATTTACATGTCATGATTGAGTGACGAATGATTCAAACATAGTGCTTACGTGGTCAGTGAAAAACACAACAAGGATGTGACTAGCAAGTCATGAAGGAGTCAGGTTACTCAACCTTATCGTAATGCGCTTTCAGAATAACCCTACCTCAATTAGGTCTTTTAAGGGTTGTATCGTGGTCGGGTTCATGGTTCGTGAAACAAAGGATATTTGGCTCAAATTTTGATTTGTACCCACCCCTTCTACGTGATGATCTCCGATCCTAAGGTTCAGTTAACCTGGCACAAGCGCTCGCCTCTTCGAGAGGTATGTTGGATGGTAAGAACCACAATTAAGGATTTCACAAGGTTTTTTCCGGAGTGACAGTTATTCCTTCTTCGCTTTCGGTGTCTGTGTACACGACTTTGTGACTCTACTGGGGAAAAAAATTCTATTGATATCCCTTCTTTTTCCTTCTTTTGATTCCCTAATTTTTTCCTGGACTAACTCCCTTTGAGTTCTTTTCGATTTTTTCTTTTGAAGTCCAGCGGGATGCCCTAATTTTTGCCTAAGTATTAGCTTTCCAGCTTTTTCTTTCTCTTTACTTAGCGGGTTTTCTTTTTCTTTCTTTTGGAACAAAGTCGTGTGACACTGGTTGTCTTGATTGCTCCGAAAAGATTGTAACTGTCTCACTCCTGATTGGTGAGGTTTAACCACTGTGGTTGACAAGGTACGACCTCTTGAGAGGCATAAACTGTAATTGGTCCTTGAAAGACAACACTCCTCTGTAAGACTTGAATGCTCGGTCAAGCTAACTGACAACTACCCTGCCCCGGGTTAAGATGTGAGGGTTTAAATGTCCGAAAAAACTTCTACTTCCTGGCTCGAAGTGGTTAACAAGGGACTAACTCCTTATATCTCCAGTGTTTGGGGAATTTGAAACAATGCCTTGTACGTCATCGACAAGGTTTTATCTGAAAGCATACGATCATCGGTTATGAGTTTAGTTTCGTCATCCTCCCTCCAGTCTTTGCTAACCACAGTGACAAAGTGGAGTGAATAAAATGCAAGTGTCAGTGCAATGCAGTAAATGAGCGACAACGACATGATTAATTCAGAAAAATGCATAGTCACTTTATTAATATTACCATTCGAAACATACAATGTTTAAAAGCAGGTAGTAACTAACAGAAAAGAAACTACAAATGCAAATGATATAAAGTCTGAGGACTGCCAATGCTGAGGGCGCCTGCCTGTCTGGACCACTGGCTTTTGCTAGGGAATACTTTCTGAATCTACGAGCTTAGACAGCTGAGCGGTTGGTATGAACAAACAGAAATCCTTCTCGAAAAGAAATGCAATCCTGGTCGATCAACTGCTGTACCTTCGCCTGAAACGCTTTACAATCTTCAGTTGCATGTCCTGGGGATCCGCCATGGTAACCACAATGAACTTGGGGATTATACCCAGGAGGGTAAGGTTCTAGCATGGGCTTGAGAGCTTTAGGTTCCACCAAAGAACTCTGGACCAACTGTGGCAAAAGCTGACTGTACGACACAGGAACTGGATGAGAAGGAGCATTCCTTCGTTCCAAGTTGCTACAAGGTCTGTTCTGATTCTGACGCTGAGTCTGATAACCTCGACCACGAGTTCGCTGATTTGCAAGGGAAGCGTCATAAGACTCCTGATATGGTGCCCTAGGCTCAGCTGTCTGTCCAGCATAACAGGGCACGGGAGATACTGATCTCTGAGAAGATGAAGAACCAACAAATTTCACCAATTCATCTTGAGGATACCCAACATCTGGCATGACTGCATTGATCACGACTCCCTCTTCATTCTAATAGTCGTGAAGAGATTCAGTTTCATTAGCCTGACCGCTTGAGACAACCTGAATTTTTCCAATCTTTATAGCATTCTCAATACGTTCTCCAACTCCCACTAATTCAGAGAAGTTCAGCAAAACTCCAAGCAATCTCTCAAAGTACGGGCTTTGCAAGGAGTCTATGAACATGCCTGCTAACTCTCGGTCAGGGATCGGTGGTTCCACTCTGGAAGCAAAATCCCTCCATCTCCGAGCATACTTTTTGAAAGGTTCATTGATACTCATAGACAAAGATTGCAACTCCATGCGAATGGGAGCTATGTCCATATTGTAATCATACCGCTTCAGGAAAGCTCTGGCTAAATCCACCCATGATCGAATCTGATCCTTCTCTAACTGCATATACCAACATAGAGATGCCCCAATCAAACTGTCCTGAAAACAGTAAATCATCAACTTGTCGTTTTGCACGAACGAAGTCATCTTTCTGCAGAACATCACCAAATGTAGCCTCGGGCAACTATCTCCTTTATACTTTTCAAACTTCGGCGCTATGAATTTAGGAGGTAACACTAGGTCAGAAACCAAGCACATATCTGAAGCATTGAGACCAACATCGTTCTTAACTTCCAGGGTTTTGACTTGTTCCTCCAATGCGTGCAACCTCTTAGCTTTCACAAGAGCTAATGGATTATCAGTCCTCACTATCGGAACTTCTCTTCTGGAGATCAATCCAGCAGGAATAACATTCTGATAATTCGCGGCATCGGAAGAAGAACGTCCACTTGGGATGACAAACTGTTGGTGCAGATTTTGGCCTCTAACAGAAGTCTGCACAAGTTGAGCTGCAGTAATGTTATTCACTTGCGGAAAGCCTTCGTCAGACGTGGAATCATACAAAGGATTGGTCGTCACAGTGAACCCTGACAAGGCGTCAGCAATCTGGAAGTCGTTTCCTGACATGACTATCAGCAACTTTCAACTGACGGCACTGCTTGATTCTGCTTGATCCGTTTCAACCCCTTGGTCGTCTTCTAACAATCCACACTTGCTCAGACCAATCACCGGATAATCACCTTCTGAAATCAAACAACGGCTGGATAAGAGCTCTGGCCAGCTGGAGAAATGCTATACGATGCAAAGATGCTTATGCAAATGCAATGCAATGCAACAAACACGGGATCACAGGCCCCACAGCACGCTCTAAATACTGCTGCACTGCTGACGGAGTACGTTCTCTCTAAAAGAGAACGCCAAGATAACGGGTAGGCTGGAAGTCAAGTTTCTCGCAAAAAACCCCCCCCACTCACGGGTATGGACCTAAGGTACGGCATCCTATGCGGTCATCAGCGTCACATACTTTCATGAGGAATGATACGATTCCCAGAAGGAGTGGCATCGTCATCTCATGAAGAGGCCTCACTTAGCTGACTTCCAATTGATCGGTCCCCAGAGTCGACAATCCTCACGTCTGGACTCCCCTCATATCCTCAGGATCGGAAAGAAGCACCTCGGAGAAAAGCTCGTCTGAGCGTGAATTTCGTGGGGAACTCGTGCCTGCTCAGCAAACAGGTTCGCCCACTAATCTCCACAACTACGTCTAAATGCATACTCAAGCAGCCCAGGTCCAGCTATCACTCAAAGTATCACCCTCCCCAGCACAACAGCAACAGATAATAGCAATGAAAAAATAAACACCCAAAAGACAAGCAAACAAGCGCTAGGATTGACTCTCTTAGGGGACATTGGATCCCACATGCATGGGGAACTATCGCAGTCCCCAGCAGAGTCGCCAGCTGTCGCTACTGCGAAAATCGGCGCCGACTGACAGAAGAGTCGCCACCGTGCGTTATTTATCCCAACGGAGGGAAAGGAAACGCTCGAAGTAAACCTCGCAAAAAACGGGAAAATGTATGGTCATCGCAACCAAAACCTGGGTTCGGGAGTCGGTTACGCAAGGGGAAGGTATTAGCACCCCTCACGTCCGTCGTACTCGACGGGATCCACGCTTGCTTGGTTTGTCTAAAGGATGCAAAAACAATCTATCTACAGCTGCTAAATCTAAACGGAAGGGAATTGACTCGATAGAGCGTCGCACTCTATGCCTACGTATTCTCAAGAGAGAAAGTCGGAGTCAATGTAGTTCGGAAAACTACAGAGAATTGGCTCGCCAAGACATCGCGTCTTGTGCCTACGTACTTCCACACAGCATGGAAGATTAGAGCTTACGTAGTTCAGGCTAACTACGGCTAGGCTGGGTGTTCTCACACAGGAGTGAGAAATCAAAACTGGTTTTAAAGGTACGGGAACCTATGGGAAAAACTATGGTCTGGTCTCAAATGCACTCGGGCAAGAGAAAAGGATAACATCAGTCGTCAGCGGGAAGGTCTCGATCGAACACCAGCGAGAGAACAAAAGGTTAGTTGTTAGTGTGCTCGCTAGGATATCGCATCCTATGCCTACATATTCTCGTCTGGTACGAGAAATCAGAGCAGCTGTAGTTCGGCTACTTTCGGGACCACAACTCAAATCTCGTTTTATTAACATTCTGAAAAATGGTTACAATGATTGAGAACTGAAAAATAATCTCCTAGAAACTATCCGACTATCCTGGAAAAAAAATCAAATGGAAAATAGTCCCCTAACAAGTGGACTTCTAAAACTACCTCTAAAATGGCATAAAAGACTTCTATGAAAAGTTGTATCCTAAAAGAAAAATATTAAGTCTACAAACTAATATTTTTTATTTCTTTATTTTTCCCATATTCTTCTTTTTTCCAATATTTTCTCTTCTTATTTTTTTCAATATTTCTTTTTTCTCACATTTCTTTTCATATTTCTTTTTTCATATATATTTTCCACTCTTTTTCCTTTTTCTCTTTTTCAATATTCTTTTTCAACTATTTTCTTTCATATAAAATCTACACAAATGAAAATAAAAGGAAATAAAGAAAAAAACAAAAAAAAAGAACACCAGGGGGGTACACTGCAGGCCCAGGGGTGAGGCAGCAAAAATACTGCAAAAAAATAAAGGAAATGGGCCCAGCCCAAAAGCAACTCAGAAACGGGGAGGGGGGTGCATGGCCAAAAAACGGGGGAGTACAAGCTTGCAGAAAAAAAAAACAATGGGCCCAGCCCAGAAAAAGTAAGCAAACAAAAAAAAACTGGGGGGGGGGGTGTGATACTGAAACGGGGGGTACAATCCAAAACTTCATTGGGCTTGGCCCAGTCCACAAGAACACACACACAGAAGGGGGGATAGGAAATTGAAGGGGTGTACATCAGAAAGACAATAGGACCCAAGGCCCAAATTCGATACCCGGTCCATCTCCATTCCACACTCTCCTTTCACTCTCATTTTCCTTTCTGAAACCCTAGAGGCTCTCCCTCCTTTCACAGCGCCGTCACCACCATGTCCTTCGTTCAACGTCGTCTCCCTCTCAACCCTAACCGTTCACTCCAACTCAGACCTCCCTCAAACTCTTTATTCAACCTTCACGGAGGTCCTCTAATGGAGTTGCTTTGCGCACCATGATTCTTGAGGATATCTACAGCGGAAACAAGGATGTGAATCACGCTTCAGAGCCTTCATACCTTGGCGGTCATTTGTTCGAAGGAGATTGAAAGGACGAAATCAGAGGATTTAAGCTTAACAGAAGGCTTGCATGTTGAAGATCGTGAGACCGAAGGATCTTACTCGTTGAAGAAAGTAAAGAAGACTCGTGTGACGTTGATACGAAGACGATTGACGCTTGGATCCAGATTCGGCGACGAAGAATTTGAAGGTTGATGAACGTCGAGGGAGATCTCTGAAGGAAGACGAGGTTCTTGAAGTGTTTCTTGATGATCGTTGAATTTCTGGAGGATCAACGAAGAACATGTGAAGTTCTTGAAGGTTTTCGATCAATCTATGAATGTTGTAATGAACATACGAAGAATCTTGCTGGAAGAGTTGTTGAAGGCTGGAAAAGCGAGGATGAAAATTGGAGGATCTTGATTTGTATTGATGAACTGATGATGATTGGATGAAGGCCTAGAGAGTAATCTGACGGAGAAGATGAAGATTCCGGCGATGAAATGAGTTTTCCGGTGATATCTCCGGCGAGACTCTGGCCGTGTGATTTTGCCGGTGAGGAATGGCTGGTGTTAGAAGCATTTCTGGGAATTTTTGGAGTTTCTGGTGGTTTGGACGGTGGTCGGAGGAGGTTACGGCCGCCGGCGATTGGTAGTTGCGGTGGTTGCATGGCCGCCGACCATGCAACCGGTGAGGCTCAGGCAAGGGTTGGGGAAGACAAGTGGCGTGGTTGGGTGCTGCATGAAGGCCACGTGGTGGAAAGAGGGGGAATTGGAGTGTGGGGTGTCCTCTGAGTGTGAAGGGGAAAATGTGATGTGGCGTGTTCAGAAGGAAGTGAGTGTGAAGTGGAAATGAGGTGGTCTTCTGAAATGAACGCGTGGCTTCGCTTATATGTTGACACATGGCGCTGGACAAAAAAGGACTGAGATGAAATGGGCCTCCAAAAAAGACTCTGGGCCCAAACAAAAATTAGGCTAATGGACTGAATGAAAATGAAAACTAATCTGAATTAAACTAAAGACCCAAATTAAAACCAATAAAATCTGGATTAAAACTAATTAAAAAGCTAATGCCTAATTAAAGCTGACTAATTACAATCTAATCAATTAAAACTAACCAATTAACTATAATTAAATCTAAACATTAATTCTAATCAACTTGACCCTAATTAAACCTAGATTAACATCTAAGTAACCACTAAGAATTAATATTCTAAAAATCTAAAAACTATTAAAATCTATATTAATATCTATTTAAAAATCTAGAAAAATGATTAAAGCTTTTTTAAAAGATTTTTTATTTTCCTAAAATGATTTAAAACCCAAACTAATATCTAAAAATCTATTAAAACTCTAATAACAGCCAATAAAATCCAGAAAATCCTAATAATTCCCAAAGGAACAAAAATAGTACAAAACCACAAATAACACTGCGAGAGCGTAACAAAATAGCCGGTAAAAATCAATGGACACCGAAATATCCCTAAAAATAACAGTGCGAGCTGAAAACACCGGGAATAGCACGACTTCCCAAAAAAATGATTCTGCCTATCTGAACTTGCTAAAAGCACCTGAGACGCGAGACGAGGGCCGTGATCCCGATAAAATCAAAACAACTGAAAAAAATGCACTGTATGCGATATGCGGTCATGCATCGAAACATAGGGCCAGATACGGGACCCGGTTGGTCAAATTTTAGGGTGCAACAACTGCCCCTATTCAAGCGGCGTGGACCTGAATGGTTGAAGAGCGCTCAACCTTCAAACATTCGAAGGTAGATGACGGTTGAATACCAATGAAACCCTGAAATTTGCCAACCGTGGGAATATACTGCAAAACTGCTTGAGGAATAGCCTCCAATGGACTGAAGTTTGGTTGTCACGGCAACAACTGGCCAATTATCTGATAAATTTTTCTCCTTTTCAACATCAATCACCTGTGCGACGCCACAAGTATTGGAATAATGCTTCGGAAAGCAAACAACTTGATTCCCATCTCTCTTATGGGATCAAATCCTGTCATCTCACAGTTCACGGCGAACTTGAGGACAATTCTCCTGGGGAACTTCTGAATCGACTGCTCAACACCCATTTTGTCAACATGAGGCGGCTTCAGAAATCTGATATATAGCAATCTTTTTTTTCCAGTGCCGACGTAACAACCAAATGTGAAGAATCACTCCGCTGGGGAAGAAGAGAAGCTTAACCAAACAACTCTGCAAGGGAACAAATCTCGAAAGCCATGAGGTAACCAACTTGGTCCATGTTTTGAAATGCATATGTCTGAGAATGATGCAATGCCCTATATGACATGGAAATGCTACGCGTTCTGTTTGAAAATGCGAGGCCCCAGACGGCATGGAAATGCTATATGTTTGTATAAATGCTATGACGATCTATGCAAATGTAAATGCAGGCTCGAGCTGCCAGAGAACACCAGGTCTGCAAACCGCTTGGCAAAATAAATGCCGAAGGTAGACGTCAACTCCACTGAAGGTAACCTGATATCACAGAATCATCTCAGCAACATAAATGCTGGAAAAGGGAAACCAAATCCGCTGGGGATAACCGTCCTGCTGGAGAAATGGAAAGGCAACCCTGCTTGGGGAGAAAGAAAAAACAACCCTGCTTGGGGATGCTCTCTTCAAATCATTGGCAACTGATTGTGCTCTGTGGGGATTGACCCAAACTGGGGTTGATTGCGCGCAGCACACTGCTGGAAATGCCCCGACTGTCAAGGATATCAATCTTAATCTGCTAGGGATACTCCTGATCCTACTCTGATGCGGGATAACAATACAATCTCAACTCTTCCGGGGATAATACGCAACTTTCATCTGCTGAAGAGTAGCAATTCTGATCTAACAACATCCACAAGGAATTCAAACATTAATCGGAGTGCTGGTATCTGTCGAGCTTCGTATCGGGGAACATGACAACATGCGATTCATTGGGAACTACTGTGTCAGATACCTTTAGGTTTTTGTTTTTCTGGTTTAGGATAAACATGGACTATGTACACAGTGGAAGATATGGAAAATACCAGACGAGAACTAGCATTCAAGGATAGACTACCAGTCGAGAACTGATAGGAAAATAGGTTATCGGACGAGAATTGATTTTTGAATATCAGACAGGGCTGACTGGATGACGGGCTGAGGCATAGATAACCAGACGAGAACTGGTTGAAAGCTGACGTACACCAGACGAGAACCGGTATAACACATAGGTTAAAACACACGATGACTGATTACGCGATGACATGTACCAGACGAGAACTGATACAACACTTGAAGAAACGGTGACCCGACGAGAACTGGTTACAATAAACTACACCAGACGGGAACTGATGCTTACAATAAACTACACCAGACGGGAACTGATGTTTACAATGAACTACACCAGACGGGAACTGATGCTTACGGAAGGGTGGGCCATACGAGAACTGGTTACCGGTTTGCCAGGCGAGAACTGAACTTTGGAAACGACTGGTTACTGACACGTAACAGGTTTAAACTGTAGGATAACGATCCAACGACAGCAAGGCCTTTTTCGGAATGTTAAGGTTTTTGATAAGGGTAATGACACGATTCCCCGATACTCAACTCCGGCTGGGGAGAAATAGACTGGCTTGAATAACTTGCCCCAGTGCAATTCAGCTTGCCCCAATACAACTTTTGGGAATACTTGCTCTGAACAGCTTGCTACGAGACGACCTCGAGATTACTTGCCCCGGTATCTATACGATAACAGAATTCAATCTCCATTACACCCCTATCAACCCAGTTGGTTTCAACACTCTCTGCGGTGACTTGCCCCTGAATGAGCATTCTAGCGACTTAACCTGGTCTGATTATCCACCTGAAGTATCTGCTTTCAAATCTCCACGTTCTGCATAATTGCCCCTGATTGGCTCTCGAGAAGACTCACTTCTGATCAACTGCTTCTCAAGCATACTGCCCCTGATCAACTGAAGTTTCGGGACTTGTCCTCAGACTAACTGATTCCGAACTCACTGGAAGTCAATGCCCCGGATTCACTGGGTTTCACAATATACCATCCTGGTTCAGACTGCTGAATTACTCAGTCTTGCTTGACGATTCCCTGTTGGAATTTCCTTCATGCCAACTACTAACCTGCAATTAAAACTGTCTATTCACGAATGGTAATCTTAATGCAGTGTTCATGCAAATTTTGAAAAATCTTGTGCTGTCACTCATTTACATGTCATGATTGAGTGACGAATGATTCAAACATAGTGCTTACGTGGTCAGTGAAAAACACAACAAGGATGTGACTAGCAAGTCATGAAGGAGTCAGGTTACTCAACCTTATCGTAATGCGCTTTCAGAATAACCCTACCTCAATTAGGTCTTTTAAGGGTTGTATCGTGGTCGGGTTCATGGTTCGTGAAACAAAGGATATTTGGCTCAAATTTTGATTTGTACCCACCCCTTCTACGTGATGATCTCCGATCCTAAGGTTCAGTTAACCAAGCAAACATGATCCTACAATGATGATGAGGATATAAAGGGCAAAAATTTGGGGTGCAACAGATGCCCCTATTTAAATATCTTCACTAGATGATGATGAGAGATGACAATCCTCATAGCATCGCAGTGAAAGGTATTTAAATATAGCAAACCAGAATATTTGTTTCTTAGATCTGATGGTATGCAAAGGGACAAATGCTAATATGCCATAAATCTAAATTATGCTTTATGATGCTTGAATGCAAGACAAATGCAGACACACGAGCAAATATAAAAGAACGACAGTACAACGAGTAACCACTCACGGGGACCCAACACACTGGGGAAAGATTCAAGGAAAATTAAGCAAGATAGTTCAAACATGACTAAAGATGCTGTTCAAGGGAATCTTTTAAACAGGGGACGCAAATTCCACCAAGGAAGACACGTCTTCATTGGGGAAAGGAGATACGAACCTCACTGGGGATAAACCAGATGAGGAAGCCCACCGGGGAAGATAACAATTCTTCACTGGGAAACAAAAGAAAAGAAACACAAATCTTACTGGGAAAAGGACCCACTGAGGAGAACTTTGTTGGGGAACAATTCCACTGGGAAAGCACAACTTCACCGGGGGAAAAGACGGAACAGAGACACGAACCTCACTGGGGATAACCAGATGAGAAATTTCCTATAACGAAGAGTTCAAATGGGATCTTCAGGACAAGGTTAGAAACAAGACCGGGTGTGCCGGGGAGGTTAGTATCCACTAATTCTATGAGACTTGACCGGAAAAGCAAAAGCTTCAACTGGGGAGACTGGTGACGACCAGAATAACAGATAGCTTCAAACAGTGCTAGCTTTCACTAGACTTACTGAGGATGATGGTGATGACCAAACAATAACGGTTTCCAAGAAGTGCTAAATATCACTAGACTTCCTGGGGATATGGTGACGACCAAATCAAAGTTCCAATTACAATTGGGAATTCCAAGCAATGTTGTTAAAACAACAGGGCTCTGGCTGGGGATTGGTAACAACCGACTAATAACGATTAGTTTTCAAGCAATGCCAGTAACCACTGGTCTTAGAGGAGACTGGTGATGACCAAATCGGGATATACCAATAACAATTGGAGGGGACTGGTGATAACCAAATCAGGATATACCAATAACAATTGATTCTGGATAATGCTAGTAACCACTAGATTTAACTGGGAGGATTGGTAACGACCGAGTCCAAGGAGACCAATAACTATTGGATTCTCAAAGAGTTTGGTAACGACCATACCAAAGTGATGATAACAATCTGATTTAAGCGATGCCAATAATTATTGGACTTAGGCTAATTGGTGACGACCAAATCAAAGTATACCAATAAAAATTGGTCCTGGATAATGCTAGTGAAAACTAGGCTTCCCAAACGATGCTAGTGACCACCAGACTTGAAAGATTGGTAATAACCGAATCAAAATGGTACCAATAACAATTGGATTTGAATGTAATACTAGTAACTACTAGATTCAAAAAGATTGGTAATAACCAAATCAAAAGGTACCAATAACAACTAGTTCCAGGCGATGCCAATAATGATTGGACTTTTTAGGAAATTTTGGTAACGACCAACTCAAGTACCAATGACTATTGGTTTTAAAAGGCAATACTAGTAACCACTAGATTTTAGCAAAGATGGGTAATAACTGAATCAAAAGGATTCCAATAACGATTGGTTAGCTTTATAACAGAATTAGCGACAACAGGGTTTGAAAAATTGTTGGTGACGACCAAATCGAGACACCAAACGTAATTGGTTCTGACCAAATGCTAGTGACTACTAGTCTTTCAAAGATTATTGGTGACAACCAAATCAAAGATAAATATTGGTAACAACCCTCTGTTGGTGTAAATTGGATATTGCTAGTCACTACTAGCTTCCCCACGAAAATAAGGAACCCCAGGATGTCGATGTTGAAGCGAATTTTGTAATAACAAGTCGAAGATAAAGGTAATGACCGAAGGATCTAAATGGCAGGAATGCAAACAAATGCGTATGTTGGCATGATGCTGTGTGCAAGACGCAAAACGACCCGTAGGAACAAAGGAAAGCAAAATAAAGAGAGAACTCGTCACGCTGAGTTTCAAAATGTCTTAAGTCAGGCGAAACTTCCTTCTTTGGTGTAGATAACGATCTTTTCTCAGTAATATCCTCGTAATTCTGCGGAAAAGAAGTCTTGGCTTAAGAGCCAGAATTGCTGTCGGACACATCTAGCTTGGTCAGAGGTAACAACAACCTTCCACAACTTTGAGGACTGTGTAATGTTATCAGATTACCTCTAGAACTTTTCAATCATTTTGTCAAATTGTGTTTTCTTTTTAAAACAAGACTTAAGTTTTTCAAAACACTTTGCTTTCATGAAAAATTCTTATTAACAAATAAGTGAAATTGCATAACAAAAATAGCGGATCATAACAATGATTTGGCCAAAAATCTGATTTTATTGATAGACAAGAGCTTTACAAAAGGCAAAGCCTTGGGAATTTTATAAGTTTGAAAAAAATGGCAACAGAAAAGGTTACAGAATCCCATAATAATCCGGTCCTTCCGACTGCCAATTCACTTGCTTTGCTGCTTCTGACGAGAACAACAGGTGTTGACCTTTCTTCTAATATTCTGCCCGGGACTCTGCCCCAGCGTCTGCCAGCTTTCAAACATTAGGCTTTCATCTTGTCGAGGCACTGAAATCCCCTTTCTAGGTATTTCGTTTCAGGCGTAGTATTTTCTTACTGCGTCCGAGTTGATGGGATACTTGAGTTGTTCGCCATCCATAGTTTCGAGAATCAGAGATCCTCCGGAGAAAACAGTCTTTACAACAAAAGGGCCGTCATAGTTGGGCATCCACTTGCCACACATATCTTTTTGCGTTGGTAGGATTTTTCTAAGCACAAGCTCTCCTTCCCTATACTCTTTGGGACGAACCTTCTTGTTGAACGCTCAGACCATCCTTTGTTGATAGATTTGACTATGGAACATGGCCGTCATTCTTTTCTCGTCAATGAGATTCAACGAATTGAATCTTTCTTTTATCCACTCGTCTTCATCCAGCTTCGCTTCCGTCAAGATCTTCAAGGAAGGTATTTTGACTTCAATGGGTAGCACAGCGTCCATCCCGTACACTAAGGAAAAGGGAGTTGCCCCTGTCGAAGTGCGCACTGATGTTCGGTATCCGTGTAAATCAAATGGTAACATCTCATGCCAATCTTTGTAAGTTACGAACATTTTTTGTATTATCTTTTTGATGTTTTTGTTTGCAGCTTCAACTGCACCATTCATCTTAGGTCTGTAAGGGGACGAGTTGTGATGTTTGATCTTAAAATCGTCACAAAGTTCCTTCATTGTTTTGTTGTTCAGATTCGACCCGTTGTCAGTGATGGTCTGGTTAGGGATACCATATCGGCAGACGATCTCCTTTTTAATGAAGCGTGCAACCACTTGCTTTGTCACGTTTGCATATGACGCTGCTTCCACCCATTTGGTGAAATAATCGATTGTGATAAGGATGAAGCGATGGCCGTTAGAAGCTTTTGGCTCTATTGCTCCAATCATATCTATGCCCCACATTGCAAAAGGCCAAGGTGATGTCATCACATTGAGAGGATGCGGAGGGACATGCCCTTTATCGGCATAAACTTGACATTTATGACACTTTCGAGCGAAGACTATGCAGTCCGTCTCCAAATTTAACCAGAAGTAACCTGCTCTTAAGATTTTCTTAGCCATGGCGTGGCCATTCGCATGGGTGCCGAAGGTTCCTTCATGTACTTCGGTCATTATGAAATTCGCCTCGTTTTCATCGACGCATCGGAGTAAGACCATGTCATGATTTCTCTTGTACAAGACGCCATTGCTGATGAAGAATTTAGATGACAACCTTCGTATTGCTCTTTTGTCAATTGTGGACGCGTTAGCGGGATACTCTTGATTTTGGAGGAAATTATTGATGTCATGAAACCATGGCTTCTCATCAGATCCTTCGTCCATTGCCATGACATATGCGGGTACTGTCCTTCTTTCGATGCGGATCAGAGGTGCCTCGTTGACAAACTGGACTTTCCACATTGATGCCATCATGGCTAACGCATCGACGATGTGATTTCCTGCCCTTGGTACGTGCTTGAAGGTAATTTCATCAAAATATTCAGCCATCTCTAAGATGTGGGTCTTATAAGGGATCAATTTTTCATCCCTGGTTTCCCATTCTCCTTTGAGTTGGTATATCACCAAAGCAGAATCACCAATTACTTCCAAGATTTTGATACGGAGATTAATGGCAGCTTCCAATCCTAGGATGCAGGCTTCATACTATGCTATGTTGTTTGTACATGAGAAGTAAAGTCGGGCTGTGACCGCAGTGTACCCTCCAGTTGGATTTTTCAGAACAGCTCCGATGCCATGTCCATTTTTGTTTGACGCCCCATCGAACATCATCTCCCAGCGGGATCCCGGCTCGGGACCTTCTTCCGGACCAGGCTCTGGTTTCGTGCGCTGAATATATATCACGTCTTCATCAGGAAAATCAAATTTTAGTGGTTGATAATCCTCCATAGGATGCTCTGCGAGGTGTTCTGACAAGACACTTCCTCTGATAGATTTTTGAGCAACATATTGGATATCATACTCTGATAAGAGCATATGGCATCGGGCTAATCTTCCTGTTTGAGATGGATTTTCAAAGATGTACTTGATGGGGTCCATCTTAGAAATCAACATCGTAGTGTGACAAATCATGTATTGCCTCCGACGCTTGGCAGCCCATGCTAATGCACAACAAGCTTTTTCCAGGGGAGAGTAACGACTCTCGCAATCAGTGAACTTCTTGCTTAGATAATAGATTGCATGTTCTTTCTTCCCTGACTCATCAGTCTGGCCCAAGACACAGCCCATTGAATCTTCTAACACTGTCATATACATGAACAAAGGCCTTCCAGGTACCGGCGGAATCAACACTAGAGGTTCTTGCAAATACTGCTTGATTTTCTCGAATGCGGCCTGACAGTTTTCATTCCATACCACTGTTGGATCCTTTCGTAACAACTTGAAGATCAGTGTGCAGGTAGGGGTCAAATTGGAGATGAACCTGGAGATGTAATTCAAATGTCCGAGGAAGCCTCTGACTTATTTCTCAGTTTTGGGAGCAGGCATCTCCTGGATTGCTTTAACCTTGTCGGGGTCTACTTCAATTCCTCGCTGACTAACGATGAAACCAAGTAACTTGCCTGAGCGAACTCCGAAGGTACATTTTGCTGGATTTAGTCTCAATTGATACTTTCGGAGTCTCTTGAATAGCTTCAATAGATGTTCCAAGTGGTCTTCTTCACTTTGGGATTTTGCAATCATGTCGTCCACGTACACCTCGATTTCTTTGTGCATCATATCATGAAAGAGTGTGACCATAGCTCTCTGATACGTTGCCCCTGTGTTCTTCAAACCAAAAGGCATTACCTTATAACAATAGGTGCCCCATGGTGTGATGAAAGTTGTTTTCTCCATGTCATCTGGATCCATTTTTATCTGGTTATAACCAGAAAATCCGTCCATGAACGAGAAAACTGCAAAGCTTGCTGTGTTATCCACCAAAGTATCAATGTGCGGTAGCGGGAAATCATCCTTCGGACTTGCTTTGTTTAGATCCTTGTAGTCGACGCACATCCTGACCTTGCCATCCTTCTTTGGGACCGGTACAATGTTTGCCACCCATTCTGGATACTTGGATACTGCTAAAAAACCGACATTTATTTGCTTTTTGACCTCATCTCGGATTTTAAGCGCCATGTCTGGTCTCGTCCTGCGAAGCTTTTGTTTGACCGGAGGATATTCTGGCTTCAGGGGGAGTTTGTGCATGACAATGTCAGTATCCAACCCTGACATATCTTGGTAGGACCAAGCAAATACGTCAACAAAATCTCTGAGGATTGTTATCAGCTTGTTTTTGATTTCTGGCCTTAATGATGCCCCAATCTTGACTTCTCTTTTGTCTTCCTCTGACCCCAAGTTGATGACTTCCGTCTGCTCTTTGTGGGGTTGGAGACAAATATCTTCGTATTCAGCCATTCTCTTTAACTCTTCTGGTACTTCTAACTCTTCGTCATTCTCTTGTTCAGCTTGAAAGACAAATGAACCGCTAGTAGAAAGAACAAAAGGATCATAGGATTCTATGGTTGATGGAGGTATTCTGCATGTTTTATTTTGGAACAATTAGGCACACACACACAAACATGCAGATGAAGGGTTGTTGTTTTTTTTTTCAAAAGAAGATTGCCATTTTTCTTTTAACAAAAAGAGTGAAAGTGATGTAAAAAACAAATAACAAGGGTTTTTAACAAAAACACTTTTTCATTAATGATTTTCAATTTTTGCAAAGTGGCCCAATACAAAATAATTCGCAGGCCTTGGGCAAGACCAGGAAATTTTTTAAAGAAAAACACATAGCTAACAAGCAGAGTGAATTACTCTAAAGGTAAAAAGATGGAAACTTCCACAGCCTCCCAATTGCGCAATGCTGCTCCTCCCCTAGTTATTAGATGATCCAGATTACCGTCTTCATCTTCAGTAATAATGGAATTGACTTGCACACCGCCACTAGTGAATACCTCTTTTAAGGACTTCGTCTTCATGGTGCCTTCTTCTGGCTCGCCTTTCCGGAGTTGGTTTGTAACCCAACCCTTGTCGATCATTCTTGGCTCGAGCATTGACTTCGATGACCTCTCCCTATCCCAGTAGGACTCCAGCTTTTAGTGCTGCCTTAATACTTTGAGCAGAGGTAAATGATGACCCTTGGGTTATGTCTGATTCATCAACTAGAACAGCGTGAGCTATTTCTAGTGCTTGGAAGGCCGTCTCAAGGGAATCTTCCTCAGCCTCAATATACCGGAATAATGACAAGTTGCTCACCATTAAGTCTTCTTCTCCATGGACAATGACCAGCTGGTCATTCACAACAAACTTCATTTTTTGGTGGATAATGGAAGTGACAGTGCCAGCTGTATGAATCCATGGTCTTCCCAATAGACAACTGTAGACCGGATTTATGTCCATCACCTAAAAGGTGACTTCAAAGAGTTGTGGTCCAATTAGGATAGGAAGATCAACTTATCCTATCACGGTTCTCCTGGATCCGTCAAATGCCTTGACTATAAGAGAGGTTGGTCTCATGGTAGCACCTTGATATGCCAGCTTGGCCAAAGTCCTTTTAGGCATTACGTTGAGTGTTGATCCCGTGTCAATAAGAATTCGGGACATTGTATCTTCTTCACATTTGACTGACACATGTAAGGCACGATTGTGCTTACGCTTCTCAGCTGTTAGGTCATTATCATCAAAGCTCAAAGTGTTGCAGGCGGTGATATTTGCTACAACGGAGTCAAACTGCCCCACTGTAATATCTTTAGTGACGTGGGCCTGTGTCAGGATTTTGAGCAATGCCTGGCGGTATGCTGGAGAGCTTAAAAGCAAAGATATGACCGAGATCTTGGAGGGTGTTTGGTTTAATTGATCCACCACCCTATAATCGCTTCGTCGAATGATTCTCAAGAATTCTTCTTTATCGTTCTTGTGACTTTCTTTTCCTCTAACTAAAGGTTCTTTGGCAGTGGTTGTCTCTGGAACAGGCTTATGAGGAACAGGCGTTTTTTGAATAGAAACTGCTGGTGGAGGAGCCTCATTGTATGTTCGAGGTTGATAGACACGACCACTCCGGGTCATTTTGCTTCCACTGGTAATGTTGGCCACACTTACTGGTTTCTTTTCTTTGAAAATCCCCTCACACCATGAATAGTCTTGTTTTGGTGTCACGACTCTTGGGTGAGGCTTGGATCCTCCCCTTGGCTCAAACCTAGTCTGTCCCCTCCCGAATTTTGGGGGTGCATCATCGCGAAATACTGGCCGAACATTCTTGTAGTTTTTGTTACTGTTATCATCTCTGAATACGGCTCCTTTGTTGGGCTCTCCTGGTATGTTAAACACAGGTTCGATGACTGCCATATCTTCTTCCTTTTTCTGGTGGGCGATTTCTATCATTCCCTGTTCAATCATAGCCCGAATGTCCTTTTTCACAGCGTCACAACCCTCAGGATTCAACATACATTCTTTGCAATCTTCGTGAGATGTCTTGAGTGACCACGCCTGAGCGAGGCGTTTGTGTAGGTCTGCTAGTGGCACTTTGATCTCACCAACAGTAGTAACTTTCTTGTCTTCTGACCCCTCCCCTTCTTCAGTAATGGCGTTGACTCCACCATGATTTGGAAGAGGGTTGCTCTTAACATTGAGCGGATTATCTTTGAAGGATAGAATTCTCTTTTCAATAAGTTCACGAACTAGGTGCTGAAGGGCGAAGCAACCTTCGAGATCGTGGCCTGGAGCATTCTCATGAAATGGGCAGCGAGCATTTGCATCGTAATAGAACAGGAGTGGATTAGGTGGAACGCCTAATTTTCTTGTTTTAACCAGCCCTCTTTCTATTAGCATGGGAAACAGGTCGGTGTAACTCATTGGAATAGGATGTATCTTTGGCCTATTTGCTTGATAATTTGCCATCGGGGCCCTGTTCTGAGGTTGTTGGCCCTGCGGCTGTTGGTATTGTTGCTGATTATTGGCGTGGTAACGTTGCTGATTGCCAGGCTGATACTGGTGTTGATTGCTGAATGCCCCAGGTTGGGGACCATGTTGTGAAGAAGGTTGAAAAACCGGGGTCACTGCCGCTATATATGATGGTTGGTACTGTTGGTGGTGGCTTCGTGAGCTTTGTACTTTCTTTCCATATGTGATTGCACTCACCTCTCCCTCTTTCTTTTTGTGGAACGTGCTGAATGGCTTCTTTGCCGTACTGGCGCTTGAGGTAACATTTGGAGTGGTCACTTTTCCACTCTTTAAACCTGCTTCCACTTTGACTCCCACTGCCACAATATCAGAGAAATTTGTTGTAACACTGCTGATCAAATGTTCATAGAATTCTGGTCGAACTGTATCCACAAACCAGTCTGCCAACTCCTTCTCAGTAAGGGGAGGCTCTACTTGTGCTGTAGTTCCGCGCCATCTTTGCGCATACTCCTTAAAGGTTTAAGTATTTTTCTGCGTCATGCTGAGAAGCTGACGGCGGTCGGGAGCTAGGTCCATGTTGTACTTGCACTGTTGGATAAAAGCATCTGAAAGGTCTTGGAAACTGTGGATTTTAGCTTGATCTAAACCGAGATACCACTTAGCCGAAGCCCCTTTAAGACTATCTTGGAAACAGTGTACTAATAGCTTATCATTTTCAATATGCGGAGCCATCCGCCTACAGTACATGATTAGGTGTTCTTTAGGACAGGTGGTCCCCTCATATTTGTCGAAGATTGGCATTTTAAATTTCTGAGGAAACACCAATCCAGATACTAGACATAGATCCTTGGCGTCAGATCCAAAGACATGATTTCCTTCAATGGCCCTCATCCTTTTGGCCATGATGTCCATCTCCACTCTTAATTTTTCGTGTTTTTCGTCCTCAACTTCAGACCCATCGGGTATATCAAATATTGGCTGTTGATTGGCGAAGACTGGTCGTACTGTGGTAGGTCCACCTGCTTGAGTGAAAATAGGGTTTCTGATTATTGTGTCGAACAAAGGATTGAGACCTGAAGACTGCATGTTGTTGAAAGGTGGCACAAAATCCCGGGACATGCCATAGGGAAACTTTGCTGAAGTAACAGGAGCTATTGTGACATTGGCTGCTATTGTGGTAACTTCAGAGATTACTGTAGGTTACGTATCCATTTTTGCTTTGATTATGTTGAGGACTTCCATGATCTGGTTGACGTCCCCTTTGATCCCTTCAATGTCATTATCCATTTGATCGAACCTTTGGTCGTTATCTGCCATCTTCTTTTGAGCTTGGGACCGTGTGTTGTATCTGTGGGTACTCAGCGTGACTCCTTATCTCCTCTCTGGACAAGAACAAAGGATGAGCTACGGAACCCAAATGCAGGACTGATGTAGGATGACATGCAAATGCAAATGCGGATGCATAAACCATTCAAGGAAACTCAAAATTTTTATTTACAAACAAAAAGTTAGACCAACATGTAACGACATGCTTAAAAAGCGTTTTTTCATTTGATAGCTGGATATCTATTACAATAGAGTGGCCTTTGCTAAAAAGCAAGACTTTTCTTACAAGGAAAATGAAAGTAAATGCAACAAACAGGATTTCAATCCTTTTTTTAGGGAAAGCAGGGAAATGGTGCAATAAAGATCAATCTAACAAGACGACCCTTCTCCTTCTTGGACTCTGACATGAACTTGATCCTGGCAGATAATCTCCCACAGGTCTTCGTTTTCTCTTTGCGCTTTGACCAAAGCGTATCTTAACTCTTCCCTAGTTGCGGGGACCTCAGGCTCCATGGTTATCTCATAGTCATGAGTGTAGAACATGTTTAAGGAAATTTCCTTTGACCATAACAGGTACCCCCTGGTGGTTAAACAACTCGCATTCTCCATTGGAGTTGGGCCCATGAGGTGTGGATCTCTTTGAGCGTATTGAGCATTTTCTTCTAGTTCTTGGTTGCGACCTGTCTCACAGAAGCGAGGCCTCAACAGTTCTTGTTCAGGCTCTGGCCCGGTAGGATACCCATGTTGACGCCGAGCAAGAATAGGATTATAAGTGATCACCCCTTCTATCCCAATGATAGGCACATTTGGGAAATCTCCGTAGCTAGAAATCATGACTTGGTCACCGATGCTGATGTCATACCATGTGATATCATGGTGTCTGAGAGTGACAAGTTTAGAAACCCATGCGCTTTTGGTAGGAAGCCTCCAAAGGATATGGGTCCTTGGCAGATGAGAAGTAAACCATCGGTCGAGTAGTGCAAGACAGCATGAGAATTGCCCACAATCATACAAGGCGAAACGGTGGATGACTACATAAGTGTCAGCCAGTATTGTGTTGACCGGATTTTTGAGGATGAAGAGGCGGATCGCTTCTTCGCTGATGAAGTCGTAACTGCTTAGGAACAGATACAGTCCATATATTATTAGTGCCAGAATCGCCTAAAAAATGCCCAGGTTTCTGCTTTCATAATGATACTCAGCCATCTCCATTAGAGGCCTGGCATCCATTCCATACCACCCTCCTTTCGCCCTCATCGGTGGCAAATCTTCCAGCTTGATGTGCAGGGCTTTAGCTAAGTCCCTTTTCTTTGGTTTTCCATAAGGGAGCGTAAAAGTCCATGGAATCTTTAAGTAAGCATTATACTCCTCAAGGGTCGGGAGTAACTGAAAGTATGGAAACACAAAGCAGTGGTAAGTTGTATGATAGAATTCAACCAAGGTTTGCAACATGGGCTCGTTGATCAGAGCGCTTATCAATGGCAATAGGTCCCCATATTTGACTATGAAAGCAGCAGGGTTTCGGACAAGTCTGGTTAACATTCTTAGATGGCCCAATCTCAGATCCGGGACTCGAAGCATGTCTCTTCTTACCATGTTGTTGTCTGCAAAGAAAAAGATGAATTTCCTTGAATGGTTAGAAGAAGTGCAAATGCAAATGCAAATGATTGTCATGGAACTCAGATATTTTCGAACATCAGAAGTTGTCATTTCATTGATTAACAAAACGGATTACAAAACATTGTTTCCTCTTACAAGAGTTTTAAATAACAACTAAGTGAATCCTATCAAGGTTGTCCTAGCAGCCTGAGGTTGAGCTTCTCGATCTTTCTTTCCATCTGAGTCTTCTCAAAGATGAGTCTGTCCACAATTATCTTCCATGGATTAGACTGAGGCTCGTAAGGTTCTTCTAGTGCTTTCCTCTTCTTACAAGAGAGGATTTCTTCATCTTTCAACTGGAGTTGTCTTTGGAGCTTCGCGTTTTCTTCGACGACTATTTGATACTTGTGCTTCCAAGCTTCTTCAGTTTGTTGTGCTTTAACCAAAGCAATTTTCAACTTTTCTTCTTCAGACATGAAGACCAACGGGCGCTCTTCCTTCAAGGCCATAGGCTCTTGCTTAGGGTATGGCATCCTTAGTGTGACGACTCTTTTCCGAACCCATTGGAGGTAAGGTTCCAAAGAAACACAGTTGAGTCTTCCCAGATCTTTCTTTCCTTTCTTGTGTAGATGCTTCCAAGCTTCTAGAACTTTCTTTTTTAATCCTTGACTATCTTCCCCTTCTTTGAAGAAGATGCTTTCCACTTGAACACTTTTTGGTTTGTCCTTTAGAGGGTATCCCAATTGTCGGCGAGCGAGTATTGGATTGTAGCTGACCCCTCCATTTATGCTGACGAGAGGTACATTGCCAAATTCCCCACAATTGTCAATAATCATTGTCCCATCATAATCACGACTATACCAATCAATATCAGAATGGGTAAGAGCCATGATTTCTTGCGACCACCATCCTTTCTTTGGATCCCAAAAAGCGATGGCTTTGGGCAAGTGAGAAGTGAACCACTTGTACAATAAAGGAGCGCAACAAGTGATCATTCCCCCATTGTGGAAGTTCCTCAGATGAACAGAATGGTATGTGTCTGCTAACAAGGTAGGCACAAGATTCTTCTTCAAGAAAATTTTGATGGCATTGAGGTCCACAAAATTCTCAAAGCTTGGAAACAAGAATATACCATAGATGAGTAAGGCAAGGACAACCTCAAATGCATCCATGCTTAAATGGTCTGCATAGTACTGAGCTTTTTCAACCAAGAATTCTGCCTTTAACCCAAAGACTCCTCCTTTTGTAATCAGATTCTTTTTTATATCAACCACTCCCAAACGTGTAGCTTTGGCAATGTCCTGCTCTTTAGGGTCCTTCTCCGCAATCGGAAAAGGAGAATTTTTAAGAATAGACAATCCAATTAACTGATAATACTCTTCCAGCATGGGCACTAGCTGATAATCAGGAAATGTAAAACAGTGGTAAAACGGGTCATAAAACTGGAGGAGAGTAGAAAGAAGTCCACTATCTATCTTTATCTTCAAGAGTAGCAACAACTTCCCATATCGGTTTTGAAATCCCTCTATATCTGTCACTAAGGTGCTCAACCTTTTCAAATCATCTAGGTTAAAACCCTTGTAAGTGTACTTCAAAGTTTTCTTTCTTTCACTGTTCATGACGACCTCTGATGTTTACAAACAACAAAGTCTGAGTTCCATGAAACCATATGATGATATGATGACATGATGATATGAATGCACAAACACAAGCAATATGCATATGCACACAACACAAGCTTAGGTTTAAGGACAAGCATGAGTCTAAGGGTCTACCCATCCCCAAAGATTTGTACTATGGATTGATTGTACCTACCGAACGGGTTCTATAAAGTTCCCAGAGTCATCAATCCATCTTTCAGATATTATCAACTTCCCAAATTACTTGATAATCGATAATATTCTCAAGAGAATCTCGTTTGAGTGTAGTATCACGTATCAACTATTTCTAAAATACTTCCTTATAGTCATCGCACTACGTCCTAATAAGGCCAAAGCGGGGTAGAATGTATTCTAAAAGTCCACAGTGTCATGGGCTCCTTCGTTGAAAGTAGCATTGTTTTCACGAATACTTGATCAATAATACTAAACTCTCAAGAGGGCCTACACTGAGCGGTGGTTTCTCAAGTTAGCTTGGTCGGGAATCAAATCCCTATAAGCTTTCTTGAATATACCACCATTCCATAATAAGTGCACTCGAGTCCGGGTATAGGACCGTCTCACCACTCAAAGCACCCAATATCCAACAGACAAATATATTGAAAAATATACATGTTAAGCGAATATTTACAAATATAGCATACAATCAAACAAAATAGGCTAAACCCTAAAAAATAAGAAGTTCTCCCCAGTGAAGTCGCCATTTCTGTTGCGGTGAGAATCGTGATACCAAGCTATTGATTAACTTGAATCTTAATTCTTAAATTCACAACCAGACTTTAATTTATCCAAAGGAAAGGTCTAAAGAAAGAAAAACCCTTTTCGCAATGTAACAACAACGCTAAGAGATTCGGGGATCGGGGGTTGGTTATGCTTAGGGTAGGTATTTCACATCCTAAACATCTGTAGTACTCTACAGGAACCTTTTGTTTGATTGCATTCTAAGTTTGGTAAATATTTGCTAAGGTTTTGGATTGGGATTGGGTAAAAGGTGTAGGTTAAGACCTAAAGATAGTTTCTAAGTTTGCTCGCAAAGACATCGCGTCCTCTGCCTACGTATCCTTACTAGGGTTGAAGAACACTTGATTATGATAAAGGTTCAAAGGGGAACAAACATATCCATGCTTGTATAGAGTTTAACAAAACTCTCTAGATCTATGTTGAACTCTCAAGAAAGGGGAGTAAGTAATCATTGCTATGATTCTTACATAGAGTTTACAAACTCTATCCTAGGGTTCTAATTGAAGAACACTCCTAGTGTAGGTGGGTCTTCTATACTTAAAGCAAAGTCTAATGGTTTAAAATGTTTTTAACTAAGCTAGGGTTAGGATAACTTCACAAAGTCAAGAGGGGTAAATGAGCTATCCAATGACACAAGGGTCAAGGGAGAGACTTTTCCTTTGGAAGGGGAGGGAGAGAGAGACCACTTGGATGAGAACTAGAAAGTTCCATCACTTGGGGAAATGAGTATTTAATAAAGCAAGATGAAATAAGATTTAAGACAAGTAAGCATGCATATTACAATAAGCAGATATTTTAAATGATACCAAGGGTTACAACCAGTAGTCAATCATCTTAACAAAGATTTGGGGCACATCTTAACCAAGATTTGAAGCATGATAAAAGTAACAATCATATGAACAAATCACAATTTGAATGTAGGCATGTCATAAGTTCAAAGCATGGTAAAAGTGACAACAATGTGCATAGATGACAATCAAGCATAATTAAATCAGTTTAAACCTCATAATTTAGGAGGGGATCATGAAATCACTTAACCAAGTAAATGTGATGAAACTATAAAGGTAACAACCAACAAAAGAATGTCATAAGTGAAAATGTATGGATGATACTCAAGGCGAGTAATCAAGCAAGAATCGCATCGACGGACCGCGCTTTTAAAGTAAACACAGGTAAAAGGGATATTTTATGGTAACAATCAAAATGGGAAAATCCTAACATGTTTACTAACATACAAGAGATGAGAATGAATAAATATCTTAACAAAAATAGTCACGGTGAAAAAGAAATTCATCTGCATACGGGAGATAACGATCTCGATACAAAAGCAACTTACAAGCAACCAAAAGCCATGAAAATTTGAACAAACATGGAATTAAAAAAATCACATGAAAGTAGACATCAAGGCAAACACAATGAAAAAAGAATGGGTTCAAAATGATTAAAAACGAGTGAGTTATGAATTTTCAAAGATTGGATGAAAAGATTGCAAAAATAAATAAAAGGGTTGCCCTCCTCAGGGGTCGAACCCAGGTCATGCAGGTACAAAGCACGCTTAAGGCATATGGTCTTACCACTGGAGTGGCTATACATCCGTGTATTTAGCCACCCCCATTAGTATATATGGCGCGCTTGGCAAAATTTCTGGGCAAGCATGAAGAACAAAAAACTAAACCCAAACTGAATTACGTTTTGATTCATATCTCAACCAAGACTTAATGGAATTTAACAAAATTTCAGTCAAAACTGACTAATTTTTGATGAGGAATTCAATCACATGATTAATTTCTTGGAATAATATTCACAGCTCCACATACGATGGAACATGCAAACTTAAACTTTGAAATGCATAAAGATGCAAGTGAGGGTCTGTTTAGATTTTAAATGCATTCCTCAATGATTAAACTCAAAGGAAAAACTCAGCTGATCAATGAAACCACAAGTGAGTGACTAACTGCATCCAAATCCACACAACACCAATGAGATGATATGCTATTGCAATAATGGCATATAGGTTGTCAAGGTTCAAATTGAGTTGGTTCTGTTCATACAAGTATCTCATGCAAGCTCAATCATGTCAACTGATGGTTCATTGCTCAAAAGTCAGTCCAGTACTTACTCAAACAGAACAGTTGCATGTCATTGGCAATTATGGCAGGAAATGCAAGGTTGCTTTTTAAAAAAAAACATAAACTGATGAAGCAGCAGGATGCATGGTTCCAATGGTTCATGAACAAATAGAAAAAGAGTTTTTAAAATTAATTTATCAAGAGTTCAATGTAAGTTAAGTTAACCACTTATGGACTTTTATGACAAAAGCTTAACAATCAAGAAGTGAAGTTTGAGGGGGGAGGGGGGCCTGCTAGATCATAGCAACTGGCCTGCTTAACATGACAATGTGGCTTCTCCAAACAACAAATTGACATCAATAAGCAAAATCAAACCAAGTACACAACCTTAGCAAGCAAAAATCAAACTCAGTGGTGATCTCAAATAGGAGCATTAATCACTAAAACTCAGCAATAGTGTTAGAGCAACACAAAAGCTTTACCATTCTCACAAACTACCCTAGGGATCAGTTAAAACATAAACTTAACATATGCACATTAAAAGGAACACTTGATACTGGAGGTTAACAGACCCTAGCAATATGTTGGTACCAATAAATTCACAACAAATTGACAGCCTCACAAGTCTAAACATAGACCAAAATAAATGGACCATTTGCCAAAAGATTGACTATAAAAGAGTTTCTAAAAAGAAACTCTAGATAGTCAAACCTCTCACTCAGTTCTAAACAGCAGCCCCACCAATCAAAACAAGAAGAGCAGCCCCTTTGTGGATATCAAATAGCAGCCAACATTCCTTAATAGTTAAAAAAAAACAAATTGAGCTGTGATGGTACAACAGGGTTCTTAAATTCTGAAAACAGGAGCAGCAGTGTAGGTAGACAAGCAACAATCAAGGGTTAAAAAACCAACAGCTAGCAGAGAACCAAGGATATAGGTAAATGCTGTCAAGCCAAGAAAGTTAATTCTCAAACATGATGTTAACACAAACATCTAAATCAAAGTTCTATGATGCTTAAGAAGCAAGTAAAACTCAGACCTTAATGCAAACAAAAATCAACCAACCAGATTTTTAACAACCAAAGTTATAAGCAACATCCTTTCAATCAAACATGAACCAAAAAGTAAAAGTACTGATGAGGCATAGACAACATGTTTTGGACATAATAGAGATCAAGCTTTTGTTAAGAGATAATAGGGTAGGATAACAGACCACACACCCTATACACACATTGTAAACATTAACAGTCCAACTTTGGTAATTTAGGCAATGTGGATTAATGAATTCAACTTCAAAAACAAACATGAACAGCAAGGTATACCATATGCAGAATGAGAACAAATCCAGTTCAAGTTAGGCCACCACATAACATAAATCCCACCACAATAAAACCACTACAAACTGGTCATGCAATCTCTGATAAAACAGCAGTTAACAAGCTACAAGAGATGACAATCAGAAACTTTGGGATTTCAACATGAGCTGCACATCTCGTACACATTATAAATATGGAAAAGAGTGTGTTATGACTCAGAAAACATGCATCTTGTAAGCAACCAAGAATTTGGTATGTTCATGGTGATTTTGGCCCAAAAGTGCAATTGGAAGATGAAATGAGAGAGCAAGCAATTATTGACCAAATCAATCATTAACACACATTAGGATCAAACATGTGGGTGAGTTACAACTCAAGGATCATGCATATATAAACAGAAATACAACTTTGGGCATGTTATGACAGATTTTAACATAAAATTGCAATGGAAAGTGGAATTTGAAGGATTGTGAAATCAGTCATGAATAGATCAACCAAAACAAGTATACACCTCGTAAATGTGATAAGGAAAGTGTTTTTAATTCAAATAAGAGCATGTGTCCATTGGAATGAAAATTGGTGCACTGTGGTAAAAATTAAAAAATCTACTTTAGCAAAATTTGTGGCAGCAGGTGATTTCTTTAAAGCAATTGTTTTTTGAAGGAATCAATGCTATGCATATGTTACATATATGATAAAAGATGATACCAAACTCAGAAAGTAGTTGAAAACCTAATCAAACAGAAAAAGGCATTTTGAAACTTCAAGGCATACAAACACAACACTTGAAATATGCAGCCAACCATAACCATGACATTTGGAGAATTTGGGATCATGCACAAGTCTTAAATGCATATGATGAAGATTTAATGCACACAAATCATTTAAACAATGCTTGAAACAGAAAATGACTTATTGACCCCATGGTATTTTGAACAAATGCAACAGTTTGGGGTATGATATGTCAAATTGAACTTGGAGCAGATTTCAAGCATACCAACAACACACACACTCTTGAAATGGATAGGCAAGTATGTTCACAACTTCAAATTATGCACAAACTCAATAAATCAAAGAATGACATATTGAATCAAATGGGACAACAAAAAGCACACATGAAAATCATAATGAACAAAAGGCCACATTGATTCATATATGATCAAGGGAAAAAAGGGGGATCTATGAGAAACTTACAAGTCATCTGCCTATCCTAATAGCGAGCCAAGTTCATAGTTATAGGGCAAGCATACTACTTTTTCAAGTTTGGATCCTAAAACTACCAAATGACCAAAATATCACCAACAAACCTAAACATGATAATCAGGCACAAACTTACAATCTAACATCCACATATCATTTACAAATGATAAAATATTTGACAAAACAAGCAATATGAACATAAAAATAGGATTTTTGACAAAGAGGCCTAATAGGGCAGCCATGGTACATTTTCACACAAATCACCACAAAGTGGCAATACAAGACAATGTACGACTTAGAGATAGTTAGAACACTACATACCTCTTGTTGACCATCCTTGAATAAGCTAAGAAGCTTAGAAACCCAGAGATCCTCTTCTTTAGCACAAAATTAAAGATTGCTTCCTCTTGAAGCAATATGCAATTTTTAGGACAGTTTGAGTGATGAGCCTTTCAACTAACTTTTTGTGTTTTGGACAGTTGAAACACAATATATATGAGGTGTTGGGAGTGTTGAGATGGTAGGAAAGGCCTTAAGTAAAGACTTGGCTTCCAAAGTGCATAAAAGTCAACATATAAAGGTATGAAAGTTGACTTTTAGATTGATGAGTTTTTTGATGAAAGTAATGGTGGGAACAGTTTCAAATGGCCATTTTAAGGGTGTATAAAGGGTCTTTGAAGTGTTTTGATGTTTGGAAAAAGAACTAGCATGAAAAGTGGAAAGTGGTGTTTTTGTGGTTTTTTGAAAACTCAAGCAATTTCCAAGCAAGGATAGGAATGAGAGAGCTATGAGTTTCTTGTATGTTCTTAATAGCTCTGGTGTGAAAAACATCAATGAGAGTGCCTCTATTTATAGTGAAAGTGATCATGAGGGCAGATTTGAATTTTCCATATTTTGGAGGGAGTTTATGAGGTTTTGAAGTGAATCTTCCCAAATCTTTGTGGCAACTTCTTTCCATCAACTCCTTGGCTCAAGGAAATCAAAAACCAGATGATATGAGAGGGATGAGGTGACTGGAGAGAGGTATGAAGGTAGGGGGCTGTTGCTACCATCATGTTGGAGAAAAGTTTCTCTTTCCTCCTTTAAAAATGATTATTTTATTTGCAACTTGCTATCCACTTGCTTGGCTCATAATTTCAACCTCTCTTTTGGTTTTATATCCATATAAGCCTCTTATTATCAGTTTGCAACATGATCCAAAGGTTGATAATGGTTAATGTTGTGAAAATCTGATTTTGAGAAGTTTGGCCAAAGTGGTTTCAAGTGTGACAGGCCCAACTTCCATGTACCATAACTCTTAGATCACAAATCCTCTTGAGGAGTTCTTGTACTTTTTAAAAAGCCTTCATGTAGCTATACAACTTTCATGTTTTGGGAATTTCCAAATTCTTGATGGAACTAGGTTGAAAAACCCTTCAAAGTTCTGAAAAAGTGGTTTGTATGGCCAGAATTTGTGAAATTTCACAGTCCTTTACCCTTGAAAAATGATTTTTGCTATAACTCCAATTCCATGCATTTTTTGAATGTGGACCACTGTGGGACTTTTGTAGGGTTTGTCAAGACCTTTCAAACAAGCTTAGAACCACTTCAATTGGATGTGTGGTTGAGGAGTTATGGTCTTGCCCCTTCCGAAACCCTAATTCCTGATTTTTGCAATTACTTCCTAACCCTTGATCCAATGGTCATGAAATCTTATGGGGAGGTGTAATATGATATAAGGAACATTTTTCATTCACACCTTGAAGTCAAATTCCTGATTGTTGGAGAGTTGACTTTTTGGTCAATTTTTCGATCGATCGGTGTCTACCGAGTCGCCCGTTGGTGATCCGGACATCCTGAGGACTTGAAACTCTTTGGATGGACTTTAATAAGCCATATGAGCTTAATGGAACTTGATCCCACCATTGAAATACTCTTTGAATCAAAAGTCAAACTACATTTGACTTTTTCTGATCGAAAACCCGAATCGGGCGTCTCAAATTGCAATGTTCTCAATCTTAGGGTGACCACCTCAAATTGCATTCATTCTTAATACAATGTATCATCCTTGATTTTGTTTGAATTTGGATCAATCCAAAACATTGATTGATCAAACCCTCGAAGTTTCGATTTTGACGGTACGGAACCCTAATTCATCTGCAACTTAACAAAGATAAACTCTAAATGTGTTAAGGTTAGTTAATCAAGAAAACATGATCCTACAATGATGGTGAGGATCTAAAGGGTCAAAATTTGGGGTGCAACATGTGCGTCGACCATAGGTCGGCGTGCACTGACCCGTGAGTAAAGTGATAGCTTCTTGCGTCGACTCATGGTCTTCATGTATCGATGCATACCTGCCTGTGCTGACCCGTGAGAAAAGCGCAGATGCATGCGCTGACCCAATGGTCGACTCATGGCCTGAAATCTGCCGAAAAATGGTTATTTATTTGGTTTTCTATGCATTTAGTCATAACCACATATCATACGTATACATTGTATAAAGAAAAGCACTTTAAATGATATATGAAGGATATGGTGGATGGAATATTTGCATTTGTCTTTTGTAGAGGCGGAACCGATAATGTCGATTCATCCATGATTGTAAATTGTCATCATCAAAACTCAAGATCGTATGTTGTATGACTGTTTGCCCTCACATGGATCTCATCATAGGTGATCCAAATAAAGGGGTTACTACTAAATCCAGATAAGTCATTTCAAGTTCTTGTTTTGTGTCTAAGATTGAGCCTAAAAACATCAAGGAAGCATTAACTAATGAATTCTGGATAAATGCCATGCAAGAAGAGATGTGGGAATTCAAGAGAAATGAAATATGGGATCTTATGCCAAGGCCTGAAGGAACAAATGTGATTGGAACTAAATGGGTTTACAAGAATAAGTCTGATGAAAAGGGAGTGGTCACTAGGAACAAAGCCAGACTTGTTACACAGGAATACACTCAAATTGAAGAGGTTGACTTTGATGAAACTTTTCCTCCTGTAGCTCACCTTGAATCTATCATACTTCTTCTGGGAGTTGTCTGCATTATGAAAATCAAGCTGCTTCAGATGGATGTTAAAAGTGCCTTTTTAAATGGTTACCTAAATGAGTAAGTCTATGTGGAACAACCTAAGGGATTTATTGATCCAACTTTTCCTATCATGTGTTTAAGTTGAAGAAAGCTCTGTATGGACTGAAGCAAGCTCCTAGAGCATGGTATGAAATGAAGGTGAGAAAAACACTTAGAAGGGGGGGTTGAATAAGGGTTTAGAAAAAAATAAGGCAATAAAAACAACACAATATTTTTATCCTGGTTCGTTGAACTCAACTAATCCAGTCCACCCTATAGAAGTGATTTGCCTTTCTCCACAAGGACTTAATCCACTATATTCAAACAGATTATAGTGTCAACCACTAAGAACAACAGTCTTAGTCTTCTCAAGAAATTCTGACCACAACTTGGTCTTCTTAAGGAACCTTTTACAAATAAATTTAAACTAACAAGTGTTTAAGATGCTTCTAAAAATCTATATCATAAACTGTGATTTTTACACTTAGTTTAAGAACGAATAAAAACTATTCAGTTTTGAGTAAGAAAGATTGTACGAGAGTTGTTGAATAATTTCAAAGAGTTTGTCAATGATTCATTAACCTTGAAAAGTTATTGAAGACATCCTTTTATAGAGAAGAAAGTCCAATGTTTGAAGAGTGTGCATAGCATAATAGCTGTAGCCTTTTTTTCTTCTATTGACTTTAGCTTTCCCAGAAGAGGAATGTTCAGACAAATCCCTTTTGTCTGTTTTCCTGTGCCATACATGAATAAGGAAAGAGTCGTTTGGAATATGCCAACGGATATATCTTTGAATAATATCTTCTTCAACAAGCTTCTGTATCAAAGTTATCAACATCAGAGTCTTGAAGTGATCAGAGTTTGATGGATCAGAGTCTTGATGTTATTAGAGTTTTGCAGCCAGTGCTTTCAGCGTGAATATCAATCAGAGCAGAGTTTGAATAGCAAGGCCTCTGTACTTGCAGCGTAAAGTACTTCAGAGTCTTCTTGAAACAATGCTTGAAACTCTTCATACAATTCTTCAACTACGCTTCAGATTCTTCTGTAGCTTCTGCTTCAGAGTCTTCTGCAGCTTCTGCTTCAGAGTCTCTTTTGGCAGCTCTGAGAGTCTTCTAATGACATGCTTCTGATGCTTCAGAGCTTTGCGTAGAGTAATGTTCAGATGCATTTTTGATTCCATAAGAATATTTAATTTAATATCTGAAACAAAAATACTTGAACGAAAATTAGAGTATATATTTTCTTGATACAAAATTTCATTAGAGTTATCATCAAAACATAGAGATAATATTAAACACCAATTTGTGTTCTAACAATCTCCCCCTTTTTGATGATGACAAAAACATAGGAAATTTTGTTCAATAAAAAGGATAAATATATAACTCCCTCTGAGATAAAGAATCTCCCCCTGAAATGAATACTCTAATAGAAGAAAATACTTCCCTTTTTGCATGAGTATACTTTTCAGATTAAGAGCCTGGTTAGAATCCTGGTTAGAATATACTTTCCAGAATCAGAGCTTGATTTGCTTTCTAGAATCAGAGCCTGGTAATAGCTTGATTTACTTTCCAGAATCAGAACCTGGTTTACTTTTACTGCTTTTCTTTCCAGAATCAGAGCCTGGTTTACTTTTAGGATCAGAGCCTGGTAATCATAACCTGGTTTGAATTAAGATCTGGTTTGGGGATTCTCAGGGTAACTTCAATGAATTTTGTCAGATGATACATTAGTTATGAAAGACTAAAATTCAATGTTAGTTATAATTCATTATGTTTGAATTCTATTTTAGTAACTGTTTATTTTTGAACAAACATAATTTCTTTTTCTCCCCCTTTTTGTCATAATCAAAAAGAAAAACTTTTTTAAGACAGAAGAGAATAACAGAAAAACAGATAAGGAAATAGTCGACTTTATTGAAAAATAGAATCCAGAAAACATTCAGATAAACACAAAAGAACATCAACAACAAAAACAACAAACATGTGCACAAACATAACAGAAAAAGAACTAAGTTTGGCGAGAGGCTATCATCTTCAGAAGGTCTGTGATCTGAGAAGTAGATTCCTCTTGTCTAGACATCCAAGTCTTAATCTCATATGTGGTTTGTTCTTGCTTGACCATCCATGTTCTGATTTCTTTATTGCTGGCTTCTATCAGAGCAAACTTTTCTTCTAAGTCTGATCTTTCTGTCTTGATCTCAGAAGCAACAGGATCAGATGCAGATGCAGGAGCACTAGCAATAACCATAGAAGATTTAGTTGCTTGAGAAACAGAGTCAGGTGCTTTGTCCACAAGCATTAAAGCTGACTGAGTATCTACCAGAGTGTCTTCAGATGCAGATTCTTCTGGTTGGGCTTCTTCAGCCTTAGCTTCTTCAACAGATTCAGATGCATTCTTTAGAAGAAGAGTTGGAGTTCTGGGGATGCTAAGAAGAGAAAGTATGACTACTTCAACAAATCTGACCTTAGCGTCATCAGAGCAAGCTTCTTGAATATTGGATGCTACAGAATTGAATCTGGTTCTGAATTTCTTCCAAATTGCTTCTGAGTCCTCAGGATTTATGCTTGAGTGACAAGCCTTTCTGACAGAAGTAAACCACTGAGAAATCTCATCTTCAAAATCAGATAACAGTCTGTCCATATCTAATATGGTTTTGGGTTTTAGAAAGGTTTCTAGGTTAGATGGTTTGGGTTCAACAGAAGGTGGTTGAAGAGAAGAAGATGGAATGTAGATAACAGGTGGTTGTGGTGGAGAAGGGGGTTTACGAACAACTTTAGGTTTAGGTTTAAGAGTGAGAACTTGAGGTTTAATGTAAAAGTGTTTGAGTTTGAGTCCAGAGGGAAGGGTATCAGAAGGATGAGGTTTGAAAGAAGCAAAGGAAACAAAATCAGACGATCTTGGTTCATAGCCACTGAGTGAGGGAAGTGAGTTTATTTCTGGGGGTAAGTCAGATTCAGATGAATTAGATGATTCAGAAGAATGACAAGATGTATAAGAGATATCAACTAGAGTTGTCAAAGGTTGAATATGAATGATTCAGATGGTTGAATAGTTTCTGGTTCAGGATTAGAAGGAATAGGTTCTTCTTAGGGGTGTTCATGGGTGCGGGTCGACCCGCAAACCCGCCTACCCAAACCGAACTAACCCACTAATTACCCGGACCCATTCATTTACGGGTATACCCGACCCAACCCGTAACAACCCGTATAGATTTGGTTCGGGTATTGGGTTTTAGTTTCTAAACCCATGAACCCGTTGACCCAACCCGTTGACGTGGCATAATTAATTATTATTATTATTATTATTATTATTATTATATTATTTATAAATTTTAAAGTTGCTATAACTTTGTAAATTGTAACGTACACAAAGATCTTTTGCACTTTCCTTCCAGTTTCCAATCACACATTAAATTATTATTATTATTATAATTAAACATTATTATTAATATTAATCATGCTTGCTTGACTTATGCACTTCTAGTTTACACTTTACTGCCTTTTTATTTTTTTAATGAATCTTTATTAACTAATAATAATTAAGTATATATTAGAAACTTACTAAACTAAAGACAATACCACTTAACCTAACCCTATTTTTTTACTACGGCAAATCTCAAACGTCACCACTCCTCTTTCTCTCACGATTTTTTTTTCATTTTACTCTCTCACATTCCAATTTCATCTTGCTTTCGAAAATCCACAGTCTATACTTTGACTCTCTCATAGTTTCGTCTCCATATTGAATAAGGTTTTATACTTTTTATAGTTCTACAATATATTTATTTCAATGCAATATATTATTTTTACAGTATGTACTTCAATAGTTTTATATCAATGCAAAATATGATGATAGGTTCAATGTAATGTACTATTTTGTTTCATATGTTGCAAAGTACTATTTTGTTTCATATGATGAAAATATATTTTGATGCAAAGTCCTGTTCTGTTTCATATTATTAATTTAAATATATTTTGTTTAATGTTGTTTTAACAATAATTTATATTAAAAATTGTTTTTTTATAGAAAATGGAAGTGGAACAATCACAAATTGTCAGTGAAGATGTTGCTCATCCACTTGAACAAGAGCAAGAAGTTCAACAAATACAAGGAGAAGGGTTGTCATCATTGCCACCAAGTGCACTAATAGAGGTAAGCAAAAGAAAACCCTCTAGAAAACCTTCTACAGTTTGGAAAGATTTTAAAAGGGTTAATGATAAGGCTATATGTAAGTATTGTAGGAAACAATATGCTGCAAATAGTGGTAGTCATGGCACTACTAACATGCATAAACATTTGAAAGTGTGCCTGAAAAATCCAAATAGGGTAGTTGATAAGAAACAAAAAACTATAGCTATTGGAAAAGAAAGTGAGGATGATCCTAATAGTGTTAGCTTGAAACTTGTTGATTTTAATCAAGAGAGGACTAGATTAACACTTGCAAAGATGATAATCATTGATGAGCTCCCTTTTAAATATGTTGAAAATGAAGGATTTAATATGTTCATGAAAGAGGCTCAACCAAGATTCAAAAATCCATCTCGTGTCACTGTTGCCAGAGATTGTTTATGCTTGTACTTCGATGAGAAAGAAAAATTGAAATCTATGTTGTCTGCTAATAAACAAATGGTGTCTCTTACCACTGATACTTGGACATCGATTCAGAATATGAATTATATGTGTGTTACAGCTCACTATATTGATGACGAGTGGAATTTAAAGAAGAGTATATTAAGCTTTGGTATAATTGCTGACCATAAAGGTGAAACTATAGGGATAACATTAGAGAATTGCATGAAGGAATGGGGTATCAAGTCTATATGTTGTGTGACTGTTGATAATGCAAGTGCTAACAATTTGGCAATTGATTATTTAAATCGAGGCATGAGTTTCTGGAATGGTCGTACTTTGTTTAATGGGGAGTACTTGCATATGAGATGTAGTGCTCACATATTAAACTTGATTGTCAAAGAAGGAATAAAGGATATTGATGAATCTGTTAAAAGAATTAGGGCTGCATGTAAGTTTGTCAAGGCTTCTCCTAGTAGGTTGGCTACTTTCAAGAAGTGTGCAGAAGCTGTTGGTGTATGTTCTAAAGCATTGGTAACACTAGATGTAGAAACCAGATGGAACTCTACTTATTTAATGTTGAACATCACTGAAAAGTATGAACATGCATTTTACCGCTTAGAACATGCTGATGTTGCATTTTTAACTAATCTCCGTATTGAGTCGAAAGGATGTCCTAATCGAGCTGATTGGGAACGAGCTCGTATTTTTGTGAAGTTTTTGAAAACTTTTTATGATGCCACACTTTCTTTTTCTGGGTCATTGCATGTTACTGCTAACTTTTTTTTTCAAACAGTTGATGGATATTAAAAAAACGTTGAATAAATGGAGGCACAATGTTAGTGATCCAATTTTGAAAACCATGACAGCAAATATGCAATTGAAGTACAACAAGTATTGGGAAAGCAATACAATAAATTATCTTCTCTTTGTTGCTATTTATCTTGATCCTTGTTATAAGCTTGACTATATTGAATTTTGTTTTACTCGGATGTATGGTGAAAAATTGTTAGAGGATATGTTAAAGAAATTGAAATCTCTCATTGCTAAATTGTTTGAGCACTATTTATTTTTGTATCCTGTTTCTCATGATGGTGGTTCCAATGCCTCATCTTCAAACATTGCCTCTCATTCTAGAATTGAAAATGGTGAAGATGATGAAGATTGGGACAATTTGTTTAGAATGAATATGAAGAAAAAACAATGTGAAGTGCAAAAAAATGAGTTGGAAAGGTATTTGGAGGATGGTGTTGAAGATTCTCCTACATTTAATATTCTCACTTGGTGGAAAGGAAAAACAAATAAATATCATGTGCTTTCCCGCATAGCTAGAGATATATTGGCTATCCCTGTATCCACTGTATCTTCTGAATCCGCTTTTAGTACAGGAGGTCGTGTCCTTGATTCATTTCGTAGTTCCTTGAATCCCTCTACCGTTGAAGCTTTGATTTGTACTCAAAATTGGATCAAATCTCCTAAGGTCATTGATTTAGAAAAAGAGTTGGTTGAATTGGAAAAGGTTGAGTCAGGTTTGAATTATATGTTTGAATTTTAAAATCTATTTTATTTTAGTATTACATTACATTATTCTTATTAGTTGTTTGTGTTTACATATATAGAGTTAGCTGGATTAGTTTCTATTGATGTTGGCATTACTGCGGTTGAGCTCAATACAATTGTTACTACTAGATTTTAAGGTATTTTCTAGTGTTGTTTTTTTCTTCTTCTTTTGACTATTGTTGCTTAAACTTTTAACTGTTGTTACTGGATTTTATGTTGTTGCTAAACGTTTCATTGTTGTTGCTGGAATCTTTTACAGCTACTGTTGCTGGATTTTCTGTTGTTGCTAAACCTTTCACTGCTGGTGCTGGAATCTTTTATAGTTGCTGTTAGATTTTGGTGCTATTAGACCAATATTGGACCAATACATCTATGTCATTTTAAGACTAAGTGATGTTTATTTGCTTTTGAATTATTTAGAATTTATGAATTTTATGGAAATGATATTTTATGGAATTTTATATATTATTAAGTGTTAATATATATGATAGTTTACGGACCTACTTTTAAGCATGTACTAGAAAATGTAACATTTGAGTATCAAAACAACTAATATATACTGTATATTATTATATATTTGTTTTACATATGTTGATATATATTTGTAATGGATAACATTTGAGTATCAAAATAACTAATAAATTTTTATAAATTAAGGTATATTAATGAAAATATATAAATAATTAATGGTGTATATGTATCTTAATATTTTTTATGACAAAGAAAATACATTTCAAAATTTTAATTGTTATATTTTTAATTATTCTATTTTATATGTAGGATTTGTCTCCACTACGTAAATAATTTAATTGTTTGAAATATGCAAAATTATATTGAATTGTGTTATAGATTTTTTAAATTGAAAATAATAATTATTATATACACAACCCGTGGACCCAACCCTACCTAACCCATAAATATCCGGGTTGATTCGGGTCGGTTTTTAAAGTAGAATTACGGGTTTGATGATAAACCCAACCCATTGAAAGTTGAACGGGTTGGGTAATGGGTTAAGGCGAACCCGGTCCAACCCAACCCGCGTGCACCCCTAGTTCTTCTGATTATAGTTGTGTTGTTCTGGTTCTTGTGGTGTTGGTTCTGTTGGTTTTGGTTCTGCTGGTGTAGGTGGGGAAATTTCAGAAGTTTGTTTGTCAGATGGGGGAATAATAGATGGTTGTTTCTCATATGGAATTGGTTGTGGTTGGGGTACATAAGGAGCAGTTTCAGAAGTTTTCTTTGGCTTAGGTATAAAGGGAGATGGTTGAGATTGTGTTGGTTCAGATGGAAATGGTTCAGGTTCATGAGGAGGAGAGGGTGAAGGTATGGGTTCATAGACAGGTGGATCAGACGTTAATACCTCTTTGACAGTTTCCAAGATGGAATCTAAACTGGCCTCAGGAGGATTAGCGTTTTGCTTCTTGACCCTCTTGGGTTTAACAGAAGCAGCTTCACCAGAAACCTTCCTCTTGGGTTTTGAAGATCCTTCTTCAGAAACTTTCCTCTTCTTCTTGTGTCTTCCACTATAAAGATCTGGTGCAGGTTCGCCTGCTTTCTGAACTAGATTTGTTGGTAGAGGAGTTCCATCTGCCAGACACGTTGCTATATACTCCAAAATAATTTTCCTTGGTTCATCAGCGTAGAACATAGGAAAATCATCTAGAGGTATCCTTCTTTTGCTAACCTCTTCATAATTTATCTGGTTTGGTGTAGAAGTGATTTCTTCTACAACCTTCATCCTCTGAAGACTCTTCCTATTCAGAGGTTTTCCTACCATAGAAGCTAACCCATCCTTCAATCCAGCTTCTATCAGATGTCCAACCAGACCATTCTTAGTCAGAATGTCTGAAATAAGTCTTCCCATTGGAATCTAATTCCTCATCTTCTGATGTTTAGTTCTGACCTCTTCCCTTGACTGTTTCACGTGAGTCCATAAATGGTTGAAAAGTAGATAAGGTAGATCCACTTTTATGCTCTGACTCAGACAGTACATGAAGTACATCTGATCAGTATTTACATAGTCAGGAGAGTTTGAGGACTTCCTGTGATGTATGCACCTCATAAAGATCTTAGCCCAGATCCTGTAGTTAGGCTTCAGATCTTTCACTTTGTTGGAAGCTTCTCCAGATGAGCAAACTTCACTGTAGACTTCAGTCATATCAACACGCCCAGCTGGCAGACTTGTAACACCATCAGTTTCTTCATAACCTATGAGCTTCCTTATCAAATCCTCAATTATGATGATTTCCTTACCCAGAACATATGAAACAATGAACTTAGGGCATGTAGTAGCATGGATCCAAAATTCCTTCACCAGACATGGATAAACTGGTCCCATCATCCTATTAAAGAACTTTGTCCAGCATTGAGCATCAACAATGGGACGAAGATCAAAACCATTTTCAACAATTGATTCAAAGTTCACAATGGATTCACACAAAACTTCAAGTTTATCAACTGGTGTGAGTAGCATTCTAACTGGTTCCTTGAAAGCAACAACACCCGTGTTGGAAGATGAAACAACAACCATGGTAGATTGAAACTGAGCAGAAGTTGATGAAGAAGTAGCCATTGTTGTTCTTGAGAGAGATTTAGGGTTATGAACGGTCTTGGGTTTGGGAGAAAGATGAAAGTAATGAAACAAAAATAAATGCATATAAGAAGTGTGAGAGAGTGAAAAGTGTGAGAAGTGAAGTGTTGTGGCATTTATAGAAGAAATTAGGGCACACAAAGAGTCACACGTTCAGCACGTTTCCACTTAGCATTTAATAAAAAGAATATAATCATTTCAAGCAATAAATAATTCTGACAATTTGGGGGGAAAACGAGAAACTCAATATTCAAAAACAGTACCTCAAACGTCATTTCAGTATTGTGCACTCCATCTTTTCAGATTTAGAGTTACACGTGTTTGCTTGCATGTGCTTCTGAAACTTCTTTGAGAAATGAAACGTTAGCCAACGTTCAGATCCTCTGTGGCTTGTTAGTTCAGATACACATAAATGAATAAAATAATAAATAAATAGATGTAATACTTCAGAGTTAAAACATTTTCCATCTGAGGAAATTTTCTTATGATAAACATTTTATTCTGGACAGAAATCCATACTTATATTTTTCAGAATAAGTTTAAATATATCTTCAGCAAAGGGTTTTGTAAAGATATCAGCCCATTGATGATCTGTATCAACAAAGTTTAAACTGATAATTCTCTTCTGAACATAGTCTCTGATGAAGTGATGTTTTATCTCTATATGTTTTGCCTTAGAGTGTAAAGTAAGGTTTTTAGACAAGCATATAACAGAAGTATTATTGCAGAAGATTGAAATGTTACTCTCATAGATCTGATAGTCTTCTAGTTGACTCTTCATCCAGAGCATCTGAGTGCTACAACCAGCAGCAGCAATGTATTCTGCTTCTGTTGTTGAAAGCGCAATAGTGGTTTGCTTCTTGCTGAACCAAGAGATCAGATGACTTCAAAGAAACTAGCAGCTTCCAGAAGTACTTTTCTTTCAACTCTGTCTCCAGCGTAGTCAGCATCATAAAATCCAACTAATTTATAATCATCAGATCTTCTGTAACACAAACCCAGATTAGTAGTACCTTTCAGATACCTTAGAATCCTCTTAACAACTGTTAAGTGAGATTCTCTAGGATCTGATTGGAATCTGACACACATACAAACACTGAATAAAATATCAGGTCTAGAAGCAGTCAAATACAGAAGAGATCCAATCATACCTCTGTAGAGCTTTTGGTTAACCTTCTTACTTACTTCTTCCTTACCAAGAGTGCTTGTAGGATGCATTGGAGTTTTAACCAATTTGCTTTCAGTCATATTAAACTCCTTCAGAAGCTCCTTCATATACTTAGTCTGATGTATGTAGGTGCCTTCTAGAGTTTGATTGACTTGGATGCCCAGAAAGAATCTGAGTTCTCCCATCATGCTCATCTCAAATTCAGCCTGCATAGAAAGAGCAAACTCCTTTCCCAGTATAATATTGGTAGATCCAAATATAATATCATCTACGTAAATTTGAAAAATTAACAAGTCTTTCTTAAATGATTTACAGAAGAGAGTTGTATCCACTTTTCCTCTGATAAAATTCTTTTCCAGAAGAAAATTGCTTAATCTCTCATACCAAGCTCTGGGAGCTTATTTTAAACCATAGAGTGATTTTTTAAGTTTAAGAACATGTTCTGGAAATTTATCATTTTCAAAGCCAGGAGGTTGATGAGCATAAAATTCCTCTTCTATAATACCATTTAAGAAGACACTCTTAACATCCATCTGATATAGAGTGATGTTATTTTGTGCAGCAAAAGAAATGAGTAGGTGTATAGACTCTAACCTGGCCACAGGAGCATAAGTCTCTGTGTAGTCAATTCCTTGTTGCTGATTATACCCTTGAGTAACTAGCCTTGCTTTGTTCCTTATAACTTCTCCTTGCTCATTCAATTTGTTTCTGAAGACCCATTTAGTTCCAATAATATTGAATCCTTTTGGTCTTGGGACCAGATCCCAAACGTCATTTCTGGTGAATTGGTTTTTCTCTTCTTGCATAGCAAGTATCCACTCATTATCATTCAGAGCTTCATCCACAGAAGTTGGTTCAATGATAGACACCAACCCAAAAAGTGACGTTTCAGATGATCTGAGGAAAGACCTTGTTCTGATAGGGTCATTCTTCTTTCCAATAATCATATCCTTTGGGTGAGAAGCTTTGATTTTGGATGATGATCCTTTAACATTTGGTTCTTCATAAATATTCAAATTGTTCATCTGAGAAGCCAATGGAGTTGCATCTGGCGTTGCTTCTGGTTCTTTCACTTGAGCTTTTTCTGCCTCTGAGTCTTCAGAGTCTGTGAAAATGACTTCTCTATCTGCAAAATTATCAAGCTGCTTTGGCTTTTTATTGCCAATCTTATCATCAAATCTAACATGAATTGATTCTTCCATAATCTGTGTCTCAGTATTGTATACTCTGTAGCCTTTAGAGCGTTCAGAATACCCAAGCATGAAAGACTTTTGTGCTTTAGAATCAAACTTGTTCAGATTCTCTTTAGTATTCAACATAAAACATACACATCCAAAAGGATGGAAATAAGAAATGTTGGGCTTTCTATTCCTCCACAATTCATAGGGAGTCTTTTCCAAAAGAGGTCTTACAGACACTCTGTTCTGAATATAGCAAGCTGTGTTAATTGCTTCTGCCCAAAAATGTTTTGCCAGATTAGTCTCGTTGATCATGGTTCTGGCCATTTCTTGCAATGTTCTATTTTTCCTCTCTAAAACTCCATTCTGTTGAGGAGTTCTAGGGCAGGAGAAATCATGTGCAATGCCATATTCTTTAAAATATTTTTCAAAATATTTGTTTTCAAATTCACCACCATGATCACTTCTGACTTTAACAATTTTAAAATCTTTTTCATTCTGGACTTGTTTGCAGAAGTCAAAGAACACAAAATGTGACTCATCCTTGTGTTTTAAGAATTTCACCCATGTCCATCTGCTGTAGTCATCAACAATGACTAATCCGTACTTCTTGCCTCTGATGGATGCAATTTTCACTGGTCCAAACAGATCAATATGAAGTAACTCTAATGGTCTTGAGGTTGAAACAACATTTTTAGTTTTAAAAGAAGATTTTGAAAATTTTCCTTTTTGACATGCTTCACAAAGAGCATCTGAGTTGAACTTCAACTAAGGAAGTCCTCTGACCAGATTGAGTTTATTAATATGAGATATACGTCTCATACTAATATGCCCCAATCTTCTGTGCTAGACCCATTGCTCATCATTAACAGACAGAAGACATTTTACATTCTGAACCTTAAGTTCTGAAAGATTGATTTTATAAATGTTGTTCTTCCTCTTTCCATTAAACAGGATTGAGCCATCCTTTTGACTGACAACCTTGCAACATTTTTTATTGAAGATTATGTCATAACCATTGTCACTTAATTGACTTATGGACAATAAGTTATGTGTTAATCCTTCAACAAGTAAGACATTAGAAATGGAAGGAAGATTACCATTACCAATAGTTCCAGAGCCAACTATCTTGCCTCTCTGGTTCCCTCCAAACTTGATGTCTCCTCCAGATCTAAGTTCCAGGCTTTGGAACATAGACCTTCTTCCCGTCATGTGACGTGAGTAGCCAGAGTCCAGGTACTAAGATTGGTGTTTTGACTTTGCTGCTAAAGATGTCTGCAACAAATATTATTTTGTCTTTAGGTACCTAGATCTTTTTGGGTCCTTTACGGTTAGTTGCCTTAAAGTTTTGTCTGAACTTCTGTCTTCTGACAGCAGGTTTGTTCTAACTAACTTTAGGTTTAAACACAGGAATGTTCTGACCAGAACTTGTGTGTTTAATGTCATTAAGATGACCATACTTAAAAGTAGAATATAGAGGAGTATGCTTAATGATTAGTTTATCAACAGATGTTGGATTTAAATCTTTCTCAGAAGAAGATTCATATCCAATACCCTTCCTGTTATTTCTGCTTACACCATAGATCATTGAAGCCATCTTGCTTCTCTCTAGGCTTCTTGACAGAAACTTCTGAAAACTATAGTCATATTCTTCTAAAATGTTTTTAGATTTTGACTTAGTTTCAACTTCAGAATCTTGTTGAGCTTTTTCTAATTCATTTTTAATTTTTAAATTGTTTGCTTTGAGCTCAGCAACTTCTGATTTTAGAAGATCATTCTCAGATACAAGATTGTTTTCACGCTTCTTGTATTTGAGCTTAATCTTACTATAGTTTTCCAACATTTCAGATAAACTCTCAATAAGTTCTGCTCTAGAAAGTTCAGAAGATACCTCCTCAGAATCTGATTCTGATTCTGATTCTGATTCTGATCCAGATGTTTCTGCATGGTCTTTTACGTCAGCCATGAGTGCCATGTTTGCACATTCTTCATCTGAGTCTGATGAAGATTCAGATGCATCTGAATCATCCCAGGTTGCCATCAGAACTTTCTTTTTATGATCAGACTTCCTTCTTGGCTTCTCCTTCTGAAGCTTTGGGCATTCATTCTTGTAGTGCCCAGGTTCCTTGCATTCATAGCAGACAACCTCTTTCTTTTCAGATCTTTTGTGTCCAGAAGACTCTTTATGTTGATCTGGTTTCCTAAAGTTTCTAAACTTCTTCTGTTTATGCTTCCAGAGTTTGTTGATCCTTCTGAACAACAGGGACAATTCATCTTCTTCTTCATAAGACGATTCTTCAGAACTTTCTTCTAAAACCTGCAAAGCTTTTGGCAGATTTGTTAGACTTTAAAGCAACAGACTTACCTTTTTTCTGGGGTTCATCTTCTTTTAGTTCAATCTCATGACTCCTCAGAGAGCTGATCAGTTCCTCTAGCGTGATCTTGTTCAGATCCTTAGCAAGCTTCAGAGCAGTGACTATTGGTCTCCATCTGGTAGGCAAACTTCTGATGATCTTCTTAACATGATCAGCAGTGGAGTAACCCTTGTCCAAAACTTTCAAGCCAACTGTGAGAATCTGGAATCTAGAGAACATAACTTCTACAGATTCAGATTCCTCCATTTTGAAGGCTTCATATTTCTGGATCAGCGCCAGAGCCTTGGTCTCCTTTACTTGAGAATTCCCTTCATGAGTCATCTTTAAAGATTCAAACATACCAAATGCTATTTCTCTGTTAGTAATTTTCTCATACTCAATAAGAGATATAGCATTTAGTAGTATGGTTCTTGCTTTATAATGATTCTCGAATTCTTTCTTCTGAGCTTCAGTCATAGATCTTATGTCTATCTTTTTGCCATCCCCATCAGTGGGGTGAACATAGCCATCAATGACTAAATCCCAAAGATCAGCATCATATCCTAGAAAGAAGCTTTCAATTCTATCTTTCCAGTAGTCAAATTTCTCCCCATCAAACATGGGAGGTTTAATGTTGATTTATCTCTGTCCTCATATTTGTTGTTGTTGGATGTTGAAGCTTCAACCATAATGTATCAACCAAAATATATCAAGAGTTTTTCTCAACTGGATCTTTTCTGTTCATGGTGAAGTGAGAGCACTAACAGAACCGGAGCTTTGATGCCAACTGAAGGTGAGAAAAACACTTAGAAGGGGGGGGGGTTGAATAAGGGTTTAGAAAAAATTAAGGCAATAAAAACAACACAATATTTTTATTCTGGTTCGTTGAACTCAACTAATCCAGTCCACCCTATCAAGGTGATTTGCCTTTCTCCACAAGGACTTAATCCACTATATTCAAACAAATTACAGTGTCAACCACTAAGAACAACTGTCTTAGTCTTCTCAAGAAATCCTGACCACAACTTGGTCTTCTTAAGGAACCTTTTACAAATAAATGTAAACTAACAAGTGTTTAAGATGCTTCTAAAAAACTATATCACAAACTGTGATTTTTACACTTAGTTTAAGAAAGAATAAAAACTATTAAACTTTGAGTAAGAAAGATTGTATGAGAGTTGTTGAATAATTTCAAAGAGTTTGTCAATGATTCGTTAACCTTGAAAAGTTGTTGAAGACATCCTTTTATAGAGAAGAAAGTCCAATGCTTGAAGACTGTGCATAACATAATAGTTGTAGCCTTTTTGTCTTCTATTGACTTTAGCTTTCCCAGAAGAGGAATGTTCAAACAAATCCCTTTTGTCTGTTTTCCTATGCCATACATGAATAAGGAAAGAGTCGTTTGGAATATGCCAACGGATATATCTTTGAATAATATCTTATTCAACAAGATTCTGTATCAAAGTTATCAACATCAGAGTCTTGAAGTGATCAGAGTTTGATGGATCACAGTCTTGATATTATCAGAGTTTTGCAGCCAGTGCTTTCAGCGTGAATATTAATCAGAGCAGAGTTTAAATAGCAAGGCCTCTGTACTTGCAGCGTAAAGTACTTCAGAGTCTTCTTGAAACAATGCTTGAAACTCTTCATACAATTCTTCAACTACGCTTCAGATTCTTCTGTAGCTTCTGCTTCAGAGTCTTTTACAGCTTCTGCTTCAGAGTCTCTTCTGGCAGCGTTTAGAGTCTTCTGATGACATGCTTCTAATGCTTCAGAGCTTTGCGTAGAGTAATGTTCAGACGCATTTTTGCTTCCATAAGAATATTTAATTTAATATCTGAAACAAAAATACTTGAACAAAAATTAGAGTATATATTTTCTTAATACAAAATTTCATTAGAGTTATCATCAAAACATAGAGATAATATTAAACACCAATCTGTGTTCTAAAATGAAAGACTAACAAAGTTTCTTATTGATAATGGATACAGAAAAGGTGGCATAGATAAGATATTTTTTATCAAGGAATAAGAAGGAAAACTCATGATTGCTCAAATATATGTTGATGATATTGTATTTGGTGGGATGTCTGATGAGATGGTTCAACATTTTGTGCAGCAAATGCAGTCTGAATTTGAAATGAGCCTTATTGAAGAATTAACTTATTTTCTTAGGTTGCAAGTCAAACAGATGGAAGAATCTATATTCCTATCTTAGACTAAGTATGCCAGAAATATAGTTAAGAAGTTTGGAATGGAAAATGCTAGCCACAAGAGAACACCTGCACCTACCCATCTTAAGTTGTCTAAAGATGAAAAAGGTGTTAATGTGGATCAAAGTCTCTACAAAAGCATGATAGGAAGCTTGTTATATCTTACAGCAAGTAGGCCTGACATTGCCTTTACTGTGAATGTTTGTGCCAGATATCAAGTTGAACCCAAAGTGAGTCATATTAATCAAGTCAAGAGAATTTTGGAATATATTAATGGGACAAGTGAATATGGGATGCTGTACACTCATGGATCTGGTTGTGTGCTGTTTGGCTATTGTGATGCTGATTGGGCTGGAAGTGCTGATGACAGAAAGAGCACATCAGAAGGCTGCTTATTTTTTAGGAACAATCTCATATCTTGGTTTAGCAAGAAGCAAAACTGTGTCTCTCTATCTACTGCAGAAGCTGAATATATAGCTGCTGGGAGTAGCTGCTCTCAACTTGTGTGGATGAAGCAAATGCTTACTGAGTATAATGTCACACAAGATGTCATGACATTATACTGTGATAACTTAAGTGCTATAAACATATCCAAAAACCCTATTCAACACAGCAGAACAAAACATATTGATATCCGTCATCATTTTATAAGGGAGCTTGTTGAAAATAGAATCATTACCCTAGAGCATGTTATTACAGAAAAACAGCTGGTTGATATCTTCACTAAAGCATTGGATGCCAGTAAGTTTGAAACTTTGAGAGGAAAATTAGGGGTTTGTATTTATGAAGATTTATAGCAATTATTGCTGAGTGGGAATATCATTCATGAGGGGTGGTATTTTCCAAAAATAAAGATGTCTCAACATCACTCATTATTACATAACACGTTTAAGGAGACTACCACACGCTACCCTAATCATCTCTTTCTCTCCAACTACTCGTTCAACTCCCATGCCCCCACAAAGTTTCTGCTTGATTCCCACTCTCTGTTAGAATCTCCAATTGAAACCTATTCTCCTACTCTTAAAAACCTCAAAATGTCTCCTAAACATGTTTACTCTTCATCAAAATCTTCTAGGTATGATTCCAAAACAAAAGCTCAACCTATGGGCATATTGTTTGAGGATGTTCTTGATGTTGCGCCTCTTGCCATGGTTCCATGCCACGATAGTGAAGCATCTAAGTCTACACCCATTCATGCAAGCGACTCTAAATAGACTTCTAAAGGTAAATCTTCTGAAACCTCTTCTGATTATACAACTAAAATGAAGAACAAAGAGGGGAGTGCTTATGTAGATAGAACCATTAGGGAGATAGTGACTAAGGTTCTATATGGTGGCCACAATGTACCTGGGATTTCTACCCCTCTGTCACGCATGTATCCTACTCCAAGTACTGCTGCTGGACAAGGTGAAGATGTTGATGACTCCTCTTCTGATAAGAACCCTAATACATATAATCTGCACAAGCTTGCTAGTTCTGTGCTCAAGGAAGGAATAGTTGAAGATGTTGCAAATAAAGATGTTGGTACCTCTGGTATGGAAGACAAAACAAACAGCTCTGGTCAAGGCAAGGAAAAGGTAAACATTTCTGATAATGTGGTTGACCTTGAGACAGGGACGAAGCCGCTAATAACAAAGTGTAGGCACATGCCCCCACTTATTTTTTATATACTACTAAATATATATAGTTTTCATTTAAATGGATATTTTGTATGTTATTTCATATATGTTTTTTTCTTGGACAACAATTTTGTTGAATTTTAAATTTTTAGAGTACATTCTATTGTTTTATTTGTTTAATTTAGATTTCTTTTTCTATTGAGTGATTATTAATTGTTAAATAATTTCAACTAGAACTATTGAAATATTTTTTTTCTATAAATATCTTTATGAATCATATTCAAAATGACATGTTTTTGTTATATTTTTAATGAAAAAATTTATATATAAATTTGCCCCCACTATTTAAAATTTCTGGCTCTGTCCCTGCCTTGAGAGTGTTCCTTTTGATGATGAGTTAATCAAGAATGTGGCTCCCGGTATTGCAAAAGGCTGAAGTCTAGAAAAGGAAAATCTGTAATTGATCAATCTTCTTCTAAGAGTCAGAAAAAGAAAACTGCTGTTGGTACTCCTAAAGCTTGGAGTAAAGTCACTCCTGCTTCCAAGAAAAGAAAGGTTAGGATAGAGACTGATTCTGATGACGATGTTGAGGATGATGTCTAGGACATCACTCCTATTAAGAGATCTGCTGCCAAGAAAACCACAAGTACTGTTCCTGCTGCCCCTCTAGATAATGTGTCTTTCCACTCAACTGACAATGTGTCAAAGTGGAAATTTGTGTACCAAAGAAGGATTGCCTTGGAAAGAGAATTAGGAAAGGATGCACTTGAAATCAAGGAGGTCATGCAACTGATTTCTGATGCTGGGTTGACCAAAACTGTTGTTGGGTTCTCAAAATGTTATGATATGCTTGTAAAGGAATTCATTATGAATATCCTTGAAACCATTACTGATGAAAGAGCAATGATTTTATGAAAGTGTTTGTAAGAGGAAGGTGTGTTGAATTTTCTTCTGATGTGATTAACAAGTTCTTAGGTAGGAATGAGGAAGGGGATGGTGAAATAGAAGCTAGTGACAATCAGGTTTGTAGGGTAATAACTGCAAATCAAATCAATGCATGTCCTCTAAAGGTAAACTTTCTGCTGGGCAACTAAGTGTTAAGTATGCCATCCTTCATAGGATTGGTGCTGCCAATTGGGTACCTACAAATCATACTTCAACCATTGTTGTTGGACTGGGAGGATTCATTTTTGCTGTTGGGACCAAGGTGAAGTTTAACTATTGAAGGTACATATTTGATCAAGTTGTGAAACATGCCACCAAAAATGCTATTAAGCTTCCCATTGCATTTCCCTCTCTGATCTGTGGAATCATCTTGAGCCAACACCCTGGGATTCTCACTAGCAATGATATGAAGTGCAAAAGAGAATCAATTTTGTCTCTTCACTATAAGTTATTTGCTGGAAGACATGTCCCAGACATTGTCTTAACATCCTCTAAGAAGACATCCACTTCAAGGGCCGGGGTTATATCTGATTTAAATTAGACCTGCAGGGAGTTAGGTGAAGTGATTAGTGTGGCTACAACAAGAAAGATTAAGTTGGAAGCTCTAATTAAATGTCTGGAACGAAATGAAGATCATACAATGAAGGATGTTGATGATCATGAAGAAGAAGTTGAGGAAGTTTCTAGTTCAGGGGAGAAGACTGATGATAATACTTCTGGGTCTACATATGCTGGTGAAGATGAAAGTACTGGGTCTGAAAATGAAGATTAATTATGCTTGACTGTTGTGTTCTTTGGTTTTTTGCTTTGTTGTGTCTGCTGTTGCAGAATTTGTTTTCCCTTGCACTTAAAGTGCTGTTGGCTTGTACTCTATTTGGTTCATCTTTGTACCCTTAAATTTATTTGGTTCTGTTTATTTGATCTATAATATTTTGTTACCCTCAGTATGTGTTCCTAATTTATGGCTAAATAGGGGGAGAAGTTGTTGCTGAAGTTGTTGATCCTGCTGGTTGTTTGGGCTATTGTGTGTCTTGAGGAGTTGCTGCTTATTATGTTGAGGGGGAGTTTGTGTTTACTCCTGTTCTAAAGTTTTTTTTCTATGTATCTGTTGTTGTGCTCTCTGATATAGGAGCTCTTGTGATATGTTGAATGTTTTAGCCAAAATTTGCCAAAGGGGGAGTTTGTTAGTTTTTGATTAGCAGGAATTTTGGTAAAACTTGGTGATATCACAAAATGTCCTACAAGATGTCTTGACATATGTTCTTAACATTCTGCAGGTAGCTATATTTATTGTTGCAGGGGTTAGTTCATGATGTCCTAACATTTTGTAACATAACATTCTGTGAGAATGTGTTTGTTTGTCTGTTACTTTTTGTGCAACTCTTTGCGCTGTTATGATCAGTCATTTATGGTTCAAATCTGCATGGAAATATTCTTTATTCAAAAGAGTATTTGATGCATAATTCGTGGAGTATTTATGGAATCTTCTCTGTTATTCTCTGAAGGAAATCTTGAAGAACTGAAGAGTGATTTGATTGGATCAAATCAAATTTGTTTTGGCTAAAACTCCTTGATACTAATTATGAAAAAAGTTAAAGAATTATTTGAATTGATTCTATCAAGATCAGATGCTGTTTTTGCTAAAGCCCAAGCCCGTCTAAGTTACTATTTAAAGTCTTCACAATCCTATTTTGAAGATCAGAGATGCTCGGGTTAAGATAATGCATTGCGTAAGGTTTAAAGCTTTTAGCTTCGTGTGTTTGTGTTAGTTCGTGAGCCATTCACTCATCACTTTAATGTGTGAATTGGACTAAGTTTTTGTGTTATAATTTGTTCACTCAAAGCTTGTAAGTAAGAGTGTATTGTCTTTGATTGAAGCTTTTAAGAAAGATCAAATATTGTCTTTGAAGAGTGTCTTCTAAAGTTTATTCATCTGTTGTTATCACTGCTGTGATTGAGGGGGAGTGATAGATATCTCTTATCTAGGGGTGTCCTAGGTAGAAATTTTAAGGGTAGAGATTAGGTGCGAAGATAGTAAACTAGAGAGAGTCTATTGTGTATCTTCAAACTAATTCTACTTAGTGAATTTCCTTCCTGTCTTGGTAGCCCCCAGATGTAGGTGTGTTTGCACCGAACCGAGTTAACAATTGTTTGTGTCTTTTTACTATTGTTAACTGTTTGTCTTTGTTCATATATTGGTGATAGTTCATATATTAGTGTCGTGACATCGCCTTCGACATCTTATATCTGATACCAGAATTTCAGATTGCTTTTGTAACGAACCTTCAATTAATATTACATAGTTCTATTCGTGTTTAATGCTTTCTTTCGTCTACTAAATCAATAGAATTGATTTAGAGGGCAATGAAACTGAGTGATAATTTATATATCTGATCGGTAGAACTATGATATTGTAATGATTGTTTGTGTTGTGACATGAATGATCTCAGCCATTAGTATAGTTTTATGCGCTAATAAAACATTTGTCATAATACTTGGAGATTTCTAATACCTGTGAGGTTGTTTTGACGAAACAAGTATCCACAATTTGGGAACTCCCAGTACTTGGTATTTTGCAAGGTGTAATTCTATATTTTGTAAAACTAACTTTTTATTTATGTGTTATAAAACTTTTGCCTTAGGGTGTGTTTGGTTCGGGGTAGATGGAGGGGAGGGGAGGGGAGGGGAGGGGAAATTTTTAATTAAATATGTTTGGTTCAAATTTTAGGAGGGGAGGGGAGGGGAGCAAAATCCCTCCAAAACACACTTTTTGGTTCCCTCCGAATTGGAGGGATTTGGAGGGGAGGGGAGAGAATATTAATTTTGATATTTAAAAATTATTATATTTACTAAAATATCCTCAGTTTAATTTTATTATTTCAAAACTATTTGTTATCTTTTATGTTACTATTTTTTCTCGATTGTTTTCATCAATTATTATAATTGTTCTTCACCTTCAAATTATTTTATAATTTTTATAATTAATATAAATCATAATCATTGTCTTTTTTTTTTTATAAAAAAACTTATGTTTCGTTATATTCATTTTTTTTTCAATTTTGTTATGTACTCTATCATATTTTCTTTTATATCAAATTGTAAACCATATCATTTTATTTATTTTTGTTTATTCATTTTATTAAATATTTTGAACCATTAATATTTAGTAATAAGTTATTTTATATATTTGTTTTGTTATATGATTCATCACAATTTAAACGATGATATTGGCATATAGTTTAATTTATGTTGGAAAGTTATAAGTCGAATCGATTGTACTCAATTTTTTAACTTTAGTGACAAATAAATATTTTTTTAATCACTCAATATTAAAAATTTTATTACCAACAAAAATACGCACGAATTTTTCACATTTTAATATCATATGACTTATATAAGATCATAAGGATAAAAATGTAAATTATTAATAAAACTCCTCCCCTCCCCTTCTGAACCAAACACATTTTTAATTAAAATCCCTCCCCTCCCCTCCCCTCCTCTCTTTTGAACCAAACACTTATTTGATTAAAAAATTCCTTCACCTCCCCTCCCCTCCCCTCCCCTTCATTAAAATCTCTCCCCTCCCCTCCCCCTCATTTGAACCAAACAGACCCTTAGGGATTGGAGACTCCTAATTCTAGAGAAGTTGTTTTGCAATTAAAGACTCCTAGTATCTAAAATATTGGAGACTCCTAGTACTAGGAAAGTTGCTTTGCGATTAAAGACTCTTAGCATCTAGAATGTTGTAAGGACGCAATTCTGTATTTTGTAAAATATCATAATAAACTAGAGTTTTTATAGAAATAGTCATAGAAATTCTCACATCTAAGGCTTGATGATTCCAAAGAGAAATTTAATGGTTTTTATTATGTCTGATGATTCCAAAGAGAAATTTAATAATTTTTATTATGTCTGTCAATCATAATTTGCAATTTTCTAATTACCATTAGCATAAAAATAAATCAATTGCACTCAGCGAAACCCCACCCTCATTCTATTACTTACACACCGGGATATCATCACAAGTGCATTTACCTTATCTTCGTGCAATGATATACACATCCTTGTAAATAAGGTAATTACACTCGCCATATTGTGGATTTTTGTTGAAATAATTACCTTTGCCTCTAACACACGCATAAAATGAAGGAAATATTGTTTACGTTAAATGTGTATGCATGTGAAAAAAAATCAAATTTTCCTTCTCTTCTGATTGTTTTATCTTAACAAAATAATATTTGACTTTATATTATTAAAAATAGTTTTTATGAAAAATAATTTTAAAAGAGTTAAAGTTATTTTTAACTCATTTTTTATATATTAAAAGAATAATTTTGACATTTAGTAAAATAAATATAATCATTAAAGATTAAAACACAATCAAAAGCACATAATATTTTTTTTAATTTATATATACTAACAGTGTAAAATTTTTTTACGCTGTCAACCAATCACCATTATGTATCCCACCACATCCTGTAAATTTTAAATTACTAGTATGACATAGGATTTATGAATTCCTATGAGATAACAGTCTAAAATTATTTTATATTATCAATGTATACCCATTAAATTCTTTTAAAAATAACTTTTATAAAAAATTAATCAAAATAACTTTAAAGTTTAAGTAGTACTTTTTTTAAATTTTGATTTCTCTAAAATTATAATAAAATGATTAAATCTCTAAAAAAAATATTTTACGAACAATTATTCAAACAGAACTTTTACCCAAAGAATATTGAATATTTTTTATAATTTTTTTAAACAAAAATATATAATACTATAAAAAATATTAGAAAAACTTAAACAAAGGCTCCTAATTCTCATGGTGTGACTTTTTTTTCCTTTATATTTTTGTTGTGATCAAAATTTTCTTTTCCATATTTAAACGTAGACGAGTTCAAAATTTTCCTTTATATTTTTGTTGTGATCAAAATTTTCTTTTCCATATTTAAACGTAGACGAGTTCAAAATTTCAAAGTACTCATTCTCAAAGACTATACCGTACCCGCCAAATTCCCATTCCCTCTCCCTTCAAATGTCACACGCGGTAGAAGAGCAACTCTCTCTCTTTCGCTACCTCATCCAAACCAGAAGGTTCTCTCTATCTCTTTCAAACCAGATGATCCTCTCTCTCTCTCTCTCTCTCTCTCTCTCTCTCTCTCTCTCTCTCTCTCTCTCTCTCTCTCTCTCTCTCTCTCTCTCTCTCTCTCTCTCTCTCTCTCTCTCTCTCTCTCTCTCTCTCTCTCTCTCTCTCTCTCTCTCTCACTAACACTTCGATACCGTTTCTCGCAGTTTCGGCGAATCCACACTCCGATTTCTGGACTCGCTTTTGGTCTCCAAAGATGTGAAATCACTGATCGAAATTCGATCCAGCTTGAAGCAACTCCTCAAATCTGAATCGATGTCCATTATGCATTCAATCGCCGCAGAATCCGTCCACGATAAGCTTCTCGTTCTCGATTTCTTCGTCCACGCTTTCGCTCTTGTTGGAGATCTAGAGGTACTTGAACTTCTACTACTTCCGAGTTTCAGGAACTTCGGAAAACGTTCTCTCATTGCATTCCTCATGTATTTCATTTGTTCATATTTCACTAAAAATGTTAAGGTCCAAAATCGCAATTCAAGGAACAACTGCTCGTATAACAATATTGTAATGAATAATCATTCAGTTTCTATAACAACTGCTTGTATAACAATATGCTAATTCATTTTAACCTTTTGCGTTTTCGAATTCCAATTTTGAAGAGTTGTTTGGCTTTGAGATACGAGGCTTTAGTTATGCGAGAACTCAAATCTGCTAGTTTACAATTTCTTCAAGTTTCGCCGGTAGAATGGTTAAGTTTCGTGGAGGACGCTGTGCACAACGGTTTTCACTCCGTTGCAGTGAAGGTAACTATTGAGTAATGCGTTCGTCTTGTTTATGATAATGTACAATTCGCGATTTAGCTTATCTAATTTTTGTTCTTCCTAAAATGGACTTTTATTAGTTTTGAACGGTCAATGACACTCACACTGACACCGACACGTCGTCACTGATAATTTAAAGAAATGAATAAACTAATCATAATCACATGTGTCAGTTTTGGTTTCATGGATACACCTTTTTTTCAAAGGTGTCAGTGCTAATGTTTTGAATCACCGATAATGTAAATTGTGATGTAAAATTTTGTATTATGTAGTCTTTGCTTAATTTCTGTTTGGCAAATAGGCATGTGAAAATGCATTGTGGTGCATTGGAAATAACGATGTTCAAAAGCTTGGAAGAGACATGCTTCCTGAAAATTTGAAGGCTACTACTATCAGCGAAATTACTAGGCTCAGGAACTTTGCACTGACATCAGTTTCTTCACGTTCTGGTATATATTCATCCACTGCATTGAACATTCATGCTATCTTTGTTCCGAATATTGTGAATCTTTGGTTTCAATAAAGTAATTGCACATTGCTTTCAGATTTTGCTATTCGAAATTTAAGGAGAAATGTTTCTCAGTCATTAATTGATCTAAATGTTTTTGTTGCAGCAAGGAGCCTAAGCTCATTGGAAGTCTGTGATTTATACTTCATGCTTTTAGAAGTGTGTGGTTTATGTTTTTCTTATGGATTTATGGTGTTGCATTTGGTTAGACCTTAAAGCATTTTTTCTTAGATTTTGCATACTACTGATAACTGTCACAAGACTATATAAGATACATATAAGTGTTTCCGTTCATGTAAGGTCAAAATGCTGGGCAACATTGTTAGATTTTTTATTCTCTCTTTCTCCTTGTTTTCGAAGTTTATGTTCTATTTTTTCTTGACATTTAAGTTTTCATAGCTCGGATGTTACTTTCTGCTCTTTAGTTTGTTGATATTAGAATTTACGGGAGCTTCCATCCTAATTCTATGTGCGCGTGTGAAAGGCCATATAATATGAAGTAAAATAGTTGTTTGGTTAGGTATTATCTGGGAAGTATTGTCATATTTTTCTCCTATGGCTAATTTATAGACATTTGTATTAAAAGTTAATTTTCATATTCATAAAAGAATTGGATTTGTGCTTTATAAATATTCACTGCTTCACTGCAAATGCTGTTTTGTCATATCAGTTCAGGTGCAAGCAACAGAGTACCTAGAAAGGAAAACAAGAGAGCAGCAAAAGTTGGACTTACCCTTCAAAGAAAAACAATGTCTAGCAAGCACTTCTTTCAGAAATGGAATTAAAAGAAAAAATATGCGGAAGTTACATGAACGACAACAAAGCCTTCCGCAGGTGAATGGTGTACCGCCTGAACAGAATTTGCGGTAAAAATTAAAATCTGTTGTTGATAGTTACTTTTTGGTGATTTATTTCATTGTTTGAGCATGTGAAGTTTCAAATTTAAGCCCGTCTTTGCATTTTCAGTGTTAAACCTTGATCTGTATTTGTTTTTTTTTCACTTTTCACCAGTTGAAAGAATAAGTTGTTTACACGATACAATATTTGAAAAGTTAATAAAGATATACTATATGATTTTTTGGGTTTATAGATGGGTTGGTTTAGGAGGAGGAACACAAAGACCTAAGTGAGAAAGAGGTTATTGGTTCAGCTCCTTTTACTTATTACTTAAAAACTGTGATTTACTCGCTCGAGGACAGAAATTGCAAATTTGAGTTTCTTTTTTAAAGACTAACATCTTTTAATTTTTAAGATCAGTTAATGCCGATAGTGCAGATTGCAAGTTGCAACCTCCAGGTGTATAAGCAATTAAGCGGTGTTAGTTATAAAAAAAGAAGCCATCTCACTTGATTCATTAATCCTCGTTGTTAAGCAAACTCTTTTGATTGTTTTGACTAGAAGTTCTTTTAATAACAACTCTTTTGATTGTTTTGACTAGAAGTTCTTTAGATAACAAAACCTTGAAATGACTAGTAGTAAGATATGTATCTTACTAATGCTAAAATTCACCTTTGACGCATAGGCGCACTCACATGCGCACAAAGAGGTTAAAGTGTACTATTTAGACATATATCACCACACACAGAGGTCAAAGTGTACTATTTAGACATATATCACCGTAGATATGGTCAAAATAGCTTGCAGAGATTAAGCTATCAAGAACAAGATCATGTTCTTGACTTCCCCGAATAGACTTGGAACCTCAATAGTTGCATTATGATGTTGTAGAGGAACCAAACACTTCTCCTAACACCTGCTATAGCTCAAGATGTAACGTTGAAATTTTCCTTGATAATGTTGGAAGCCAGTTTCATATTATATTGAGCTCTACTGTTGTTTTCTTGCCTTGTTATAACACCTACAATCACAATACTAAGTATATAATTTATTAACTAGTTCCTTAAAAAACAAACAAAGAAAAGGTACAAAAATCATGTGATGAATGGAAAGAGTAATCAAGAGGTTTCATTACCATTCATTGTGATAACAGATCATCCATCATGTTCAAAATTAACGTGTTGAATGGAAAGAGTGAAAATATAGATGTATATTTAATTTTTGCATGACTTAACCAAGAAGGAGCCATTCAACTAGTTCATTGTTCAATGTTGATCAATTTTCTCTGGTTAAAGTATATAAAAGTATAGTGGTTGTGTTAACAAAAATCACAAAGTAGCGAGTAATATTATCTTATTATTTACATAGAATGAGGAATATAACTTAAGTGTAATAGTTTTGGAGTTTTGGTTGCAACTATTAATATTATATGCATATCAATGAAAAGTTATACACATTTTATTTGTCAATCTATATTATCACTTATTACTTAGCAATGTTATCTATATCTTAAAGAATACTACGATATCAATTATATTGTCTATTCGACGGTCTTAAGCGTAATAAAAATATGATATTATAAATTTCAATCGTATACATAAACACTACGTCTAGATCTATCTCTGGCCCAATCAATCGAGTCGGCCCGAAAACTTGTAAAAATTTACAGGTTTGCACAAGAAAGTTTGAGCTTGTTTATAATTCGGGTTTTTAAACTCAACCTATTAAAGGTCTGATATTTAACCGAGCTAACCCAATTGGTTTGCAAATAGGCCATTCATTTTAAACTTTTTTTTTTTTACAAAAATTCTAACACAATGTACATTTTTTTTTATAGGCAAACAAATCAGATTATTAACGAAGCACTAGGAGTGCTCCAACCCAAACAAATGAGTTGCAAAATCACATAAGTGACGCAATAATACGCTACAAGAAATGGATAAAGCTTTTATACCACTCATTCAAATTACACCAAAACGACGAGGAAGGGTTAATCACCAACCAAGTCGAAGATAATGCAATGATCCTATTCACTAACTCCGCCTGATTACAAAAGGTATCTTCGAAAATAATTTGATTTCGCATAATCCAAAAACACCAAGTTGTCGCATACCAAATCGTAAAAATAGATTCCTTGGAGCATTTTCCTCTCAACTTGGAATTCCATTCACTCAAATGCTCACCCATAGTAATTGCCACCAAGGGATGAATACCAATCCAAGCTATAATCCTTCGCCAAAACTCTCTAGAACACGAGCAGTTGATAAACAAATGTTCAACATCTTCATCATAACGAAAACAAATCACACAAACTTTATCGTGAACGTTATGAATCACGTTTCTAGCAGCAAGATTCATATGCGACGACAGCCTATCCAACAACAACCTCTACCAAAAAATCTTGAATTTTAAAGACATGTAAGTTTTCCACAAACAGTCAAGCCAAACTGAATTAAGGTTGTTCTACAACTGCTTGTGTCCATTTTGCATCAGTCTATGAAAGAAAATTAATAGTGAAAGATATAAAAGCATCATACAACCAAATAAATAAGTTCTGGCCTGATTCCAATGGACTCAAACCAGCCAACAATGTTTTCAAGTCGATGAGTTGAGCTGCTGTTGAGAAATTCATCGGACCAAAACAGAAATCCAACTTCCAAGTCCGCTTGTGATCGATCCAGCACCCCATCTCAATTACAATAACATTCTTCTGCACGACGACTTTATATACCAGCGGGAAAAGCTCCCTAATCTGGAAATTCCCCAGCCACTTGGAAAACCAAAATGGAATCATACCACCATCCCCCAAATTGCACGAAATAGAATTAGATAATAGAATGCCTTCTCGATCAACATTAGTACTCATAAGATCTTTCCACCAAATTGATTCAAAGAACCGTAGTCTCTGTGTTGCTTTCAAAAACAACCTGCAAGTGATGTTACCATATTGTACTCAAATAATATCACTCCAAATTGAAGCCTTTTTGCAAAGGATTCACCATACCCATTTACAGATTAACGCCTTGTTAAATTGAGTCACATCCTTAATACCTAAGCCACCAGCCTCCTTAGGGAGACAAATCTTTTTCCAACTTATCCATGATATACCCAGCTTACCCAACAAACCGAACCAAAGAAATTTCCTTTGGATAGATTTAATCTCTTTGATCACCTTAATCGGAGCCCTGAAAAAAGCAAGATCATGAATAGGCAGGTGTCGCACCTCAAAAATTCATTCGAACAATACGAACCTTGCACGAAAGGCGCGAAAATACGGTTCGATAGAGTCGCCACCGAACTTTATTTATCCCATAAAGGGAAAGGGAAATATCGAGAAGACCTCTTAAAACGAAAGGATAGGAACAGGGTCATTGCAACCGATGTTCTGAGTTCGGGAATCGGTTACGCAAATGGAAGGTATTAACACCCTTCACGTCTGTTGTACTCAACGAAAACCTCTTAGGATATTTTGCGATGGGCGTTATCTAAGCTTGCTTGTTTTCTTCTAACGGTAAATGCAAATTGATAGGTTAAAAGGATAAAGATGCTAAGGGGAAATGTGTGGTTATAGGATAGGGTACTCACCAAGGATTGGGGGAATGAAAAATGAAGGGGATTGTGGCAGGTAGCTTGCCAAGATCATCGCAATCTTGTGCCTGCGTCTCTTACATTCAGACGAGAATGAAGAATCAGAGCATCCGTAGTTCGTGGAGACGACCACGAAAAGAGATAGGGTTGAATTGAGTTTGAAGTTTGGGTTTGGGAACGAAATATTGAATAATAAGCAACCTAAAGGCGTGCCTTAAGAGCTGTCACTCAAGGGTTCAAGGAATGCAAGATTCCAAGAACTCATTTCTTTCGGAAGTTGATTGAATAGGGTTTGAGGAACGACTAGACGTTTTTGAATTCGAAAGGGTGAACTAATAGCAACTCAAGGGGCGTGCCTCAAGAGTTAATCATTCAAAGATTCAAGGAATGCTAGACTCCAAGGATCTCATTCTTTCGTAATTTTGATTACGAAAATGTTTGAATATATATTAGGTATTTTAAGACGAAAGGGTAAATGAACGACAACCCAAAGCGTGCGCCTCAAGAGTCATTCGTTCAAAGATTCAATTAATGCTTGACTCAAATAATCTTCTTCTTTTGTTATTTGTTAAGAAAATATATTTGAATAAAAGATTGAATCGAATACATTGCGAAAAGAGGTGAACTGCGAGGCAAAAGGCATTCGGCTTACAACTTGGTTTAAAATACCACTTGACGTTGGATCAAGGGTTTGACCTATATCTGCGTGCAAAGCGTGTTGGAATGGAAGTTGGCTTGAAAATGGATCCGGCTTGACGAAGAGTCAAGTGTCAAGTTGTGAGAAACGATATTAATCCCTGAGGGTGCCCTCAATACCGGAACCGCGACGAAACGTAAAAGTGTGTACGATAGGTTGATGGTGAATGCGTATGAACACTCGACTTACTGAGGGTATTTGAAAATGGCCCGATGACGAATCGAGAATTAGTTTGAAAGTAGTTTAACCTACGCTAGTCCCTGAGGGCGCTCCTAGAAGATAAACCACAATCAAAACAAAACAAGAGCGTGCATTGAAATGGAGAGGGATACATGCAAGTTACACGGGATTTCACGAAATAAATGGTCTCGTTGTAAGGTAGCCCAAGAGAAAGCCGTGTGTGTGCGGAGTGTCCTAAACTATGCCTTAAGAAAAAGTCGGGCAAAACTCCAACCTAGGGTTTCTGACAAAGTCCAATAGTCCATTACTCGAACAAATAACCAACAGGCCGCCAATTTAGGCTTTTATCGTTTTGATATTTTATTAAGTGTTTCCGAATTGAATATGAATAGGATATGAACAATATGAATATGTACAATATGAATAATATGACAATATGAATAATATGGCAAGATATATAATAATATAATCGAGATAATATTCACAATAATATAATCAAGATAATATTAACAAGTATACAAACAAGATAATATAATCAAGATAATATTGACTGAAAGTAAAACAGTGTATATTTGACTGAAAATAAAGTAGTTGTATATTGACGAAAGTAAAAATAGTTGTTAGTCAGTTTGTGAATTGAATCGGGACGAAATGTGGCGCTAAACCGTCGTAACTCGACTTATGACGAAAGTCGAACTATAGGAGGTCGCGTGAATTGATATCCGTGCTAAAAAAAGATAGAGAAATGATAGAGGACCATTCTCCAATTTAATCGTGTCGCGCGGACCAAAGAAGAGTGGGATCTCGTCTTAATCACAAACTAATGTTAATTAATCGAGGGTAACCTCTCACAATCTCAAAGTATAGAAAAATGATCCAAATGATCATTTTATACAGATTTGGAATAATGAAGGTTAACAACCTCGAAAACCAACATTCGCGAATCGAAATACTTCATAGATCGAAAAAATGAAATAAAATCGAGATGGGATTGAAAATGAGGAGAGGAAATGAAAATCAAGGTAGACACGAAAATAATAAATCAAGATATAAAGTGATAAAAATATATCTAACAAAATGCTAATAAAATATTTAACAAAATGACTAATAGAGATTGCTAACGAAGTTGAATAACAAAGTTATTGAAAGGAGGTATTAAAGATATTAACAAGAAAAAAAATATAAAAAAAAATCATTAAAAGTTAACAAAAGCTAACAAAATTATCTAATAAAATAAATAACAATTGATTTTAAGAAATTAACTAACATTATTAAAAAAACAAAACAATTTAAATGAAGGTAATTACAGCTTGGGGTGCAGGACTGAAATGGGGGTAAGTTTAAATAATCTAAATGGGCTTGCGAAGTCCACCGACAATCAAAGTTTATTCACCCTTTTATAAAAACAAAGTAAAAGAAAAAAAACGGACAATGCAAGCCTTTAGTTGCATCAGCAAAACACTCAGAAGAGAAGAGATCTTCTCCCCTTCATCGCGCGAAGAACAGGGCCTGATCGAGGTCGTAAAAGCATAACAATGGCATTGAAACAAACATCCGAGAACAACATACGCTGCATGATTTCTTACTCGTATTCAATTTTGTCTTAGGCTTGTGAATCAATTTCGCCCCTTTCCTGGATTTGGTTTTCTCAACCTATCATCTCAAATTCAAGATCTCAGGTTTGTAGGCTTTGTCGCTACGCGAAAAATGACACAGAGTCGCCACCGGATTTTATTTATCCCAAGGAGGGAAAGGGAAATAGCGATAAAACCTTTGGGAAAGGAGAATGGTCATCATAACCAAGTCTTAGGGTTCGGGAGTTGGTTATGCAAGGGGAAGGTATTAGCACCCCTTCGCATCCATCGTACTCGATGGGAACCTCCTAGGTTATTTCGCGTGAATGAGTGTTTTATTCTAAAAGTTTGCTTGTTTTAAAGAAAGAGGGATTGGTGTTTATTAGAGTGCTCGCAAGGATTGGGGCCCTTGTGCCTACGTATATTCACTTGTATGAAGTGAAGAATTAGAACATTTGTAGTTCATGGGACTACGGTGGAAAACGGGGTGTTGGATGGACGATGCTATCGTGCGCATTCTAGCAGTTAGGTGTATTGCGGCTTGCTCTTGGAGTCTTATGTGTTACCTGTTTGCGGTAGAACGGACGTAACATGTCCCTGGGTAAAGGGTATGGATGATTAAAGATGGGAAAGAAAGAAAATTGTGCTCGCTAGGATCATCGCAATCGTATGCCTACGTATTCTCAACATGTGTGAGAAATCAGAGCAGCCGTAGTTCGGCCACTTAAGAAATAATTGTGTATTGGTTGATTTTATACCTTGAAAAAGGGTTTTCGGATTGACGCCCTAAGGCAAAAGAAGTTTGATGAGTTGATGTTGTTTTTAGGTTTTTGAAGAGAAATGGTTCTTGACTAGGATTACACAAAAGGACTTTGGTCAGAGGTGAACGTTTCGAATAGCCAAGTCGAGTGCCTTGTATCCAAAAAATTCGGAACGAGTGTAGGAGGATTCCATTCTCATTCCTTCTCCACCACCTTAAGATCTATGGTGTATAACCCTAACCATTTATTTATTGCATTTTGGGTTTTTTAATGAAAAAAAGGATCACTTGATGTTGGATCAAGGTTTATTGTTTGTAAAGATATATTTGAAGCGATACGGACAAGGTCGATGGCGATGCGCAAGGCAATCGACTTACAAGGTTAAAGATGGCTCGATAAAATCGAGAGTTTGTTTTTGAAAATGGTTTTGGAATCAAGAGTCAACAGGGACAATAGTAATATTCACATACTAAAGTCGTACAAACATATGGGGTTAGTTGGCTAAAAAAATCGAGACATACAAAAAAAATAAAAATAGCAAAAAATAAACAAATTGATCAGTTCGCGCAGCGAACTGAGAAAAATGGACATTCTGTTTTTGCATGTTCGCGCCGCGAAGGATGTTCGCACCGCAAACTGAGAAAAGTTGTCATTCTATTTTTGCATGTTCGTGCCGCGAACTGAGAAAAGTTGTCATTCTGTTTTTTGCATGTTCGCGCCGCGACATGGGTCGCGCCGCGACCTGTAGTGAAAAATGCAATATTTCACTTTCCTTTGCTGTCTTTTGTGGTTTTCTTTCCTTTCTATTGGTTCTTAAAAATGGTTTCTTGGTTCCCTTGGGACCTCACACAATACACCCAACATAAACACACTTAACAAATGATAATAAGTGCAAAAATATAAAGAGAGAAAAAGTTTGAAATGGATACCCAAGAGCTTCCTCCTTCTTTGTTAAGCTTCCACTGGTTTGGTGGTGTGTTTTCTTCCTTCTTCCTTCTATGCTTTGAAGGTGCTTCTCCTCAAAGTTTCTTTATGGGTTTCTATGGAACTCTCTTAATTTTTGCTGATTTTCTTTCTCACTCTTTTTTCTGGTTTTCTCTCTAGGGTTTCTTGCTCTCTTTCTATCTTTTTTCTAGATGTATAGTGAATGGTGAATGTGTAAAGAATGACCCCTTTGTTTATAACCCCTTCCCTTCTTATCTCTCCCCTCTAGGGTTTTCCCTTCTCCCCAAACATCAGATTTTTTCATGGGGTAATGTCTCCTACCACCTTTTCTCATGTCACTCTCTTTCTTTCCATTTCCATGTATATGGCTATGCTGCATTTTTCTGCACTACTTTCCCATGCTGTCTTTTTCTACAGCCCTCTACATTGCCCTCAATCCTTTCACCTCTTTGTTGGCTTATGCTTGGACTACCCTCTTGGTCAATGTTAACCTTTGGATATAATTTTGAAATTCTGATTTTTAAATGCATTATCATATGCTATTCCCTTGGTCTTGTGACATGTATATTTTGTGACATGAAGCAACTTGTTACTTCTTGCATGGGGCTATTTTGGATTACCTTCATATTGCCCATGAATAAGAATGCATAGTCTTGATCTAGAAACATTCCAATGTTGAGTTAGCTCTTAAATATTTTCTTTGGATGTTTGCAAGCATAATGTTGGACATGTAAACTTGTTGGGGAATGAAAGGTACCATAGCATGAAATTAATTAGAAGCTTGGATTAAGACTAGGAGTAGCTTAATTTTCTAAGCATTACCAAGAGCTTGAAACTTTGTAACAAATGTGACACTTTTGCAAATGTCATGAAATTTCTCTTTGTAATATTCTTGAATCTAGTCTTGAATTCATGAATCTTGAACTTTGAATGATGGATTCCCTTATGTCATTATATAAAATGAAGTCTTGAATTATGCACTTGTGATCTTGACTCATGCTTTGCAAATTTGAACTCCACTTGACCAAGAATTTGAAAAAAATTGGATGAAGCAAACTTGAATTTGGCCTTGCATTTCATATTCATTAGGAATATTTATCTTGAATATCCCAATATTTTTCAAGTAACTTCTTCTTGAAGTAATCTACATGAATAGACTTTTCAACTTAGATCAAACCTTAGGTGATGAACCTTTTCTGCCATGTATTCCATAATAGGCAATCTATCTCATTTGAAATGAAAAATAACAAATTGACCCCATATATACCTTATGAATCCACATGCTCGATATACAATGGAATAATGTGTGATATGAAAAATGCAGAGTATGAAAGGCTAAAGGTGAAAATGAGGGTGTGACAGCTGCCCCTATTTAATCCTCTTGGACCTGAATGTCTGGAGGATAAAGGTGCTCGAACATTCATGGTAGAAGAGAATTAAATACTATAATACCCGGGATTTTCAACTGGAGAGGTGTAGGATGGAAGTAGGTGGTCAGCGAGATGGTTTAAAGAATGTGTCTGTTAGCGAACAAAGGTTAAGGGGATGATGATATCCTTGAGATACAATGCGGAATGAACATGAATGCTTTTCCAGCCGGAAGAGGAGGACTCTTGTAGAATTCCAAGTGGATAAGTTATACTACCAACAAGTTATCTAAAACTCCTTCTGCCAAAAGTCAAAGAGCTGTCTCATAATAAATGACTGTGAGATACTCCTTCTACGAAAGGTAGAGAGGACTCTAAAATAAAAGATCGCGAGATATTCCTTCTACGAAAGATAGAGAGGACTCTAAAATAACTGATTATGAGATATTCCTTCTACGAAAGGTAGAGAGGACTCTAAAAATAACTGATTATGAGATATTCCTTCTACGAAAGGTAGAGAGGACTCTAAAAATAAAAGATTGCGAGATATTCCTTCTACGAAAGGTAGATAGGACTCTAAAAATAACTGATTATGAGATATTCCTTCTACGAAAGATAGAGAGGACTCTAAAAATAACTGATTATGAGATATTCCTTCTACGAAAGGTAGAGAGGACTCTAAAAATAAAAGATTGTGAGATATTCCTTCTACGAAAGGTAGAGAGGACTCTAAAAATAACTGATTATGAGATATTCCTTCTACAAAAGGTAGAGAGGACTCTAAAAATAACTAATTATGAGATATTCCTTCTACGAAAGGTAGAGAGGACTCTAAAAATAAAAGATTGTGAGATATTCCTTCTACGAAAGGTAGAGAGGACTCTAAAAATAACTGATTATGAGATATTCCTTCTACGAAAGGTAGAGAGGACTCTAAAAATAAAAGATTGCGAGATATTCCTTCTACGAAAGATAGAGAGGACTCAAAAATAAACTGTTTTCCTCTTACAAAAGGCAAGGAGGACTCCTGAACAAAAGGTTAGGAGAAAACTATTCCTTCTACAAAAGGTAAAGAGGACTCCAGAGCAAAAGGTTAGGAGAAATATTCCTTCTACAAAAGGTAGAGAGGACTCCGAAACAAAAGGTTCGGAGAAATAGTAACTTCTTCTACATCAAATAGCGGAGACTCCCTTGGGAGAATATGATCGTATTTCCTTCTATCACGGCAGAAAGGACTCCATAACAAAATGTTAGGAGAAAATTTTCCTTTTACAAAAGGTAAATAGGACTCCAGAACAAAAGGTTTGGAGATAATTCCTTCTACAAAAGGTAGATAGGAAACTCCCTCGGGAGAGGACGATCATACTTTTTTCTGCAAAAGGCAGAACATACCCTTGAACAAAAGGTTAGGAGAAACATTCCTTCCACAAAAGGTAAGCTGACAAGAACCTGTACAAAAGGCACGATGGGTCCTACTAAAGGTAAGTTAAATCTGTTGCGAAAGGCAAGGTGAAGATATTTCGTGAAAGAGACACAAAAAGACTCACAAAAGGTAAATTGAGGGTAATAACCATCCTCTTGCAAAAGGTAGAGGAAACTTGGAAAGGGTATCAGAACATCATTTGACCTCACAGGCACAACGGAGGAGATGACATTCTTTAAGTATGACGACCATTTAGTTCTTGGCCACATAGGCATCAAGCATCCAAATTGATCGAAGATACCCAACGCAAAGTTTTGTCGCATGTAAAAGACAGCGAGAAAACGCTTACGAAAGGGAAGCGAAAGGATAAGATTTCATGCGAAAGGCCATGAAATCCCTTACGAAAGGTAAGGTGAGAAAACATCTCAAAATGGACTTACAAAAGGTAAGTGAAGGGATAACACTCTTAAAGGATCCTACTAGGATGTCCACAGGAAATTTATATCTTTGAGAACGACCGGCTAAGCATGTATGTAAAAATGCAGGATGTATGCAAAAATGTCGGGGATGCAAGGACATGGTGATTACGGGTGAGGGTCGTGCCAAGTATGGTTGGGCTCTGAAGGTGAATTACCAGACGAGAATTGGTGGCAAAATGGTTAAGTTGCTAGGCCAGAAACTGACTCCTTGTTTTATTGTCAAATGGGAACTATTTTTACGGTTTGCCAGACAATAACTGGACTTTGAAAGGGAAATTGACTACCAAACGGGAACCAGAGTCTGAAAGTAGGCTAAAGAAAAGGGTGATTTGGTCGGGTGGGCTAATAGCATGATTCCCCAACACTCGTCTTGAACTCGAAAGAGCTTGCTGGATAAGCTTAAAGGCATGGAAAAAGCTTGCCCCAGTTTTAGTTCAGCTTGCCCCAGTCTGAGGGTCTTTGGAGGATTTTCCTTTGAAACACAGAGAGGAATTGCCCTAGTTTTAGTTCAACTTGCCCTAGTCTGAAAGGGTCTCTGGAGAATTTCTCCTTAAAAGAGAGATTGGAGGTGGCTCATCATGAGATGACCTCGAGGTAGCTTGCCTCAGAATCTTGCGTGATGAAAAGGTTAGTCCTTGATTAACCGACTCTTGGAGTGATGGGCCTCGACGTACTCTTGAAGTAGCTTGCCCCCAGAATGAGCGTTGAAGCGATTCGACCTGCGCTGATTGAGCATTTGAAGGACTTTTCTTTTAATCAAAGAACCTTCTAATGACCTGCCCCTAGTTGGTAAAGTCTTGTGATGATTCTCTTCTGATCAACCAATTTTTGCATGACTCGTCCCCTAATCAAATGATGCTTGGGGGCTTGCTTTAGACTAGCCTATTTCACCATCATTGGATGCCAACGCCCCTGATCCACAGGACCACAAGGTGCTTTTGATTCCGGTCAATTTTGATGAACGGTCAAATCCTCTTTGATTACTCTTTGTTAGCCTTTCCTTGATGTTAAGTACCGACTTGCAATTTAACTTGTTTATTCACAAATGGTAATTTTAATGCAATTCTCATGCAAATTTGAAAGATCATTTTATTAGGAATGATGTGGAAGTGTGTGACGGATGGATCATCAATCCAAATGTAGTGTTGATTTATTGGTGTGTGAAAAATATAGCAAGAATATGACACCAATACTGAAGATTAGCAAATATGTGGGGAGTCAGCTTATGCAACCTTACTGTAGCATGCTTTCAGAATAAACCCTGTTTCAATTAGGTCTTTTTAAGGGTTGTAACATGGTCTGGTTCACGGTTATAGAAACAAAGGATATAAGGCTCAAAGTATTATTTGTCCCCACCCTTTTCTTCGTGATGATCTCCAGTCCTATGTTCAGCTAATTCCACACGTGCTTATCTTGACAGTGTAAGCTTGACGGTTCAAGGTTCGTTCGATGTGGCAGTCACCTTATTTGGTTTTGATGGATGTCAATGACCCTTTTTGATTTGAGTAGCCATTGAATCTTATTTTGTTTTTGTTGAGGGTTTGAGAACCTCTTTTGATTTTGTTTTTGATCCCTAACTTTTGCCTAAGTTGCCTCTTTTGGTGTTCAACTTAGCGGGCTTTTCTTTTAACATATATATTTTTTTGAAAGGCTTGTGACTGCCAAGTAGTTGACCGTCAAAGAACAAATGTCATAACAAGGATTTCATCTTGCGACTGAACGTGCAATCAGATTAACTGAACACTACCCATGCCCCAGGTTTATCATAAGGGTTTAAATCTGAAGGAAACTCCTACTTCTAGGCTCAAAGTGGTTGACTAGGGACTAACTCCTTATATCTCTGGTGTTTAGGGGATTTGAAACAATGCCTGTACATCATCAGCAGGATTTTATCCGAAAGCATACAACTACAATTATGGGTATTTCGTTTTCGTCATCCTCCCTCCAATTTTTGCTAAAACAAAGGTTTGATAAAATAAGTGGAGGAGAGGTAGATGAAACCCTTTTTTTATATATTTTTTTCTCGTTTTTTTGTTGTTGTAAGTGAAGAAAAGATGAGCGAATGCGACATGATTAATTCAAAAAGCATGATTACTTCATTAATATTACCATTCAAAACAAAACAATGTTTAAAAATAAGTAGCAAATGACGGGAAATAAATTACAAATGCTTAGAAAAGGAAAGATATAAAAATTGTTGGCATTGGGTACTGGGCTTTTTCTTTCTTGAATCGCAGTTAGGCTAGTCTTCTTGCTCATTGGGACCACTATGATAACCTTTTCCATGCCCACTTTCAAAATTTTCTTCCATGCCAGAAACTGATGGACCTGCCCGACCAGATGAAGGGTTGACGTTAATTTGAAGGCCTTGAGGCGTAAATGAAATCAATCTGGACTAAATCAACCCTTGTACTTGGTACTTCAAACTTTTACAATCCTCAATCGTGTGTCCAGGCGCTCTAGAGTGGAATACACACCTATCATTTGCATCATAGCCTAGAGGAGGAGGTGTTGGAGGAGGACCAAGTTCTCTTAGCTGGACCAAAGAGTTACTGAGCAATAAATGGAGAAGTCGACTATACGACATAGAAATTGGGTCAAAGTGTTTCTCTAGCCTACTTGGTCTGTTCGGGCCTCGTTGGGCGGAGCTTCGACACTGATTTGGATATGGATTCTTACTTTACAGTTGATTCCTTGGACATGACTGAGGATTAAGTAATGGTCGTTGATAAGTACACTTCATAGGTCCAAGTGGTAGGTCATGCTCACAAGGAATCTCTTGACTTGAGGGGGACTTAAGTACTTCCATAGGATCAAGCATTTTTGCGGCAACAACTGGTGCGGGGTTACTTTCCTTCCTCATCAGTGTTTACAGGATCTCCATAATCAAGTTCACATGAGTTTTCAGTTGCTTGACCTCCTCTTTTAACAATTCTTGACCTTTCTGAAGCTCTCCCATAGTAATCTGAGACATGTCGCCAGTTCTGAGCGGGTGTCGGAAAATCAGCCAGTTAGTTAGAAACAAAAGGCGGTATGAGGTTCTCGGGAAATGATATGCAGAATGCAGATGCAATGCACATGAAATGGATTGAATGCACTGGGATGCAATGTACTTAATCTGATTTTAGCACACGAGATCAAAGGTACGGATCAAGGATAAAAGTTAATTGATCGTAACACAAGGTTCTCACTAGGTGTGATCTAAGGTTCAATTGGGATCCCAAAGTCATGGATCTATATGAGTGTTCCTCATGCACGACACGAACATGTCGGATGCTGACTCCATCACATGAGTCTCTTTTGGGTGAGGTCCTCGTATCGAACCACGCGAGAAGAGCTTCTCGGGGACCCATACTACGAGACACGTCGACACTGGGTTCTAGACAAGGATTTCAGAGTCATGGACTTCCTTGACTGTTTGTTACGTATGTCAGTCATTGCCAGGCAACAAACCATCAAGAAAGTCTCTTTTGAACGAGGTCTTCGTATCGATCCTCACGAGAAGAGCTTCTCGAGGACCCATACTACGTGACCATCAATCTTAGTTGGCCAATGGTTTAAGGTTTTAAAAGGTACTTAGAGTAATGGATTCCCAAGAAAATATTGGTTTAACACGCCAAGAGCTTGACAGTTTCCATCATTCTCAAAGAAATCTACTCTAAGCGAGGTGCTCGTATCGACTATCACGAGATGAGCATCTCGGAAACCCATACTACTCAACCTCTCCTATCTTAATTTTAACATTCTAGACTCGGGTATAGAGTCTTTCCCTCAAGTTTTGCCGCCAATGTATCCAATCCATACCATGACGAATGAAACCAAACAAGGTGAGATACAATTGAATAAATAAGGGAAAGTGATAAACAAACAAATAAAAGGAAAGGACCCAAACACGCGAAAAAACAAACTAGGTTAGGTTTAACTCGCTTAGGGAAGAGTCCCCAGCAGAGTCACCAGCTGTCGCTACGCGAAAAATGACACAGAGTCGCCACCGGATTTTATTTATCCCAAGGAGGGAAAGGGAAATAGTGATAAAACCTTTGGGAAATAAGCATGGTCATCATAACCAAGTCTTCGGGTTCGGGAGTCGGTTATGCAAGGGGAAGGTATTAGCACCCCCTCGCATCCATCGTACTCAATGGGAACCTCCTAGGTTATTTCGCGTGAATGGGTGTTTTATTCTTAAAGTTTGCTTGTTTTAAAGAAAGAGGGATTGGTGTTTATTAGAGTGCTCGCCAAGGATTGGGGCCCTTGTGCCTACGTATATTCACTTGTATGAAGTGAAGAACTAGAGCATTCGTAGTTCATGGGACTACGATGGAAAACAGGGTGTTGGATGGACGATGCTATCGTGCGCATTCTAGCAGTTAGGAGTATTGCGGCTCACTCTTGGAGTCTTATGTGTTACCTGTTTGCGGTAGAACGGACGTAACATGTCCCTGGGTAAAGGGTATGGATGATTAAAGATGGGAAAGAAAGAAAATTGTGCTTGCTAGGATCATCACAATCCTATGCCTACATATTCTTAACATGTGTGAGAAATCAGAGCAGCCGTAGTTCGACCACTTAAGAAATAATTGTGTATTGGTTGATTTTATACCTTAAAAAAGGGTTTTCGGATTGACGCCCTAAGGCAAAAGAAGTTTGATGATTTGATGTTGTTTTTAGGTTTTTGAAGAGAAATGATTCTTAACTAGGATTACACAAAAGGGCTTTGGACAGAGGTGAACGTTTCGAATAGCCAAGTCGAGCGCCTTGTATCCAAAACATTCGGAACGAGTGTAGGAGGATTCCATTCTCATTCCTTCTCCACCACCTTAAGATCTATGGTGTACAACCCTAACCATATATTTATTGCATTTTGGGTTTTTTATGAGAAAAAGGATCACTTGATGTTGGATCAAGGTTTATTGTTTGTAAAGATATATTTGAAGCGATACAGACAAGGTTGATGGCGATGCGCAAGGCAATCGACTTACAAGGTTAAAGATGGCTCGATAAAATCGAGAGTTTGTTTTTGAAAATGGTTTTGGAATCAAGAGTCAACAGGGACAATAGCAATATTCACATACTAAAATCATAAAAACATATGGGGTTAGTCGGCTAAAAAAATTGAGACATGCAAAAAAAATAAAAATAGCAAAAAATAAACAAACTGATCAGTTCGCGCCGCGAACTGAGAAAAATGGACATTCTGTTTTTGCATGTTCGCGCCGCGAAATGAGAAAAGTTATCATTCTGTTTTGGCATGTTCGCGCCGCGAACTGAGAAAAGTTGTCATTCTGTTTTTTGCATGTTCGCGCCGCGACCTGAAGCGAAAAATGCAATATTTCACTTTCCTTTGCTGTCTTTTATGGTTTTCTTTCCTTTCTATTGGTTCTTAAAAATGGTTTCTTGGTGTAGCACCCTAAAATTTGACCAACCGATTCTCCTATCTGACTCGTGGGTTAAATTCATATTCGCAGCTCAGACATATGATTTTTGTGCAAACAGGGGATATCAGAGTTCGCAGCTTGATTTTCGTCCATCAGATATGGCAGATTCAGTCCAGATTATCGGGGTTTTATTTTCGGGAAATTGTGCGCTCCTCGGTGATTTTTAGCTTGCACGGTGATTTTGAGGATATTCTGATGCCCGGGGATCTCTGTTCGATTCGATCTGGTCTCGTGCGCTCTTCTATGGGGGTCATTTGCATTCATCTGCATTTTTAGGATTTTAATAGACTTTTGTGAATTTTAGATAGGCTTTACAGATTTTTCTGGAATTTAAATAGGGTTTTTGTATTTTTTTAATAGTTTAATTCTCTTTTTAGGATTTTATAGAATTTTTAAATAGATTTTTAGAATAAATAAGATTTTAAATAGTCTTTAGAATAATAAAGAAAAAGGGGAATATAGTTTTTCTTTTATTACTAATAGATAATAATAGTTTAGATTTTTATAGATTTTAAAATAGGTTTAATTGTTTTTTAGATAATATAGAAAATGATATAGTTTTTCTTTTATTAATGATAGATTTTAATAGATATTAAATAATATTAGAATTTTAATAGAAAATTAGTAGAAGTTTAGAGTCAATTAGATCTTAATCTTTTTTCAGATTTAATTAGGTTGATATAGAGTTAATTAGGGTTTTAATGTTTTTTTAGAGTTTATTAGATATTAATCAGTTTTTTTATTTTTTTGGGGGCTTTTTTGTTCACTTTCGTGGGCCCAGGAGGTGTCCTTTTTTGAGGCCCAGTCCTCAATTGGTATCAGTCCAGAAAAAGGTCCAGGAAAGTCCAGCGAAGACCAGAAGCTTCTGGAAGCTTCCAGCGAATTCCAGTGGTATAAAAGCTGGCAGCCACGTGTTGCTTGGAGAGCGAGCCCACGTTACACACACTCAGACCCACACGCGTTCCCTCTGACTCTCTCTCCAAGGACACGCGGCGCACATGCAACCCGCCACTCACACCCACTCTGCGCCACTTGTCACAGCCTCATCTCACCGGGAACCGTCACCGGACTACATGCAAATCCGGTGACCGCCGCGCCTAACCAGATCCGGCCACCGTCAACTACCTCCGACCACCGTCTCACTCACCGGAATCTGCAAACATCCAAAAATCCCCAGAAACTCATCTTCTTCCTCCGATCGTCTCCTCTACCTTCATCTAATCTCTCGCCGGAAAACGTAAATTCGCCGGAATCTTCATATCTTCATCAGCATTTGAGATATTTTTTCCAGAATTCATTCAGACGCTCAAGATCTCCATCTTCGTTTACCGTTTTCTCCAAGAAATTCATACTTCTCCGAAGAATCTTCAACCTATGTTTGCAAGCGATTCAAGATCTTTCTTCTACAATCTTCAAATCTCTCGGATCTCACTACCAGCTACTCAAAGCGTCTCAAGAACGTCCACAACTTGCCTTCCATTTTAAGATCTTTGTTGATCTTCGTCATACGAACGCCGCCGCTGTAGATCTCCACACCTTCAAATTTCCAGAATCTACGCGCAGGATCTTGAATTCGTCAAGTTCTCCATTGAATATCCAGGTACGTTCACTTGATTCCGTTCGTCTTCCCCTGTCCGTTTGCTGTGATTGCTGGATGTTATCTTAATTCAATTAGGGTTTGGGTTTGATTTGTGAGAGAACGTTGAGACTATTGTGTGCTGATTCGTTTGATCTGTGTGAGGTTGTGTGGGAGAGTATGTGGGAAGGTTTCAGGAAGTGTTTGAGAGGATGAGTTGCAGAGAGGGAACGAAGGAGACGGCTAGAGAGGTGAGTGAACAGTGTTAGGGTTTGGGAGAAGGATTTGGTTTTGTTCACCTGAGTAATGGGTTTAGGGTTTGGGCTGGGTTCAGAGCCCAAATGCATATTACTGATGCATACCCCACATTGCTTGTCCCCCCCCCCCCCCTGGCGTGTGTGAGATCAGGATGAATTGAGTTGGGCCTTAGGCCCTAATGGCTATCTGCACCCCCTGGGCGTAAGCCCATAATAATAATAACTGAAGAGCTTGCTAGCGCTGCACCCCCCCTGTGTTCATTTCAGGTTTTTTTTGTTTTTTTCTGGTTAACAAACCTGGGCCCTGCGCCCTATTGTTGTTGGCACCCCCCAGGATCAGGGCCCAATGAATTGAGAACTGAATCCCTTGCTGTTTAAACCCCCCAACTTTATTCCATTTTCTTTTACTTTTTTCTTTCTTTTATATTTTCATGGTTTGTAAATAAATCATAATAAAGTGTAAATAATTGTGATTTTAATTCTTCTTTTTTCTACCATTTCATGAAAGCATCTAAAAAAATAAATAAAAATAAAAATGCCATTTTATTTTTATTTCCTATTTTTGGTACATTTTCCATTTAATTGATTTTTTTTAATATTTTTTAGTGCATACATATCATTAGAAAATTGATAAAAAATAGTAGGTTTAGCCAAATAATTCCGTTCTTTTTTCTGTAGACTCGTAATTCATTGTAGAATTTTATAGTACAAAAATATTAGCTCAATCATGCATTTTCATTTTAATTGCATTTTTTCACTGTTATTGATGTTGAATAAATTGGTTTGTGGATAGGTCTGTGTTGCTGATTTTAGCTCTTTCATCTGGTGTTGAATTTTGTTCTGATTTTTCAGTATGTTGTCTTAGAGCCATGTAGGTCTCCCATTAGATTTTTGATAGATTTTTGTAGGGTGTCCTGATGTGATTTGTCTGAGCCTGAAGATAGGAGAAGTCTTGATGACTTCTGACTTTGAAGTTCAACTGTGGTTGAACTTCAGAGATAGTCTCTTGTGGTTTCTTGGCCTGTGGGTTCTTCTTGAAGGTAGGAGCTAGTTGCAGTCCTGTGGGAGCTTGCAAGGATGCAGTGGATTGAGGCTTAGTCTAGAAGCTTGTTGTCTGTTTGTGAGGTTCGAGATCCTGAAGTTTGAAGGGAGTTTATGGTACTTTCCTGAGGAAGGCACTATGAATGACTTTCATTCTTTCTTCTCACCTCTTTCGTAAGTATCCAACGATGTCGGAGCCGACTTGTGAGTTTAATTTCTCCTGAGGAGGAATGTAAACTGATCACATGTTGTTGAGCCACATGGGATACGATTCCTAAGTGGAAGTCCCCTAGTACTTTCCTGAGGAAGGTCCTATGGGTCTATTCACTTAGTTCCAGTAGTTTGTCTAGGATTTCTCAAGTATCCAGTGATGTTGGAGCCAACTTGTGAGTTTAATTTCTCCTGAGGAGAAATGTAAACTGATCACAGTTGTTGAGCCACGTAGGATACGAGTCCTAAGTGTCAGCCTCCTAGTACTTTCCTGAGGAAGGTCCTATGAGTCTGTTCACTTAGTTCCCATAGTGCATATAGGTATTTCTCAAGTATCCAGTGATGCCGGAGCCTTCATGTGAGTTTAATCTCTCCTGGGGAGGGATGTAAACTGATCACAGTTGTCGAGCCGCATAGGATATGACTCCTGAGTAGTAACCTCCTGGTACTTTCCTGAGGAAAGCACTATGGGCTTGTCTGCTTAGCTTCCTTTCTCTGGTAAGCTTGCTCTAAAGCTTGAAGACTGGGATTGATTCCTCTTGCTTAGGGTTTTGATTAGAATTGTTGCTTAGATCTTTGCTTAGGGTGTTGTATAGAGTTTTTTAGAGATAAATTAGGAGCTTGTTTCAGGTTTGTTAGAGGCCCTGCTCAGGGTTAGTCTCTTTGTATTGTTTGACTTGTGTGATGTTATGTTGCATTAGACTTAGGTATTCATCTAGATGGTTCTGAGTAGGTGCATCTTAGAAGTAGACTTTGTGTGCATGAGAAGTTGAGGTGGTCCTCCTTCTGCTTGTTTGTTATTGAGTGGCTTTGCTTGTTGGTATTTGGTAGAGCTGAGCTCCCTTGCCTTTGTGGTTTGCGGCCGTCGCGCCTTGTTTGTTTAGTCGTTGCATTCATGCATATTTTCAGTATTCCTTTACTTTGCAGTTTCTTGTTTGTAGTTTAGTCCTGTTGCCATGATCCCTTAGGAGCTCTGACTTCTCCGCTGCGGAGTTGTTATGATAGACATTAGGATGGTCAACCAGGTGTGATAGCAGTAGGTAGATTCCCCTGTTTCTCAGCTATAGTTTTAGGGTTTCCCTTTCCTTTCTGTAGGAGCTTTTGAGTAGCTTGATCCGTAGTTAGCTGAACTACAGCTGCTCTGATTCTTCGTACCAGACGAAGATATGTAGGCATAGGATGCGATATCCTAGCGAGCACACTAACAACTAACCTTTGTTCTCTCGCGGCTGTGCGATCGAGACTTTCCCGCTAACGACTAATTGTTATCCCTTTCTCTTGCCCGAGCGCATTTGAGACCAGATCGTAGTTGTAGGTTCCCGAGCCTTTAGGACCAGTTTGTTTTCTCACTGCTGTATGAGAGCCCCTGTTTTCCCGTAGTTAGCCGAACTACGTTTGCTCTGATCTTTCATACTAGATGGAAGTACGTAGGCACAGGACGCGATGTCCTGGCGAGCAACCTTTCCCCCGTTTAGACGTAGGTAGTCGAACTACGTTGACTCTGACTTTCCCATTGCACGAGGGAATACGTAGGCCCAGAACACCGTATGTTCTGTCGAGTCCTGTCCTTTTATTTTCTTTTCAGACCAGCCATTAGCGTAGATAGATAACACACCCTTTTACCTATAAACACCAAGCGTGGATCCCATCGAGTACGATGGACGTGAGGGGTGCTAATACCTTCCCCTTGCGTAACCGACTCCCGAATCCAGGTTTTGGTTGCGATGACCATGCCTTTTCCCGTCTTTGCGAGGTTTACTTCGAGCGTTTCCTTTCCCGCTCTGAGGGATAAATAACGCACGGTGGAGACTCTCCTGTCAAGCCGGCGCCGATTTTCGCAGTAGCGACACTTGGTTCCTTTGGGACCTCACACAATACACCCAACACAAACACACTTAACAAATGATAATAAGTGCAAAAATATAAAGAGAGAAAAAGTTTGAAATGGATACCCAAGAGCTTCCTCCTTCTTTGTTAAGCTTCCACTGGTTTGGTGGTGTGTTTTCTTCCTTCTTCCTTCTATGCTTTGAAGGTGCTTCTTCTTAAAGTTTCTCTATGGGTTTCTATGGAACTCTCTTGATTTTTGCTGATTTTCTTTCTCACTCTTTTTTCTGGTTTTCTCTCTAGGGTTTCTTGCTCTCTTTCTATCTTTTTTCTCAATGTCTAGTGAATGATGAATGTGTAAAGAATGACCCCTTTGTTTACATCCCCTTCCCTTCTTATCTCTCCCCTCTAGGGTTTTCCCTTCTCCCCAAACAACAGATTTTTTCATGGGGTAATGTCTCCTACCACCTTTTCTCATGTCTCTCTCTTTCTTTCCATTTCCATGTATATGGCTATGCTGCATTTTTCTGCACTACTTTCCTATGCTGTCTTTTTCTACAGCCCTCTACATTGCCCTCAATCCTTTCACCTCTTTGTTGGCTTATGCTTGGACTACCCTCTTGGTCAATGTTAACCTTTGGACAGAATTTTGAAATTCTGATTTTTAGATGCATTATCATATGCTATTCCCTTGGTCTTGTGACATGTATATTTTGTGACACGAGGCAACTTGTTACTTCTTGCATGGGGCTGTTTTGGATTACCTTCATATTGCCCATGAATAAGCATGCATAATCTTGATCTTGAAACATTCCAATGTTGAGTTAGCTCTTAAATATTTTCTTTGGATGTTTAGCATAATGTTGGACATGTAAACTTGTTGGGGAATGAAAGGTACCATAGCATGAAATTAATTAGAAGCTTGGATTAAGACTAGGAATAGCTTAATTTTCTAAGCATTACCAAGAGCTTGAAACTTTGTAACAAATGTGACACTTTTGCAAATGTCATGAAATTTCTCTTTGTAATATTCTTGAATCTAGTCTTGAATTCATGAATCTTGAACTTTGAATGATGGATTCCCTTAGGTCATTATATAAAATGAAGTCTTGAATTATGCACTTGTGATCTTGACTCATGCTTTGCAAATTTGAACTCCACTTGACCAAGAATTTGAAACAAAATTGGATGAAGCAAACTTGAATTTGGCCTTGCATTTCATGTTCATTAGGAATATTTATCTTGAATATCCCAATATTTTTCAAGTAACTTCTTGAAGTAATCTACATGAATAGACTTTCCAACTTAGATCAAACCTTAGGTGATGAACCTTTTCTTCCATGTATTCCATAATAGGCAATCTATCTCATTTGAAATGAAAAATAACAAATCAACCCCATCTATACCTTATGAGCCCACATGCTCGATATGCAATGGAATAATGTGTGATATGAAGAATGCAGAGTATGAAAGGTTAAAGGTGAAAATGAGGGTGTGACAAGCTTGTTTTACTCGTGTTATTTCAATTTTGATCTCTCTCTTCCTCCATTCTCTCTATTATGTTCCGATTCACTTTCATTTCTCCCCTTTTTCCGATTCTGGGTTGAAAAGAAAACGTTTTGGATTGTTTGTGAGATTTGTTTTGATTTTGACCAAGAGAGGTGGAGATTTGGGTGAAAACAGAAGGTTGGAGAAAGGGATTTTTTCTTGATTAACGAAAGTGAAGGGTTCATTTTTATAGGAGTATGGAAAGGGAATTTGGGGAAATTTGAGCTAGAAATTATGTGACGTATTTCTGTCTTTTTTGTTTGCAGGTCATAGTGAATCCACATATTGTGGATTGTGGAATATGGTACGTTGCGTCATTTGTTTCGCAACAAGTCTTGTGACGTCAGTCGTTTTTTTCGTTCAAGATGTGCTAATGATGTGGTGCGTGGGAACAACGACTCGATATCTCAGGGCCTGTGTGAAGTCATTTTTTTTATGTACAGTTTTCTTATATTTTGTCTTTCAATGCTAATGGGTTTTACTTGTATGGACCATTTGTAACATGAATTGGCTTTGTGGAGTCTCTTTTTTATTTATTGACTTTTATGGCCTTTGTATAGAAATGTATTGGCTGAAAAAAATGCAATAGGCTTGTAATAAACTTTGTCATAACTTGTATAACTTCTTGTAACAAAAAGGACTCTTTGCGGGAACTTTGAATTGTAATTGAATTTGGGCCCTTGGATTATGATGAGATGATACCGACTAATCTTTAAATGAAGATAACTTTCTGAACTAACATCGACTTCACCTTAAAATTTGGGGTTCTTAGAAAATGATCATGAATTCTTCTTGAGCTTGAAATGAACTAGAAATGAAGACCAACACCATGCTAGCCCTTGGATGTAAATCCATCTGAACTTATGACCAACATCAGGATTATTGAACTTATTTGCATTAGTCCGCAACTCGCATAACCTATACCAATGCTATTTTAATCACGAATAAATCAAAACTTCACCTTTAAACACAACACCCTTGCTGACCATGATCTGGTCCTTGGGGTCTTCAATCACATAGCATCTGAATTCAATATCATCTTAGCACTCAAAATGGCCAAAGATACTGATAACGTATAAATGAATCAACCCCAACTTTTTTGAACAATACAATTCAATTCAATTTGTGACCCCCTTAGTTTAAACTAAATTAACATATTTTTTTTTGGGATTTTATGAATAACGGTTAATGGGTGAACGTACAGAATGAAAACTATACACAGGCAGGGAAAATTTGGGGTATGATAGCAGGTTAACTAAAACAGAGTTTATGAGAAAAATTCTGCCCCGATGGGTAAGCTTCTCTCTTTCCAAGATGATAATCTTGCTTTGATGCACACAATAACCAGGTTCCAAAAGTTAGCTCTTCTATGATTCCCACAAATCGTCAAACCAAGAAATCTAAATGGAAAACAAGCATTCTTGCAAGCCAAGAAATGAAACGCCACATCCATGAAAGATTCTTCAATGCACACCCCGTAGAACCTACTTTTCCAAGTGTTGATTTGAAGACCTGAAACCATCTCAAAACACCTTAAGATAGCTTTTATTCCCCATAGATTTTCCCAAGTTCCATCAGAAATTATTTATGTATCGTCGATAAACTGAAGGAGATTTATGGAAGTCACGTCATTCAGATAAAATCCATGAAGGACACCAACGTCTTCCTCCTTTTTCATCAAAACAGCTAAACCTTCCACCACTATTGCAAATAAAAACGGGGACAACGAATCCCCTTGTCTTAAGCCCCTAGATACTTGAAAATCCTTCGCTGTTCCACCGTTCATCAAGGCTGACATGAAGTTGGAAAGCATGCTACCCTTGAGCCAACGAATCCATTGCACTCCAAACCCAATAGCCTCAAGTACCGTGATGAGATACTTTCAATCCACAAAATCATATGCCTTTGCGAAATCAATTTTAAATAGCAAGCACTTTCTTTTGTTCCTCTTAGCAAAATCAATAACTCCATTTACTATAACCACCCCATCCAAAACTTGTCTTCCAGGAATGAATGATGTCTGAGAAGAAAACACGAGATTACCAATGATTCTCTTCATTCTTGCTGCCATAAGTTTTGCAATAACCTTGTAAACGCACCAAATAAGGAAAATTGGAAGAAATTCATCAAGTCGTTGAAGATTTAACGACTTTGGGGTCAAAGTAATAATCGAAGAAGACATTGTTTTAGGTAACTTAGCAGTACTGTGGAACTCGTTAATGCTTTTAATAACATCGGTCCCTACAACCTCCCAACAAGATTTAAGAAACTCCAGATTAAAACCATCAGGATCGGGGCTTTTATTGCCATCACTTTCAAACACCAAGCCACAGGTTTCATCATCAGAGAATGGTTCTTCCAACATCAAGCTTTCTTGTTGAGTTATAGTAGAAATGCCCGATAGATCCAGCCACAGCTTACTGGCATTGCTGTTCCCGAACCTGTTGCTAAAACTCCTAACCACCTCCTTCTTGATTGATTTTATGATCATCACCACAAATGATTCAATCTTCAGAGCCGAGATGGAATTACTCCTACATCTGGACTTGAAAAAAAGAATGAAAATACTGGTGTTGTAGTCCCCTTCTTTCACCCATTTGGCTCTGGCTTTTTGATTGATCAAACTTTCCTTTAACATTAACCCATTCCAAACCTCCTGTTGTGCTAATCCTCTACTAATGACCTCTTCTTCCCTGCTAAAACCATTAAACCCCACCAGAATTTCCTCCAATAAATTAAGCATCTCTACCCCCAAGTCCACTCTCAAGTTAATCCACCAGAATACATGTTTATTCCACCAACGTAACTGAGATCTTAACGCTTTAAATTTTCTGACAGAATGTGAGAATCACTACCATAAAACTGGAAAGAATTCCACTCACATTTCACGAACTTCATAAAATCAAGATGATCCAACCAAGCTCTAAATGCCTTGAAGGGTTTAGGACCCCAATTCAACCTATTAGCTTTAATCAATACGGGCCGGTGATCCGAGATATCTCTATCTCCCACAACTTGAGATGAGAGATTCCACTTGGTAATAAGCACTTCCTAAAGAAGGAAACAATCTAATCTGATGCAGAATCTTTCATTAGAGTTATACCAAGTAAATTTGTTACCCACAGCTGGAAGATCCACAACTTCCATAGTATCTATAAACCAGTTAAATCCCTTCATTTCAATCCCTGATTTACATCCCCTCCCCCTCTTTTCTTCATGTGACTTTATAGAGTTATAATCCCCCTCAATCAACCACACCCCAGAAGTAAACTTCACTTTAATGCCAATAAGGTCAGCCTATAATTTACGATTCTCAGCTAAACCATAAGGAGAATATATACTGACAATGTAAATATTCATACCTCTAAAAGAGATAAGCATACCCATGAAACCAATCCCAGTGAAGCTAAATATTGGCACACAATAGTTCTTCCTCCATATTGTGATTATTCCACCTGATTGTCCTACCGCACTAGATGCCGACCAATCACATTCATTACTCCCCCAAAGACTTTTCACAATTCTATCAGATGTCTGCTTTCACTTGGATTCCTGTATAAGGCACAAGTCTGTCCCACTTTTCGATACAATATCTTTGAATCTCCTTTGTTTCACCGAATTCCCACTCCCACGAATATTGAATATTATCACATTCATGGAACCATTACTGCCACCTCCTTCGAATCCTCAAAAGCCTTTCTGTCCCTTAATTCCATACCTCTGATCACACCCTCAAAGTAATCACCATCTTCATCACCTTCAATTCCCATGTTTTTAATCACTTTCCACACTTTCCTGGGAACATCTTCCAACGACTTATTAACTCTCGAATTGCCATGATTCACATCCAAATCATTAATAGATTCACAACACAGAACTGATCCTCCAGAATACCTCGAATGTGAATCCTCAACCTCCTTGAATGGCACAAAATTATTAGGGAAAAGATGAGCAAGTTGGTTTTTGCTACACTGGGTAATCTTTGATGAATGGATAAGATGAGAAAAACAGGAAGCAAAGAATGGTATTCTAACACTCTGATAAATATTTTTAATCAATTCCTTTTTCCTGGGCTTTGGTCCATTTTGAATAAAATCCACCCCAATTGGCAAATTGGATATGAGATCAGACATCCTATGGTCCAAGTCCGCTAGGCCCATAGAAATTAAAGCCCTGTCCAGATTGGTTCTATCCACAAATTGTAATGCCTTTTTGCTCCCCTCAGGTACACCAATTAGGTTAGACACCTTGTCCTACATTCACTATGTCTTTATTATTAGTATTCAATGGGTCTGTTGCCATCCCATCCTCATTAAATAACTTGTCTCTATCACATCCTAGCAAACCCTTCACCACAACCCACGCAAGCCTTTCGCGACTTCTCAAAAAGAACCTCTAAGTCCACCTTTTTGCTGTTTTTCAGGTTTTCAGCAAGTCCCAAATCACTATGAATGTTGCCAAGAAGATTGGAAGGCTGCCTCGAAACTGACTCATTCAGATCATCTTCACCTTCTTCCTCATCGAATTAGATTCCCACGCGTCACCCTCATCCTCACTACCTTCATCTGAACTTTAACCATTCGTTGCAGAAACTCTATTATGTTTCTTTTCTACAACAATACGTTTAGGTCCATTCATATCCTCTACCATCTTCACCCTAAAAATGTTCTCATTAATTTCGACGTTAAGAGTTTCATTCAGGTTCAACGAGTACTTGGTCTAATCAGAAATTTGGCTACGTCCGTTTTTGAGTGAGTTTTCGTTTCATGGTCGCAACAAACAAAAACTCTGGCGCGACTCGAAACAAATTTAAAGAAATCAATACACCAGGCATGACATGGAAGGTCATAACACCTAAGTCACGTGAGTCTTTCGTTATCAATGTCTGCAGTCAACCAAGAATAGATGTCGTTAAATCAGTTTGAAACCCATGCTACATCTTCATCTATTAGAGCTTACACATCACCCAACTCATATTCTTTAAGTAAACACAAATTTACTCCAAAAGGAGTAACAAGGATACTGAATATTGTACGTGGTTCCCGGTCTGGACACAACCTGCACATCTTCATCTCTAAGAAAAGTACGTTTACTGATTTTCATTTATATATTTAAATCTATAATATATATATTAGGACTTATAATTAGTATACATGTTTCAAATTGATTATCACTTTAGAAATTAGAAAACCTTAGTATCACTTGCTTTCATTTTCAACTTTGTTCCCAATGAAATACTGCGTACTACCTACCTACCATCTACATTGATGTTTTATAACTCATATTAATCGTAATCATTGTTAAGTACTAGTAAATACTCTCTCCTAAACTCATATTCTCAAATTAATCCAACTACTTGACTAATGTACTAAAATAATGGAATAGAGATGATACTATTTTAGTTTATGCTCTATTATTATTTTTAATTACAAAATTAATATTAAATATAATTCAAGCAGGTCCGAATAACCTTAGCTCGCAAAGGGTCGAGTTTGGATAATAAAATTTTAATTTAAGAAAATTTTTTAATGCACCTTAAATATTTTTATTCCACCACGTAAATTTCTACAAATGCTCCTATTTTTAGAGATGTATCTTTGGACGTATCTATTTCACACTCAAGTAAGACCATTCTGAGAGGTACCTTATAAGTGTGGTTATTTTTATTTCGGAGATGCATCTCTAGAACATTTTAAGAAATACTTTAATTATTTACCAGTTCAGTAGAAATTCTGGAGTTACATCTCCAAAATTGTGGACAACATTTTGAAATTTTCTGTCACCTTTACATGTAAGATATTTCTGAAGATGCATCTCCGAAAATATCTGATAAAAGAATCAGCTGCATGATCAGACATTCATTGTTGCCATAGTTGGTTTTCAACCAAACCCTTCACCAAAAAGCCTTTCATTCTCAATCTATTTTTTCACTCCAAATCTTTATTCTTTTGATTGATCACATCATAGGGAGAAAAAGAAGATAAAATATAAGGTAAAGATTCTTCTTTTCCCTATGCATTGCTCACATTAATCATTTTTTTTCTAAAAAAAGTTGCATTGTATCTGAAATTGTATCTCCGGAACGAGTATGACCTTGTCTAGAGATGCATTTTTGGAAGTTGTCTGTGTATAAATTTTTAAGTCTGCCTTTAGCAGTAGGGCTTATGTATTGTTATGGTTTTGATTGTTTTCATTAGATATGGTGCACCCTGATATTTTCCCAAAATAAGTTGTTTCTTCAAATGTTCAAGGTGTTATTGTTTCTCCAAATGTTCAAGTTGTTATTGTGAAGGCGATAGATGTAGGAAACCAATTTAAAAACAAGCAAGAGTTTGATTTTTGTGATCAAAAGCTTCAATGGATTCATATGAAGACCTCTAAAATTGGATTTGGTGTGGTTATCAGAAGGTCCAATAATGGTTCGGATAAAAGATGCGCTTTATTGATAATGACGTGCAAAAGAAGCGAGAAATATAAAACTCCTCTCTGAAATTTTAAAAGAGACGAAAGTAGTACAAGAAAATATGATTGTCCGTTTAAGGTTCGTGGTTACATGTTGGAAAATAAAAACTGGAGATTTAATGTGATATCTGGTTTGCACAAACATGATTTGTGTTTAAAATTAGTCGGCCATTCTAGTGTCTGTCGGCTCAAGCCGAAAGAGAAGGAATGTGTTGCTGAGATACAAACATCCTTTGGTCGGAACATCACAGTTTTGGAACACAAATTTAAAGACAACAATATATATTGTTAGTTGGTTGATAACATTTATCGGGCATGTTTGAACTATTTTTTCACAAGGCTAAACGAGCTGATAATGTAGGTTCTGATAGCACAAAGTGTGGATGCACAATTGTTAAAATATATGGTCTCCCATTTGCTTGTATTATTGCTAAAAAGGTAAAACTTGGTGACCCAATAAGAATGGACGGGGTTTGCACTCATTGAAAGAGACTTAGGTTTGATGATTATGGATGCATGGATGATGGTAAATCAAATATCTCTGTTTTGACCAAATGGGAAGTAATACAAGAGAGATTTTTGAAAGCTAATAACAACATGAAACTCCACATCAAAGAACAATTGAGGAGTAATGCCTATCCAAAAACGAATAACATGAAACCTCCCTCTCAACCCATAAAAACAAAAGGTGCTCCAAAGAAAATGAAGCCTACACCGAATGACAATTCAACTACACGGTCTCCTTCATTTTGAACATGTTGATAAGTAGAAGCAAACGAGGTCTTAGTTACTCCCAAAAATCTTTTAGTCTAAGGTTTGAGACCTTGAGTAAACCAACAAATCCTTCTTCTTCAAGCTCTGCTCAGAAAGGGATTGACTCTTATTTTGTACCGACTGTTGAAAATGCAAAGGTTCTGAAACAATAAAAACCTAAAGTTTTTGATTTAAAGGTTCTGAAGAAAGCAGATCCTAAGATTTTAAAGTCCAAGGTTCTGAAGAAGCTAGAACCTAAGATATCAGGAGCTAAGGCTTTAAAAGGTTAAGAACCTAAGGCCAATGATCATTTAAAACAATAAACCTTTAAATTAAAAGTCTTGAATAACCCTAAGCCTTATCATATAAGAGAAAAGGTAGAAAACAAGAAGAAACTTGTCAAAAATAACCATAAAGGACCCATAAGATTATGGGTACCTAAATCTCAAATTGTCTTTGCTACAGACATGCTTCAGGGGAGAAGCAAAGCAACAATAATGGTACCTGGACAGTGAATGCTCACGATATATGACAGGAGAAAGACTTATGTTCAAAATCCTAACATTGAAAGAGGTAGGAACTGTGGATTTAAAGGAAACCAAAAAGGAAAGATAACTGATATGGGTACTATTGGTAACTCCTATATTCCTATTAATAATATTTGTCTTGTAGATGGACTTAAACATAATCTACCGAGCATTAGTCAATTTTGTGACAATGGTTATGAAGTCATGTTTAATAAGAACAACTGCACAGATATGAATGAACTTGACAAATCCATAGTATTCAAAGGTAAGATAAGGGGAAATATATATAAAATTAATTTTTATGAATTGGTTGATCAGAAGGTACTTTGTCTTATATCAATGAGTGATGAGAAATGGATATGAAACAGAAGGTTAGGTCATGCTAAATAAAGATTAATTTCTAAAATTAGCAAGTTGAAATTTGTTAAAGGATTTCCATATCTCAATTATCACTCAGATGATCTTTGTGGAGCATGTCAAGTAGGGAAAATTAGTAAAACTTTTTTCAAAACTAAAAACATTGTCTCTACCTCTAGACCCTTAGAATTGCTTCACATTCATTTGTTTGGTCTTATTAGTACTGCATCAATAAATGGAAAGAAATATGGACTAGTAATTGTTGATAGCTATAGCACATGGACTTGGGTTAAATTCCTTAGAATCAAGGATGAATCATATGATTTGTTCAAATCTTCTGCATACAAGTACAAACTGAAAAAGAATCGAAAATTTTAAAGGTAAGAAGTGATCAGGATTGTGAACTCTAAAATGATTCATTTGAACTTTTTTAGAAACATGGAATTCTCCATGAGTTTACTTCTTCTAGAACTACATAGAAAAATGGAGTTGTAAAGAGAAACAATAGATCTTTACAAGAAATTTACAGAACCGTGATCCATGAAAACAACTTACCCAAGTACTTATAGGTAGAAGTTGTGAACACAACATGTTATGTTCATAATAGAATCTATATTCGACCTATCCTAAACAAGACTTCATATGAGTTGTTCAAAGGAAGAAATCCAATCATTTCTTATTTCCACCACTTTGGATGTACATGTTACATCTTAAACAATAAAGTTTATTTGAAGAAATTTGATGCCATAGCTCAAAAGGTATTTTTTGTGTGATACTCTCAATGCTCTAAGGCATACAATGTGTATAACTCATAAACCAATATGGTTGAAGAGTCAATATACATTAAATTTGATGACAAAATGCATGACAGTAAAGTGTCAGAGCTAGTTTAAATTGTATCATAAATCTATGTATCTGAAAACACATCAGGAGCTAGTAGTGTAGAAGTTAGAATTTCATAAGCTAATGTTCCATCAGCAGCTGGATTTACATAATCTATCAGAACTTCAAAAACTGGTGGTCTAAAAGTTAATAAAACCTCAAGAACTCATCTAGATATTGAAGAATCTGAAGAAGCTCACGATGGCTTCTCAGAGGCATCTCAATCCAAGAAAACCTTCCAATATAAGTATTCTCATCTAGAAAAGTTAATTCTTGGAAATAAAGATAGTCTCAAAAAGACAAGGTCTTCCTTCAAAGAAGAGCATTCAATGTTAGAACTACTATCCATGACTGAACCTACTTCTATTGATGAAGCACTTTCTGATGATGGTTGAATTATGTCTATGAAAGAAGAATTGAATCAGTTTCAAAGAAATGATGTCTAGAATCTGGTATCCAAACCTTCACAGAAGAACATTATTTGAACAAAATGGGTATTTAGAAATAATTTTAATGAGCAAGGAGAAATGGTAAATAATAAGGCTAGACTTGTAGCTCAAGGCTACAGTCAGCAAGAAAGTACAAATTTTTCTAAAACCTTTGCACCTTTTGCAAGGTTAGAGGAAATCAAGTTAATTCTTTCTTGTGCTATTAATCATGACATTATTTTATATCAAATGGATGTTAAAAGTGCATTCTTAAATGATGTAATTTTTGAAGAAGTGTATGTTAAACGACAACCTAGGTTTGAGGACTCAGTCAACCAGATTATGTTTTCAAATTGAAGAAATCACTATATGGACTCAAACAAGCTCCTAGAGATTGACATGAAAGACTGAGTAATTTTCGGTTAGAAAATGGATTTCAGAAAGGGAAAGTAGACACTACACTCTTCAGAAAGACACTTACGAATGATATCTTAAATGTCCAAGTCTATGTTAATGGTATTATATTTGGTTAAACTAATGTTTTTCTTTGCCAAGAATCTTCTAAGATAGTGCAAGTTGAATTTAAAATGAGTATGATGGGAGAGCTAAAGTTCTTCCTTGGTATTCAAATCAATCAATGCAAAGAGAGAGTCTATGTTCATCAAACTAAGTATACAAATGAGCTTCTGAAGAAGTTCAAGTTTGACGATTGGAAGATCACGACTACTTCTATGCATCTAACCTACAACGTGAGCAAAGAGGAAAGCAACACCGATTTATGTCAGAAGGTGTATAGAGGTATGATTGGTTCTCTACTTTATTTAACAACTTCTGGACCATATATTTTATTCAACATTTGTATGTGCGCAAGATTTTAGTCAGATCCTAGAGAGGCTCACTTAACAGTTGTTAAGAGGATCTTTAGATATCTTAAAGGAACAACCAAATTGGGGTTGTTTTATAAAAAATCCCTAGATTATAAGCTAGTTGAATTTTGTGATTTTGACTATGTTAGAGATATAATTGAGGCAAAACCCATAGTAAAAACAACAAAAGCTATATGTGCAATATAAACAACTTAAAATGATAAAAGATACATATGAGCTATACATCACCATTCCTAGACAGCGGTACCATTTTGTTGATCAATTTCCTCTTGTTAAAGTATATAAAATTGTAGTGGATGTGTCAATAAAGATCACAATTCAGTGAGTAGAATTATCGTATATATAGAGAATGAGAAATATAACTTATATGGATAATTACTAGAAAATGGTTTTGTTTGAAAAATATTTGACATAAACAAAAAAAAGTAAAATAAGATAATATAAGTGATAGAGTGGCGGGACTATGTTGCAACTATTATGATTACATTCATATCAATTATTAGTTATACATATTTTAATCATCAGTCCATATTATCGCCTATTGCTAAACCTATTGCTTAGCAATGTTATCCACATATAAAGTAACATCGCGATATCAACCATATTTTTAATCTAACGATCTCCTAGCCTTATAAATAACATGATAAATTAAGTTTTAACAATATATGTGAGTACCAAGTCTAAATATTTTAATAGACTCTAGCTCATGATAGATGATTATCTAGGTATACGTCTAATAACCCTTTTTGTTATAGAATAGATCCACATATCATATTATAAATGATCATGTCTTTTTAAACATAAACACGATTTATCCTTGATCTAAACTAGTGAGATTCTTTCAACACCTTATACATTCGCAAACATGATACAAATATAAGTATAACATATATTAAGAAAAATAATAAAGATCAAATATATATTTTTGATTAAGCTAAGCATATGATCACATCTAATAAAATAAAAAATACATGATAATGTTCAAACCACTGCTCGAGAAATAATTTGCCCAACAAATTTGACTTAGCTTTTGACCTTTATGTTTTGGGTTGTATTTCCTTATCTGACTCAATAATTGATCCTTTTTACAATATTTTTTAACCCTTTGACCTACAATAATAAAAAAGTAATAAAATAAGATGAATGCATATTTTTAGAACTATACTCAAATAAGCATATGTGCAAGCTAATAAATATATGAATATAATGCTAAATGCTAAATAGATAAATCATACTTATCATGCACCAATCATCACAACATCAATCAGTTGATATAATGATCAAGTCCTTAAACTTGGAATTAATTTGCAGATTGAGAGACAAGTTTGGGATAAGGGTGTTTAAGAATTTGGTTAACCAAACCATATATTTAATCTGAAATAAATTGAACTATAAAAAATGTGAAACATTTAAATGATTAATAAAGTGAATTGTTTATTTTAATTAATTCAATTAATTTAATTGAAGTTAAAAATTGGTTCAAACTGTTATAAACTCTTTTCACAATTTTATAAAAAATATAAAAAAACTTTTTTTTTAACAAATTCAATAAATTTAATAAAACCTTATGTAAAAAAGATAAAATATATTTATTATAATTTTTCAATATTTTTCAATTATATTTGCGCTACATACATTTCACATATTGCTAACATTTTTATATTACTTTATTAAATAAAATTACAAAATACTAAATCTAAATGCTTATTTTCAAATCATTATTGTGAATTCAAGAATTTCAAATTGATTTCATAAAACACTTTTTTTTTTCTCAAACTCACATTTGGCTTCAATCTTGATTTCAATTTTATTTTGTTTTTGACTTTCTCGATTTCATTTTAAACCTCGATCAAGAAACATCTTTCACAAGACTCAATTAAGTAATTGAGTTTAAATAATTAACAAATTTCATTTAATGATAATCATTGTATAATCTGAATATAGTATGATATTGTACTTAAAATAAATATACACGACATTGGACATATCCTATAAATTATTAATGTGTTAAAAGTAAATTATATTGTATTAAACTATAAAAAAAATTAATATTTCAAAATTTTAGTTTAACATTGTGAAGTTCTAATATGAAATCTAATATGAAAAATGTTATAAGTTGTTGAAATAGAATATTGTAAGTTATGAATTTTTAGTTAATTGTTTATGATTTGGAGTGATCAGAATGGATCGTCATAATCTTTAGTGTAGGGAAGCAACTGTGGTTGTAGCAGAGGAGGAGGGGTGTACCTGCAAGGTACTCTGATGCTAAAGTAAGATTGGACTAGAGAGAGTAAGTACAAGTGTTTAGGTATGAGTTAAAATGATTTGAATACTTGACCCTCTCAATTGAGAGGGTAGTTATAAGAATCCCCTAGCGCGGGGCCAAGGTCTCCAATGTGGCCGAAATATCCGGTCGACCAATGGGAGACTGCCAGGTGGAAGATCTAGCGCATGATCTTTGACCTGATCCAACTGTCCCCGTGAACTCTGGAGGGGTAGTTGATCGCGTGAACTGTTAAGCGTGTGAGGGGGTTGTCCCCAACGACTATATTCTCTAATGGCTATATTGTGCCCAACGACTAGATTGTTTTAATCTTCTTATTGGACCTTGCCTAAAGCTGGACCGATTAGGCCTTGCCCAACTGCGGGCCATGTGTCAGTCCAGTCCAGAACAGGAGCCCCGCAAGTCGTTGCTCTGAGGTGAGGAGTAATGACTTGAGTTAGCATGACTAGTCGACCAATGGACAGGAAACGTGTCGCGGGGATGCTTTTTGAGGTCGTCATTATTTGAACGAAAATTTTTGGGGACGTCCCCGTCAGTTGTATATGGTTAGTATGGTTGACTGTTGATTGCTCGTGGTCTTCCTTGGGATGTGATGACGTGGTCGCGGAAGGAATGTTTTACGTCGCTTAGACTTATGCTTAATGTAAAGAAATATCCCGTCGACGATGCTTCTTCTCGGATGATATCATGTGCTCTATTGAGGAGGATGTGCCCGTGGGGAGCTAGAGGGACTTGTCCAGAGGAATGTGAAGGGCCAGTCTTGAAAATGCCAACCGAAAGATTCCTCTTTTGACACGTGTGATGGTGTAATCAATTTTGTTAAGGTTTAGGCTAGCTAGGCAATGGTGGCTCTTGCCTTTTGCGCTTCTCCATGCGAGCAAATGCTTATAAAAAAGAGGAAACGAGGATTCATTTTCATACTTCGCACAAATTTCTCTCCTCAACCCCTTTTGCTCTGCAACAATTATGGTCTTGCATTCTTCGTCGGAGCTCTCTTCGCTGCAGTCTATCCTCCCATTCTTTCTCCAGATCTTCATCTTCAACCTTCTGATTCAAGTAAGTTCTTCATCTTTTCTTGCTAGAACTTAGGGTAGTTCTTAAATTTATGGAAATTAGCTTGAATTTCCCATAGAAGCATGAGTTTTCCGGTTGAAGTTCATGTGTTCTTTGATGAACACATGAATTTTTTGGAAAATTCATGAAGGTCCTGAAGAACATGAATCTAGGATGTTGCGTATGATTGTAGATCTTCCTAGGGTTTTGTTTGAAATAGCTTGTGTTCGTGGTCGGGTATTAGGCCTCCTCGACACTTGAGGATTTTATTCTCGTGTGCATGATAAATTATAGTTGTCGAGGACTTGTCCCCCTTGGAGCATTTTAGAATCACGGAGACTTGTTCCCGCTCTTTGGGGAGGGGATTACGCCAAGTCCTTGTGTCGTCGACAAGGGCTTGAGTCGAGGACACGTCCTAGTACTTATTCCTTTCCCTTTCACTTGATTTGTGGTGGAATGGTGGATTTGGTCTCCGTCTAGGTCACTTTTGCTTCCTCTGCTTTTCAGGTGAAATGGCTGGTCGGCCCAAAGGAACCGTCCCCGATGTAGAGATGGTTAACAACAAAGTTGTGCCTCCAGCCGAGTACATCAACCTCAGGGTTGCTCAAGGGGATCTTAACTGGATTTCCCAAGAGCCTCTGGTGACTAAGTCAACTTTCACCGAGGAGGAGGCTAATTCTTTTACTCTCCTCGAGGATCAGGCAGAGGATGCTCCTGCGAGCTGGAAGGCGATCAGCCCAACGAAAAATGATCAGATATGCTCGGTGTATCCGGGGAGACGGTTCCCAATGTAAGAGTTTGCTTTCAAGGAGGCGGGGTATCGCTTGCCCTTCATTGGTTTTCAAGAGGAAATTTTCTGTCACCTAAAGTTGTCCCCTTCCCAACTTCACCCGAATGCTCTGGTGTTCATTCGGGCCTTTGAGCTGGTGTGATGCTATCTGAAGATCGGGGCTATTGTGGAGCTCTTTTTCTGCATTTTCCAACTTCAGAGGAGCATGACTGAGTTGAAGTAAAGCTGGGTGTCCTTCAAACAACAGAGTAGGCTATTTTGGACATATTCAGAATTTGTCCAAAATTTCAAATTCAGATTCCTGGTCGTAAAGCCTCTCTCAGAGGCGGCCAATAATTCTCTGGTCACCATGGAAACTGTGGAGGAGGATGGTCGGGAGGTGATTAGGCTCGTGTCAAAGTTTCCATTGGAGCGAGTGTATGCCCATTTCAGATACAGGACTGACCAATTCCTCGTAAAGCATGACCAGCTGTATACCGAGGACAAGAAATCTTTCCGAGTGTTGACGATGTTCGTGGAGAGTTTTATCTCTGTTACCATGGTGGACAAGGACAATAATTTTCTTTACACAGAGAACAGGGGCCCTACTCGGGCAGCCCATTATATAAATACTAAGACCCTCCTCGATTGTAGAACTGAGGACGAGGCTTTCAAACTTCTAGGTATAGATGATTAGTTTTGCTTGTACTTCTGATGTTTCGATGAAAGTGTTAACCTCCTTTTTGTTTTTCCTTTTTGCAGGGAAAATGTCGAATTTGCACGAATGTCTTGTCAAGTTCACCACTGTAACACCCCACTTTACCCCATACGCGTAATATAATAAATATATAGAAACAATTCATGAAATTCATCAGAGTTCTCCAACACAGTGGGATATCACACTAAGTCACTTCATTTCATTAAAATAATCAATACTATTTAGCTTTCAAGTAAGCAGCGGAATACAAATCAATTCTCCAATATAATTCTCCTCGACACGAGGTCATACAACATAAGTCCAATAAATGAAGATACGTAACAATAAACAAATAAAGTAGTCAAATAACAACGAAATCCCGTCATCCCATGTTACGTATCAGAGCGACTCCTAAGACTCGATCAAATAGCAACACACTCCAAGCACTACTCAGGTACTTGGTCACCTGTACTCCCAAGAGAGCACAGACACAACAACAAAAAGGGGTGAGAACTACATTCAATAAATAAACGGTGAAATACACATGCTAAGGAGTAGTTACACACCACACATACAATCATACATAATTAACGCACATACACGTGCCATTTCAATCATTCGGCACTAATAGCCCACATTCAATTACAATAATGCAATGCGACTCACTGGCTCGACACAATGCATGTGGTACTAACACAATCTCATACGGTTCACACTAGAACCCGATTCCCGTCAGAATCCGGATAAGTCGTATATACGTTCCTCTGAACTACAACTTATCTCCACAACAACTTCCACAATGAAGTCCGAATGAAACTAGGCACCCATCATGGATTCCCACCTAGCCATCTCCATAAGACACATGATATGAAATGCATGTCAACACAATTATGCAATGTAATACATCATGCATAATTCACAATCAATCTTGATCCACACGAGCCATCCGCTCACCTTAATCCTCTCGGGAATTACCATAATCGCACAAGATTGTCCACATTCGACCATCTTGGCCCACATCTATCAAAACACCAAGACATCATTGAACCAGAACATGATTCGTTAATAAAACATATACACAATTGACTTCTCAAACATAATTAGATATAAAAATATTGGGAAAACAATTCCATTATCTATCCTATGTTATAGCTCTGTTCATTAGCTTTTCAACGCTTCGAACGGGGGTCAAAACGGACTTACGGATCCAAAGTTACGTCCAAAACAAAAACATGAACAGTCGTGAAGGACAGAAAGACGCTGTTACGCTCCGGAACTGATTTTCGCTCAATTATTCTTGCGAATTACTTACTCAAAGCACCCAAAACATCACTAAAACATTCCTAAAGTTATACGGCAATAATTGCACAACTTCTATGGTTTATTAGGCTCATCGGGCAACATTTGTAACACATAAAACACTATTTCCTGCAATTGCTCTGAGTACTTCAGAGTTACTCACATTTGAATATTCCTATTCCTATAGGGACAACATATTACAATTTTTCCTTCAATTTCATCCTACGACATTAAAATTACTCACTATCTAATATTCAATCCCTTCAGGGTCACACATATAATAATGTCAAGGTTCTGGCCACGAAGGTTCAATTTCCCATAAGTTTTACCTATATTAATATTCAACGATACATATCATTTGGCCATTTGGTCATAACCTCAGATTCTTACGGTTACCTCCCTATTTCCCACCATTAACCCAAATCTCTAAACCTTAGGGAAACCTTAGAGCATCATACTAATAACGATATAACACATTCATTCTTACATATTTACCCAAATCCCTAAGCCTTACATCACCACAATATACCGAAAGGTATACATAGAAAACTATGAAAAACAATACTCCCCATACAATAATCATTCAAGAACAACAACAATTTTATGGAATTTATCATGCTACGAAAATTAGATCAAGAATCCTCAAGAACACATAATTCCTATGAGAGAAAGGACCTCTCACTACTCTCTCATGTTAATTCACCCATATTGAAATCCATTCTCCCCCCTTACTTCGATTAATTGCTCAATCATTGAAGAATCTTGAAGGATTGACAATCCTAGCCTCCTTCTCTTCCTCCTTGTTCTTCTTCTCCCAAAACCTTTCTCTGGCAGTTTATCGTGTTCTAATTCTCTTTCCCCAAAAAAACTTCTCTATTTCCTTTAATCCCTTATTTCTTATTTTATTATTTAAATCCTATAATAATAATAATAATAATAATAATAATAATATTCTCCCACTAATAATAATATTCATACTAATAGTAATAATATGAATAATAATAATATTCCACCAAATAATATTATTAATATGAATAATAATAATAATAATAATAATAATAATAATAATAATAATAATAATAATAATAATAATAATAATAATAATGATAATGATAATCTCATTAACATTATTATTAATAATAGTTGGAATAATATTAATCACTATAATGCTCTCGATATCATAATTAACTTACTCCTTTATCTAGGTCCACAGTACCCCAACTAAGGCCACCTCTCTCCCTTACTCCTAACCTCATACCCTTAATTAAGGACACCACATAACTATACCTCACAGAAAATACCAAAGCGACTGAATAATTTAAATGAGGTGTTACAACCACCGCCACGAACGTCAAGAAGGTGTCGACCTCAAGGGTTGACGTGATTAGACAACAGACGACGTTGGAGAAGTTCATGGGCGGTTCTTCTCCTTCCCCGGGAAGCTCCTTGAATCCTCCTACCTTGGATCCTCAGAAGAAAAGGAAACAGGATGATCTTAGTTCTTCCTCGGCTGATGGCTCAAGTGGCTTTGTTGGGGGTAAATTCATTTTGCCGCCTTCCTATCTACAGGACAAGATCTTCGATGGGGAAGGGTTTGTTGTTGTCCCCGACCTTGAAGCGTCAACAATATTGTCCGTTGACCCTAAGGTGAGGAGGAAGCTCCTTTGTCAGGATGCGGCGGTGATAATGAGGGTGTTGGAGACGGCGCTGGCCGTGGGCAACACGGAGAAAGTTCCGCTCAAGGAGTTTAAGAACGTAAATTCCAGGGAGAGTGAACTCAAGTTGGTGACAGCTGATCTGTTTAACCAGCTGACGACTCTTTCAGGCAATTACGAGGCCAAGGTCGCACCCCTGAAGGACATGAATGAGATGATGGAGGAGATGAAGAAAATGAAGGAGGAGAACGCTAATTTCAAGGCGAGGGTTGCTGAATTGGAGGGCTCATCGGTGGTAGGACAGAACGAAACCGAGGAGGAGAAGTCCTTGAGGACCCAGAGAGACTTGATCGACAAAATCCGCATCCTCGAATAGGATATCCTAGGAGCGGCCGAGTTCGAGTTCAATGTTGCCTTGGAGCAAATGAAAGCTCTAAACTCCGATGTCCAGCTGGTCACCGAAGGGATGGGCGTTTTGCATCAAGCTGTTGACGGGCAGGTGGTCCCTCAAAAGGTTCTAGTCGATGATGCCTAGTTTTTCCTTGTAACTTAGTATATCTCGGCCTGCGCGCCATTTTTGTGTAAATTTTGACTGTCGGGCTTGACTCGTATTTTGTAATATTTAGACACTTTCCGGCCTAGTGGTCAGACTTCTATATATATATATATATATATATATATATATATATATATATATATATATATATATATATATATATATATATATATATATATATATATATATATATATATATATATATATATATATATATATATATATATATATATATATATATATATATATATATATATATATATATATATATATATATATATATATATATATATATATATATATATATATATATATATATATATATATATATATATATATATATATATATATATATATATATATATATATATATATATATATATATATATATATGTTTGACATTGTATGCCTTATATATTATTTTTTGTATAGGTGTCTGCCTTGTGTTAGTTTTTTGTGAGTTGTGTTCGCTAAATATAAGAGTTTGCTTGACTCGTTATGATGCTCGACAGTTTAGGGAACTTGTCGAGGGGGTGAAGTAGTTTCACAAGTCGTGGGACTAGGATCTCGGTCGAGGTTCTGATCGCACAGGGCTTGGATTTCCCCATCGCGAGCTGGGTGTCTTGCCACGCTGGTACGACAATGGCGGAGCTCGATTGAGGTATCTCCTTTGGAAACATAATCTGCTCGTTCCATGAGCAGAAACTTTCCTTTGTTATAAGTTTGAGGATTGTGCTTGCACCAGGGCACGCTCCCTTGGCCGAGCGACCTCTCTTTGATGTGAGATGGCATCGTCAGCAATTAGTCTTAATTGATTATTAGCACTAACTATAATATTGTTTGAGCTTTTCAGCATTCCATGGTTGAGCAAATGGTTCTCCGTTTAGGTGTTCGAGGTAGTAGGCTCCAGTGTTTGTCTTTGACCTTACTCGGTAAGGGTCTTCCAAATTTACGGTCAGCTTAGCCTCGCGTAGATCTTTTTGATTTCAGCGTAGGACCAGGATGCCCACTTAGAAATCGCGCTTTACGACACTGGCGTCGTGGTGCAACATATTTTTTGTTTTATTGAAGCTTCGTGGAGGGCTGCCCCTAATTGGATTTCTTCGACCAGATCGAGTTCCTCCCTTAATGCTTCATCATTCAGTTCCTCGTCGAGAGGAGCCTTTGTTCATCTAGAGCCTCTGCTCCAGTTCCGTATGCTAGTTGGAAGGGATTTTCCTCGGTAGTTGAGTGTGGAGTTATTCTATATGCCCAGAGCACGCTACATAGCTCTTCGACCCATCTCATTTTGGCTTCGCCTAACCTTTGTTTTAGACCTCGGAGGATCACCCTATTCGCAGCCTCTGCTTGCCCATTGGTCTGAGGATGTTCAACGGATGTGAAGTGTTGCTTGGTACCTTGTTTTGCAATGAAATCTTGAAACATCATGTCCGTGAACTGGGTCCCGTTGTCGGTCACAAGGGCCTGGGGTACGCCGAATTGTGTGAGGACGTTTCTTTTGTAAAAACAAAGAATGTTGAATGTCGTGATTTTGGGGAGGGCCTTGACCTCAATCCATTTGGTGAAGTAGTCGACGATCATGATCAAAAATTTGTTTTGATAGGATCCCATGGTGAAAGGGCCAAGGATGTCCACCCCCACCAAGCGAATGGCCATGGGGAGGACAAAGTCTTCAGTTCGTTGGGGGGGGGGGGGGGGTGCTAAGTGCATATCCCCGTGGCGTTGGCATCTGTCACATTTTTTGACATCCTCCTTTGCGTCATGCTGCATAGTTGGCCAGTAATATCCCGCTCGCAGGGCTTTTTGCGCCAAGGGTCTTCCTTATAAGTGTTGTGCATTGATCCCGTCTAAATTTCTTGGAGAAGGTCGAGGACCTTGTTCTCCTCAACACATTTTACGAGGGGGATAGAGAATCCTCGTCGGAAGAGTTTGTCTTTGATTAGGACGTAAGATCATGCCCTTCGCTTAGTTATGATGGCCTTTTTGGCCTCTTCGGGCAGCTTCCATACGGTGAGATATTCGTACACCGGAGTCATCTAGCAATTGTCGTCGTCGATGGTGTTGACGTCGAGCAATCTTGTTGGTTTTTTGATACTTGGACGGATAATCGTCTCTTGTACAATAGACTTGTTCGTGGGGGATATGCTGGACTTCCCATACGTCGAACTTAGCTATTTGTCGTGTACCAACATTAGGTGTCGACGAGATGATCGTTTTTGGCCTGGTATTCTCCCCGTACCTGAGAGGCCACGAGCTGGGAGTCCGTGAGGATTTTTATTTCCTTAGCGCCCAGGTTCTTAGCCAGCCGCAAGCCTGCGAGGGATGCCTCGTATTTGACTTAATTGTTCGAGGCTGGGAAGGACAAAACCAACAACACTTCGATTATGACCCCTTCTTTATTTTTGAGGATGATGCCCACACTGCTGCCCGTGGAGCTGGAAGCTCCGTCGACGAAAATGGTCCACTTGTGCGCTTCTCTAGATGGGGACGCCGAGGGCTTCATTTCTGCCACGAAGTCGTCCAAGACTTGTGCCTTAAGGGCCTTCCTGCTTTAGTAGTGGATGTCAAACTCTGACAGTTCCAACGACCATTTGAGCATCCTACCGGCCATATCTGGTCATCCGAGTAGTTTTCTTATGGATTGATCTGTCCGTACCACTATCGTGTGGGCCAGGAAGTAATGCATTAATCTTCTTGCGGTGTTGATGAGGGTCAGGGATATTTTTTTCGATTTGTTGGTATTAGAGTTCTGGCCCTTGCAAGGCCTTACTTGTGAAATATATTGGGTTCTGCCCGTCGAGGGTTTCTCGAATGAGGGCAGCACTAATGCCTTCGTTAGTGACATAGAGGTAAAGGTAGAGTGTTTCCATATTGTCTAGTCGTGACATAACTGGTGGTTCAGACAAGAGGTGCTTAAGATGGCACAAAGCCTGCTCACATTCCTTTGTCCATTCAAATGTTGTCTCTTTTCGTAGAATCTTGAAGAAGGGCGGAGCGTGTTGGGCATACTTGGCCATGAAACGAGATAGCGAGGTAAGCATCTCATTGAGGGATTGTATGGATTTCTTTGACTTTAAAGTGGGGAACTCCGAAAATGCTCGACATTTATCAGGGTTGGCCTTGATCCCCCTCTCAATGAGGTAGAAGTCGAGGAATTTCTCTGCTCGTACACCGACGGTGCACTTTTCCGGGTTAAGTTGCATTTTGCACTTCCTTAATTGGTCGAAGACTTTTTGCAAGTGGATCGTATGATCAAATTCCTCTTAGGATTTCATGATCATGTCGTCCATATATACTATAAGTATATCCTTGATTTGTGATCGGAATACTTTGTTCATCATTCGCTGGTATGTGGCCCCATCGTTTTTCAAATCGAAGGGCATTATATTGTAGTAATAGTTGCCCGATGAGGTCATGAAAGCGATGTACCTCTTGTCCTTTTCTTCCATGGGAATTTGGTTATATCCCGAGTATGCATCCATGAAGGACAAGAGTTTGAAATCATCATAATTATCTACTAGCTTATCAATGCTAGGAAAATGACAAGCGTCTTTCGGGCAAGCCCGATTGAGATCAGTGTAGTTAGTGCACATCCTCCACTTTCCATTATGTTTTTTAACTAATACAATATAGGACAACCATGCTGCATACCTGGCTTCAGAAATGAATTTCGCCTCTAAGAGGTCTTTTACAAGCTTTTCTGCCGCTTCAGTCTTCTCGTCGGACTGTTTGCGCCTGCCCTGTGCTACTGCTCGAGCTGATGGGTCAACGGTGAGCCGATGGAAAGCAATCTCGGGATCAAGGCCGGGTATGTCTGCGGCGCTCCTGGAAAATAAATTTGTGTTGTCTCTTAGGCATTTCTTCAGCTGCTCTTTCACCTCTTCGGGCAGTCCTACACCTATCCTGACTCTTCTGTTGGGATTGTCCCCAAAATTGATCACTTCAAAGACCCTGTCTGGTACTGGGCACATGACAGTTGTAGTAGGAGAGCTACCCGTCGATGCTAGAGTGTCTTTGCTGTTGTTCTCTTCGCCCTCTTCTAAGATTCGGCTGTCGAGGTCAATGGTGTGGACTTGGAGTGCTGGCTTCTTATCGGGCTGGCTCTCTTCACTAGGAAGTTCTCCGTCTCTTGCTCGTTTGACGGCTTGTGGTGTTGTGCCAATCCAACTCTGCCCCTTGGTAGTTGCCTCGAAACATTGTCTTGCAGCTTCGATGTCTTTATGCAAGGTGGCGACGTGACCCTTCTCGGTGTAGTATTTCATCTTGAGATGAACTGTAGATGGAACGATGATAAGCTAAACAAGGGTTGGCCTCCCCAGGATACACTGATACAAAAAGGGACAGTCGATGACTAGAAATTGTGTCTCAATCATTTTGGAGGCCTCTTCCTCCCCGAAGACGACTAAGAGTTCCGCGTATCCCTAAGGCCTAGCAGTAGCCCCATTGGATCCCTGCAAGTTTGAGCCAACGTAGGGAGACAAGCTCTTCTCATTGAGCTTAAGGGCGCGAAACAAGATGGTGTACATGATGTATATCGAACTCCCCTAATCGACAAGGATTTGGCGGATATTTGTATTGGTCAGTCTGGCTTTTATGAGTAGAGGGATGTGTGTGTTTGGGGAGCCTCAAGGGAGCTATTTAGGATAAAAGGTGATGGGTTGAGATCATCCTCGGAACTTCTCAAGTGTTGATAGTCGGTCTGGGCTGCATCCAATCAACTGATCGAATTTCCTCTCAACTGATCCTACAGTGAGCTAGCTATACCTGCCATAAGAGATGACTATTGTATTAGGGAAGGCCTCCCAGGAGCTGTGCATGGAAAAATATGGAGGATTCTCGAGATAGTCGGGGACAAAGAAGTCCTCTGGCCGTGAAACAGACATGGCAACTTGAGGGGGAGGACTAGAAGGCGAAGCTCTTGTTTCTGTCTTTTTAGACTTGGACGTCTCTCGTCGGGGGGCTTCTCCCTTCTTCGTGTACTGCTTCAAGTGACCCTCCTTGATAAGGATTTCGATGGTGTCCTTTAGATGGACACAATCTTCTGTAATATGGCCATGACTGCGATGAAAGCGGCAATACTTGCTTCGATCGGTGTTGCTCTTTGGTGCTGCCAGTTTAGGGAATCGTACCCCTCCTTGTTTGAACTCGGTGTTGATACACTCAGAAAGGATACTCTCACAGGGAGTTATCAGTAGGGTATATTCAGTAAAATGACCAGCATGTCCTTTATGATCTCGCGGACGGCCATCTTGTTGCCTTTCTCTGTCGCACCGAGGAGCTTCTGCCTCGTTCTTCTTCGACGCTCTAGAATTCTCTTGGTCCATCGAATCTCTGGCTTTGTATGCGACTTCTTTTTCCTGGTATTAGATGTAAGATTGTGCCTTGCGGGGGAGTTAGGCCAGAGAACGAGGCGGTTTAATCGCCACTGCTTTTCGGAAGTCACTCTTCGGCCTTAGTTCCTTTTCTAGAAGATACTTCATCATGTGGTCAGTCGTGTGGATCTCGACTGCTTCCTTTTTAAACCTTTCGATGTAGTCACAGAGGGGCTCATCCTTACTCTGTATTATGTCTTCGAGCATATCTTCCGACTTTGAGTGACGCCTGGAGGTAGTGAAATGTCGGGAAAATTGATCTTTCAAGCTCATCCACGAGGTGATCGAGCCCCAGGGAAGATTCTTATACCAGGTCATAGCTCCCTTTCTAAGGGTGGTGGGGAATAACATGCGCTTGATCGCTCCACTTATGTTATGGTAATGAAGCATGACTTCAATGTTCTCTATATGGTCGCTAGGATCTGTGGTACCATCATAGAGAGTCAGAGGGGGAGGCTTCTCCAGCTCACGAGGAATAGAGTATCCATGATCTCGTGGGATAGAGGTCCATGGACGTCATCCTCGTCGCTCGTGCTTGATGAACTGCTCGGAGAATGACTACATATGTGGCTCCTACTGCGTCGAGGAGAATGCCTGTACCGACTACAGTGTTCGCGAGGCTTTTCTGAAGGCCTGGTCCTCTTGGGTGCTGGAGAATGCCTAGACCTCCGGGGAGGGGTACAATTTCGTCATATTGTGATCTCATGCCCAGGTTTCTTCGACTTTGATCGTTCCTTGATTGGGGAGATACTTCGAGACACGTCTCCCCGATGTTTATGAGGAGGAGAACGAGAACGGGGAGAAGGACTAAGAGGTCTCTGCGGGGGAGGCCGTTCTTCGAGGATGTTTTCCAGCATGTGGATCTTCTCGCCTTGTTGGAAAATTATGTTGTTGGATTTGTTGAGGGCGGCGATGAGAGTTGTAGTGTAGGGATCAGCATCTTGAGGGACGAGAATTGGCTCGAAGATGTGATCAGAGCTCTGGACGCGGGGCTTCACGTTATCGGAGGATGGAGAGGCAGTCTTTCCATCCATGTGATCGGCCTCGCAGATTGCAACTCTAGGATTGGGGGGTTTTTCCGTTACCCAAGGTGATGACGGCGATAAAATTTTGATGGATGTCATTGTTATGATGAGTGGTCATGACGATGAAGGTTTAGAGAGAAAAAAAATTTGGTCTTTGTTTGAAAAGATAGAGGATCTTGGTTCAAAAAGGTGGGGGGGGGGGGGGCTGGGTTACCACAGACGACGCCATTGATTTGGAGTGATCAGAATGGATCATCGTGACCTTCAGTGTAGGGTAACAACAATGGTTGTAGAATATGAGGGGGTGTACCTGCAAGGTACTCCGATGCCAAAGTAAGTTTGGGCTAAAGAGAGAGCAAATACAAGTGTTTAGGTATGAGTTAGAATGATTTGAATACTTGACTCTCTCAAGTGAGAGGGTTGTTATAAGAATCCCCTAGCGCGGGGGCCAAGATCTCCAATGTGGCCGAAATATCCGGTCGACCAATAGGAGACTGCCAGGTGAAAGATCTAACGTATGATCTTTGACCTGATCCAACTGTCCCCATGAACTCCGGAGGGGCAGTTGATCGCGTGAACTGTCAAGCACGTGAGGGGGTTGTTCCCAACAACTATATTCTCTAACGGCTATATTGTGCCCAACGACTATATTTTGCCCAACAACTAGATTGTCTTAATCTCCTTATTGGGTCTTGCCTAAAGTTAGACTGAATTGGGCCTTACCAACTATGGGCCATATGCCAATCCAGTTCAGAACAGTTTATAAAATTATTTTTAAAAAAGAATTTATAAAACTGTTAAAACTAGTTATTAGTTGTGAAAAAATATTTTTCAAAATTTTAAAAATAGTTTAAACCAATTTATGAGTTTTTATATTAACGTCGTAAGTTATATTTTCTAAAAAACAATTTATTATGTTTAACATTGTGAAGCAGTTTGAAATAAAAACAGGATTTGAATTCAATTTTATTAAAAAAAAATAATAATTGATTTTTAGAAAATATTAAAAAGTAAAATCATTTTGAAATTCAATAAAAAAAAATTCCATTTGTTTAAAAAAATTGGTTTCAAATTGTTTAAATAAATTAAACTGGTTTAAGAATATGAACTGATATTAAATTATAACTACTTTAATAGATTAACCATTTTCTTATTAAAGTGGTTTAAAAACTACATTAAACTACTAATATGGTTCGGTTTAGTTCATCAAATTTAAGATATGCAAACTGAAATTGCTAAACTGGCTAATGATAATTCAGTTTATGGGAGAATTCATTAAACTAATTTTTAGACAACTTGCCATGCAAGCAAGATATTTAGTACAATTAAATTTTGGGCTATAATTTCTATTAAGTTTGCATTGCAACCTATTAATAGACATTGTTGCTAATGAGAAAGGAGTTGAGCTCTTCACTCTCAACAAGGAATGCTGAATTCATATAAGTTAGAAATGACTTATTATTTTTATATACACCTTAAGTTGAAGAAAAATACTAGTTCATTGAACATAACACAAGTATAGATGAAATATATGGTTTCTATGTGAACGCCCAAACCTACAAACATTCACGTTGTTGAACCCTAGTCTCAAGGTTAGGATTCCATTTACTTAAAGCAAAGAATTAATTAAATCATTTTTATACTTTCCATCAATGCTTACAGCTGTATTAGAGCTTAATTGCAATTTGTGTGTGAAACTTCAAATTAAATGTATTTAAGTATACTATACGTTATGCATGTGTAATTTGCATATAAAATTTAGAAGTCAATGTGTACGTAAAATCTACACAACTGCGTGAATTGCCAACCCAACACACGCCTAGACATTGTTTGACCACCGCCAAAATATTATTTAATTTAATATGTCAAGTATATTATATATAATCTCTATTAATTAAAGAAGACTATACAGTTTCTTTAATTTTTTTTTAGTGAAACAAAATACGGACATCTCAAATATAACTCCAATATTAATACGGTCATATAAATAATTATTTTATAAAAATAAATAAATTAAACGTAATCATAAATATCGGATAATTATTTTATAAAAATAAATAAATTAAACGTAATCATAAATATCGGATTTAAGTGTCTGATATCGACACATATATTTTTTTCTAAAAATATCTAATACAGACACGTATTTTTTCAAAAGCAGCGATACTGCGTAGAATAGAATAGGATGTTAATATATTATTATCAGCTCATACTTTACAAGAAGAACATGTGCATCTAGCTAATAACAATAATAATAATATTCTACTTTGGGAAAACATCTTGAAATCTTACTGGCCTTATTATAAATACAAATTTTAGGTTCATTCTCTTAACACACAAAGGATTGACATCATTTTGATTTTGTTTGTGTTCAAATCTTTGAAATGGGATCAGGTTCTTCACCTTGTGCTTGTTGCAAATTATTGAGAAGGCGTTGCACACAAGAATGTATCTTTGCTCCTTATTTTCCTTCTGATGACCTACGCAAGTTTGCCATTGTTCATAAGGTTTTCGGTGCTAGCAATGTCACCAAAATGCTCCAGGTTTCATATCTATGGATATTATTACATTATTCATAAGCTTTGGTTGTATTGGTATGTTATAAATCTTGTATATTTATTTTCAGGAGCTTCCGATTGATCAAAGAGCAGAAACAGTGAACAGTTTAGTTTATGAAGCCAATGCAAGAGTGAGAGATCCTGTATATGGATGTGTTGGAGCCATATCATATCTTCAAACACAAGTTTCACAATTACAAATGCAACTTGCAATGGCTCAAGCAGAGATTCTTTGCATTCAGATGCAGCAAGACTCAACTACGGTTACCAACACATTACCAGCATGTAATGACCAAGATGAGAGATTGATGCTCCTATCTGAAAACAGTAATTGCCATGGAGATCTTTCACAGTATATTAACTTTGCATCTTCATCTTCTTCCTCATCTTCCAATGTATTCCAAGACTTTGAGCCTCTCAAAAGAGAGTCTTTTTGGGCTTGAATTTGACAGCTTATTAATCATCAATGAAAATTTAAACTTTTGTTTCATATATGTTGGGCTATTTAGAATATTGCTTTTTGACTTATTTTTTTTCCTTGCCTTAACCATTTTTCTTATAAGCAAAAACTATATTAGTATTCTAAAACAGTTACATTACAATTACCAAACCTTTAAGCATTAAAACACACTCCCAAACCACAGTCCTCTTACAGAAAAACCACCAAATACACTAACAAGTATAAAACCATATTAGAGAAACTGTCTTCTTGGACGTTCTACAAACCAACAAAAAAAACCACTCCATCAACAATTATCACTTTCACTCCAAGGCACCTCTACCCAATCCGAAATTTCCTTCTAAATTAAACAAATATTAGGACATAAAATAATAACATGATTTAAGGTTTCTACAATAAAAGATACAAACAACATCGTGGGAATTAGCCCTGGCTGCCAGATTATCCAAGAACAATTTTCAACCAATTTTTTTTACCTTCATCGCAAGCATTGATTGCCACAAAATATCTAGGACAGTCTTGAAAGCAATTTCTAACGATCCAAACCCACCGACCTGTTGAATGAACTCGTAACAGGACTTAAACTGATTATTAGATGGACTTGGCCAAAGAAATAGGTCTGCCACTCCCTCCCTAGGCTTGACCTCCATGAGCAGCTGCAACAACTCATTGCACCGAGACTCCAACCTACCAACAAACTGTGCCTCCTGGAAACCCAAATCTCACTACCAAATATTATTCCTCCATACGCCCATTTCCTTCGCTACACTACTTTTCAACCCAGAGAAATCAAATAGTTCTGAGAACCTGTATCGCAGTGGAGAAGAATCTAGCCAACGAGCATTCCAAAACGAAATACGCGAACCATCACCTAATTTGCACGCCAACTGCATCGAGAAAGAGTCAACCTTCATCGAATCACAAAGCTGCAGAAGGTCCCTCCACCAAAGTGAATGGTACCTGTAATTGATATTCTCCTGCATTAATAGAATTCTTTTTCCATAACAGCCATACTTATGAACCATCACAGGCTTCCAAATTGTATCATCATCTTGAATGAGTCTCCACAACCATTTGGATAGTAAAACTCTACTGAAGATAGAAATGTCTTTAATCCCAACTCCACCATTTTTCTTTGGTTTGCAGACAGTGGACCAACTAACCCAAGCTATTGACGAAGCCTCCGACGAGCCAGACCACAGAAAGCATCTTTGTATAGATACCAATTCTTTGATCACTTTTGCTGACGCTTTATAGAATGATAGGTGATGAACTGGCAGATTAGTAAGCACATAATAAGAGTTATCCTTCCTCCTATTGATAACATCTTACCTTTCCAAGTAGAAATCATAGCCCTGAAACAATTAACAACTGGGTTCCAAAAATTGATCCTTCTATGATTTCCACCAACCAATAGACCAAGGAATTTGAATGGTTGACTTCTTGTTTTACATGATAAGAAATCGGCAGCGGCGGTCATGAACGCTTCCTCAACCCCCACACCATAAAGACTACTCTTCCAAAAGTTAATTCTCAAATCCGAAACTAATTTGAAACCTCTTAGGATAGATTTAATTCTCCATAAATTAGTCTAATATCCATCGCAAACTAATATTGTATCGTCTATAAATTGGATAACACTGACAAAATCATTCCCGTTTAATCTAAATCCACTAAAAATGCCTCTATTGAGAACCTTTTTAACCAATAAAGCCAAACCCCCCTCCAGAAGAGAAAACAAGAAAGCAGACAAGGGGTCATCTTGTCTTAGACCCCTTGTAACCTTGAAGTCTTTAGTAGTACTCCCATTCACCAAAACCGACAAGTAGTTATTTAAGACTCCACCCTTAAGCCATTGCATCCACTTATCACTGAAATTTATAGCCAACATAACTTTTTTCAAAAGTTCTCACTCTACACAATAATATGTTTGCACAAAATCTACCTTGAACATTAAGCATCTTCGTTTCTTCCTCTTAGCTAGGTCAATTAACTCATTAGTCACCAATACTCCACTAATAATTTGCCTCCCTAGAATAAACGCCGTTTACGACTTTGAAATCAACCTACCTATCACTTTACTTAACCTAGAAGCCTAAATCTTCGAAATTACCTTATAGATGCAACCCACAAGACTGATAGGACGGTATTCTTCCTAGCCTTAGGGGTTAATGTTCTATAGAATCAGCGCAATAAAAATGAAAGCAAAGACTTTGGAAGAGATGCAGCGTGATAAAACTCTTGAATGCAGCAAATCACATCCTCCATAATCACCCATAACACCTTTTCAAAAACTCCAAGTTGAAACCAACAGGGCCTGAGCTTTTGTTCCCATCGCACCCACAAATGGCCTAAAAAATATCCTCAGCTAAGAATGACTCATGTAACATCTCTCTTTCATTTACCATGAGCATAGGAAAACCAGACATATCTAGAGTAGACCTCTTACCGCCCTCTTTTTAGAACCTATTAGCAAAGACTTCCCTAATAGTATTCTTCACAAAAGACACATCCTCTAATATTCTTAACCCTACCTTTACTAATGAGATATAATTTCTCCTCGTTCTAGAGTTCATCATGGCACGGAAATACCTCGAGTTAACATCACCCTCATTTATCCATTTCATCCTCGATTTTTGCTTAAACATGCTTTCTTTGAGCTGAAGGTTGTTCCATATTGCGCCTTGAGCCTTACTTCTCAACAACAATTGTTCTTCCTACGTTTCACCACTGTGATTAGCCATAACCGCTTCAATTCCATTCAATGTATTGTTCAAACTGCAGTAAAGCGACAAGAAGCAAAAACTTAGTTTTGAAGGAATTCCCTCCGGAATTTATATCGTCTCCACAGGGATCGATGCGAACGAATGTCGTTCAACGGTCTCTACATTTCTAAGCTTGTTATACAAAAGTTTTGGTTAAAAGATTCACGAAACAATAAATAAAAGGCAGAAAGTATAAAGATGGAAAATATAAAGTAAACAATGAATTATAAATGGAGCTTTGTTGGGATTGGATCTCATCAATTGATAACACATGAATTCTTCTGATCATGTTAAACACAACTCAATCAATCGTTAAATATCCTCACGTATCACCCACAACAGAGGTCATCTCTAATGCAACGTCGAGAGAACAATTGTATTGTCTCATTGGTGATGTCTCACGCAACAAAAACACAACACAAAGCATTAAGAGTTGATAGTCACGTAAATGCTAAGCCTAAATCTATGTCTAGAGTTTATGACCTAACAGGTAATAATCCTAGATCCAGATCTGAAGAGTATATGTCTATAACAGTTCAAATAAAAGATAAACAGGTCAACAAAGACGACACCCATATCAAATAAATGATTGTTTTATATAAAACACAATGATCAGAATATGTACATACGCTTAACCCTTTTTACATGTAGTCACCTAATCTGCCAAATGGTTGTGAACATCGTTCTTAATCACTATTATCACGCACCAACATAATATCGTACTGATCCTACTCATGCTACTTAATCAACACAATAAAATAGAAGATACAATGAATATCAACTTACAAAACTGTGTCAAAAGTTTACTCATTGATAGATGAAAATCTTAGATCAAAGATGTGAAAAGGTTTTGTCAAGATCCACAAATAAGCAATCAAAGATAATCAATCAATAGAGAATTCAAACTAGTTCACAAGCATATATTAGATGAAATACATAAGGTATCAAAAGATTACATCCAAACCCCAACAAGAGATCGAAGATCTTACCTCCTCCTTCTTAGGGTTTTGTATTTCTCTCTCTAAAATAAACTTGAAATGAAGAGAGATAAGTTCTGGTAAAAAATATAACATATTTTATCTAAAAAGTAAGAAAAGTACTTATATAGTACATTCAGGATCTGTCTTGTTCACGCTACGAACATATCCTTTGCCTAGCGAATATCAAATTAGGCACCTGAGGTGCCTCTGAACAATTAATCTGTCCTTGAGAAATATCTAAACTTCGTTGTGCGAGCAATTCTTCGCACTGCGAACCATCTCACTACAAGTTCACACAACAAGTTTCAGTTTCTTTTCTTTGTTAGTGAACAGTACCCAGTCTCCCAAGAGTCTTTGCTGTGCAAAGTTGGTGATGATTTTTCTGGGGAAGTTCGCTAGGAGATTCGCACGACGAACTTCTTGATGATTTTCTGCTGTCTTGGTTTCCTTGCCCAATTTCTTGTGCCTCACTCTTCTTTTGTTTTATGTCTAATTCCTGCATAATAACACACAAATCAAAGCAACCAAGACATTTTTCAACAATGAAGCATATCATCTAAAACATGAGTGATTCTAATCACTTTCACCTACAAAAAGAATGAAAGATGCCAACATTTGATAGATCAAATAAGCAAAGTTTGGGATCTAACATGTACCCACTTCAACCTCAATTTTCAGATCCACCCAACCAAAAAACATTCCTATTCCACCATCTCAACCTCTCCTTAAGACACCTAAATTTATACGCAAGCGTGTCGCCATAACTACCCGAAACATGAATAGAATTCCAAGTTACGCTAACAAAATCCATGAAGCCAGGATGATCGAACCATCACCTAAACACCTTAAAAGGTTTAGGCCTATAATTGGTGTATTAGACTTCAACCAAATTGGTCTATGATCCGAGATGTCCTGATTTCCAACTTGTTGCGCAACTACACGCCATTCCCTAATCAGTACCTCAGACATAAGGATTCTATCCAATCTGCTTCTTTACCCACCATTTGAGTTGAACCAAGTAAATTTGTTACCCACCACAGGTAAATCAATGAGCTCCATGACATCTAAAAAAGTTTTAAAATTATCCATCTCAGCTGAATTAGTCTTACTTTTCCCTTTCCTCTCTTCCGTAGACTTAACAACGTTGAAATCACCCCAACCCATTCTCCAAGAGGAAACTTACTCTTAGCCATAATCAGATCCGACCAAAGTTTTCTCTTATCCATGAGAAAACATGAAGAATACACATTTACAAAGTAGTAGTTAGTGCCCTTCCATTGACAGTTAACCCCTAAGAATCCATTACCTCTAAAACTGAATTTCGTCTCAATTGCATCTTTACGCCAAATTGTTAAGATGCCCCCAAACTTTCCAACTATAGCAGTCGTTGACCATACAAATTCATCCTTTCCCCATATACTCCTCATCAACCTATCATCAATAACACGAAGTTTTGATTCTTGAATTAAACAAATGCCTGCTTTCCCTTTCGATATCATTTGACGAACCTTATTCTTTTTAATTGAGGAACCACACCCTCTTACATTGAATGAGAATAAATTAATGGAACCCTAGTCTCAATATCCTTCTTATCTTTGAATATACTGCGGTCCCTTGACTATAGATCTCTAATAATACTTTCGAAAAATTCATCATCCTCTTTACCTTCGATGTCCATTTTCTTGATAATTTGCCATACCTTTGCAGAAACGTACTCCAACGACTTCTTTATATGAGAGTTACCTTAATTCACATCACCATCGCTGATAGAATCACAGCAAAGTATGGATCCACCAAAATAATTTGAACTTGAATCATTTACCATAACAAGATTAAGTGAGCTGCTTGTATCAGAATCGAGCATACTTTAAATTGAAGTTTGTTAGATTAATACCTTTTTTAGTCCCGTATATTAACCACGGAGTTCACTTTGGTCCCTTAACTTTAAAAAGGTCCATCATGGTCCCTTAACTCTTCAAAACATTCCATATTAGTTCTTTTTGTCCTATTAGTGACGAAAAAATTCAAAAATCAGTCGCTAACTTCGTCGCAAATTAGACAAAAAGAACTAGTATGGAATGTTTTGAAAAGTTAAAGGACGAATATGAACCTTTTTAAATTTAAGGGACCAAAATGAACTCCGAGGTTAAGATACGGGACAAAAAATGGTATTAAGTCAAGTTTGTTTTTCACTGAGTGAATCAGTGCAGAGAAATAATAACGGGAGAAAGGAATTTTTATGTTTTCATATATCTCCTTCATCAATTTAGTATTCTTCTGTCTAGAACCCAAAAACGACCCACTTAGGCCCAGTTGTTTACTACCTTAAGGCTGAATACCTGGAGCATTCTCCATGCACTTAGAAATGATAATTACTTATCCCATCTCTAACCCATCATTTTCCGCTAAGTGCATTGGTACCCACTACTATCATTAACTTTTTCACTCCTTCCAATTGATGCCTTTGCGCCAGATATTCTATCCTCCTTGATAATCGTCACCTCATTTCCTTTTACTAGCCCCATAGACCTTGATGTTGACTTATTTATCTATTCTGCCGAATCCCTATTAACCACTGTTACGGTGAGAATCAGATATCAAGCTATTGATTAACTTGAATCTTAATTCATTGAAATTCACCATTGAGCTTTGATTTATCCAACAGAAAGGTTAAAGATAGAAAAACCTTTTGCGTGATGTAACAATAACGCTAGAGTTTCAGGGGCCGAGGGCTGGTTATGCCTAGGGTAGTTATTCACATCCTAAACATATGTAGTACTCTACAGGAACCTTTTGTGTATATGTATGCTAAGTTATCTAAGTTGTTTTTTGCTAGGGTCATGGGATCAAGGTTAAGGTAAAGTTTGAGGTAAAGACCTAAGGATATTTATAAGTTTGCTCGCAAAGATATCACATCTTATGCCTACGTATCCTTACTATGATAGAATCAGAGCAACCATAGTTCACCTCACTAAGATTGAGGAATACTTTACTATGGTCAAGACTCCAAGGGGGAACAGACATAACAATGTCTATATTGAGTTTAACAAAACTCTCTAGATCTAAGTTTAACACTCAAGGGGATTGACTTTGATAAAAGCCCAGAGGAGAGTAAGTAATCATGACAATGATCCTTACGTAGAGTTAACAAACTCTATCTTAAAGTTCTAACTGAAGGATACTCCTAACAAGGGGTAGGTATTTAGACATAAAGCAAAGTATAATGGATATAGGTTCCAACTTAACTAATTTAAAGGACCTAATGACTTAACCAAGCCAAGGGGATGGGTAATGAGATATCTATGATAGTGAAGTCAATAGAGAGACTTTACTTTGGAATAAGGGATAAAAAGGCAACTGGATGAGAGCTAACAAGCTACATAACTTGGGCAAACTTAACAAAGCCTAAACACACATATGCATTCATTCAAACATGATGAAGATATAAAGTCATGGTAACAACCATGAAAGATAAGGGCAAGCCTGTGACAATATTAAACAAAGACGATAACGAGGCAACTTGATGAGAACTGACAAGTTCCATCATTGGGGAAACAAAATTGATAAAGATAAAGATAAACAAGTAGGATAAATTAACAAATTGAACACAAAAATCTTGATAACAACCAAAGTTTTATGACTTATTATTTCAATGTTCAAGGATCATGAAGGTAGCAACCAACAAGGGCAAGCATGAAACATGTGTAACAACAACATTTTCATCAATGGTATTCAAACAAAACTCATGAAAAAAGTTACAACTTGAATCAAACATGGTACATGAATCAATTTAATACAAATTTAACACATTTAATCATATTCAATACATATTGATGACAATCAATCATGGATAGGAAAGAAAAGTAACAACAGTTCAAGCATGGATTCAAAATTCACAAAGGGAAAGATAAACAAGATTCATGGTAACGTTCAAGGCAAGAAACAACCCTAAATATGTTATGGTTCTAACAAGACACATAAAAAAGAAAGATGGGGGTGAAAGATCATGTTCATGAGGTTACAACATCAAGAAACATATCATGGTTCACAAAGAAGTTTCAAGGCATACTTTTCACATTCATGCATTCAGAAAGGCAAGTATAATCATGGTAAAGAAAAAGAGACAAGTGTTTTCAAACATATAAACATGTTAGACATTCAACAATGATTCACACAAGATCAATCTTACAAGAAAAATCAAGTCTTATGTCAAGAAAGTTCATGAAAAGCAAATAAAACCCTAAAAAGGACCATGTCATTCAAGTGGACCAAAGTGTTTCAAAAATAACAAATTGAAACTAGACATATTAAAAAGCCTAGTTAAAAAACAGTGGCATAAAAATGATAAAAATCAAAGAAGTTGTGCACATTTAAAAACTAGGCAACTAAGGCAAAAAATTAAGGCAAGCAAAACCAAGGCAAGGTAGATTTTGCAAGAAGGGTCATAACTCACTCAAAACTTAATCAAATTGGATGAAATAAAAAATAAAATTGTGTATTTTTTAACAAGGAATCCAATGGTGGTGGTGGTTTTCTCAGATCATGCACCATGTGGAAAACTCGATAGCATCATTAAAAAAGACATGTTATGTGCAAGAGCAATGTGACAGTCCAATGTACATGTTCTAAGTAGCAAGTATTGATTCAAACACAACATATGAGACATATAGAGAGTGATTACAAGCATCATACATTAATAGATAATCTAATTCAACAGATGGCATGTGCAGTGGCAAAAATAGAAAGCTTGTGCAAGAGCAAAGCAACAAACAAAAATTTGTACCAATTCAGCATCAAATAAATGATCAAACATATCACATATGATCTATAAATGATGTTTACAAACACCAACATCTATGCCTAACCAGAATCAACAAGTTTCAAATTGAAAGGAAACTTAAAGTAAGCTAACAAGCCAAACCAAAGGGACAGTCATGAATACCCAAGTTTATGAGCAAGAAATGGTTCAAACATGACCTATAAAGTGTATCTAGCATGTTCATAATCAGTGTACATCAATATTCAACATGATCTTAAAAGTACCAAGTTGGAACACTTACCTCTTGTAGCTTTTTCAAGTCAGTGCACCAAATAAGAAAACCAGTTGATGAATGATGATCTAAGCAGCTCCAATATGTTCCAAATAAGGTGTTCAAATGATGAGAACTCCTCCAAGATCATTGTCTTGACATAGTGCCTTCTTATGTAAGAAAATACCAAAAGCTTCAAAGTGAAACTCTAGGAAATGGTGTTACAAAACTTTTACGATCCCATGGACAATTCAAACAACTTATATGGAGAGTGCTTGAAGTGTTAGAATGATTGGAAAAGGGCTGGTTTGGTTCTAGTCTATGAAGATGCAGAAAAGTCAAATTTTCAAGGTATGAGAGTTGACTTTTAGAATGTGATGTTTTCTGGTGAATGTGAGGGTTTGGACAACTTTAATGCATCATATGTGATGTTTTTAAGGTGTTGGTTCAAGTGTTTGGTTGTTGTATTGAGTTGTGGCAGAGTTTTTGCAAGGCAAATTATTTTTCACAAGGAATCAACTTCTACCACTTGCAAGAAGATGGTGATTAGAGAAATGAGAGACATTCAACTTGGTTTTTAGTTGATTCTGGTGTTGTTTGGATGTTAGGAGTGTGTTCTATTTATAGGCAAGCTTGGAGAATGAGAGGTATGGGTAGATTGTGCCAACTTGCCAAGTTTCCCATTTTCGGAGGCAAAATGAGCAAATCCAACTTGGGATTTCTTTTCTTAGCATGAGCAACCTTCCTATGTATTTCAACATCACCAATAGCCTGGAAATAGTTGACATGAAGTCAAGGAACGAGATTAGTTGATGTAATAGCTGAGGTGTATCAGAAAATGAAAAAAAATTCTCTCTCCTTGCCACTTGCATCCACTTGCTTGAATAAACAAATCAAATGATCCAATCTCTGGTTTTTGCTCGTGGTAATCCATTGTAATCTCATCAATTAAGTCCTTGCTCTCTTCGATTCTCCCTAACCATAAAGGCTGTGAAAATGCTCCTGTACTTTTTAAAAATCCCAAATATGATCTACAATGTTCATGTTTGTCCAAAGTTCAGATTCCAAAGGGAACTAGGTCTAAAATTTTCATGAAGTTGGCTGCAAAACTTAACTTACAAGTAAAAAAACAAGAAAATTTTCTAAGTGTGGAAATCCTTCACAACTTAATGAACTCATAACTCAAAATCTATGCATTTTTGGACATCAACCCTCTAGGAAACTTTTGTAGGATGAGCTTTCCAACCAGCTTTGGACCATTCATTTTGGATGTGTGGTTTGAGAGTTATGACCATTGCAAATAAGCTTGTAATTAGGGTTTTTCATAAACCCTAATTTCTTGATTCATAAGTTATTCGTCAATTCTTGATTAAGTCTTCACCAAACTCATTAGTTATACATAACATGATGTTGGAAACCTTGATTGCTTTAATTTGGGGTAAAAACCCTAAAAGTCAAAGAGTTGACTTTCCAGACAAACGAACGAAATAGTTGAAATCTTCAGGATTGATCCTTAGTGTTCTGGGTTTTTTTAAACCTTTCATACTTCTTGAGGGGACTTCAATAAGTCGTAGAAACATCATGGACCATGGTTCAAGCTTTGGAAACCCATTTAGACCAAACGTCAAACTACAATCGACTTTTTCAACTAGAAACCCTAATTAGGATTCTGCACAGCACTGCTTCAATTCTCTTGGTAACAACCTCAAATAACACTTGTTCTTGATAAGATATGAACCTCTTGATGATATGAAGACTTGATATACAGAAGATTAATCCAAAACCTTAACTGATCAGTCCACGTGATTCTTAATTTTAATAGTGTGAATCCCTAATTCATCTGCATCTTGACAAAGACTAACTTGAAAGAGGTTAGGGTTATATAACATATGCTTGATGCACCTAGAACGATAATGGAATCTAGGGGTCAAAATTTGGGGTATGAAAGTTGCCCCTACTTAAATATCTTTACCATATGGCAATGAGAAATAACGATCTCCATAGAATCATGGTGAAAGGTATTTAAATGTAGCAAACCAAAATTTTTTGCCTTAGATACGATGGGATGTAAAAAGATAAATGTTGGTCATGAAATGAATTCTAAGAATGATGCTTTATGATGCTTTAGTGCAAGAAAATGCTGACACGCGAGCAAAAGAAAAAAGAAGAGCAAAACAACGAGTAACCACCCACTGGGAACACAGACACACTAGGGAGAGATCCAAAGCATACCAGCCAATAGTTCAGACATGACTAATGACGGTACTTTAAGGGGATCCTCCATACAGGGTATAGGGAACAAAAACTCCACCGGGGAAGACAAATCTCCACTGGGGAAATGCAAATCCATCCGGAAGATGCATCAAGGGAGACAAGGATAAGAAGCCACACAGGGGAACGAAAGTCAACAGACTCGGACTCCAACTGGGGATTCAAAAGATAAGAGCCACAATCCCTATTAAGGAACAACAAAAATGGGGACTTTCCTTTCAACGAAGAGTTTAAACGGGATCTTCAGGAAAAGACTAGAAACAAGACCAAACTCACCGGGGATGCTAGTGACTACTAGACCTCCAAGACCTGTTGGGGACATCTAGGGATGTTGGTCACAACCAACTATCCTAAAAGTACAGAAAAAGCTCTGCCAATAATCATTGGGCTTTCAAAAGGGATGGGTGACAACCACAACCTACCAATGACCATTGGGTTTCAAATGATGCCAGTAACCACTGTACTTATAAGGGAAAAAAGATGTAGTTTACAACCATATTCCAATAACAATTGGGTTTCAAACAGTGCCAATAACTACTGGACTTCATGGGGAGATGTTGGTAACAACCAACAATCAAAGAACACAACAGAGTTGGATGAAATTGTCAATAACCATTGGACTTAACAATTCCAGTAACCACTGGAGTTTCGAGAGGATACAAGTAACGACCAAACACTCCACTATCAATAACAATGAGTTTTTAATTAATGCCAGTAACTACTGGAATTTCTTGGGGATTGGTGACAACCAAAACAGTGATACCAATAACAATTGGATTTTAAGCAATGCCAGTAACTACTGGACTTCCAAGAGGATATGGTGACAACCAAATCAGTGATACTAATAACAATTGGATTTTAAGTAATGCAAGTAACTACTGGACTTTAGATATGGTGACGACCAAATCAACGATACCAATAACGTTTGAATTTAAAAAAACACCAGTAACTACTGGACTTTCAATAGATATGGTGACGACCAAATCAACAATACCGGTAACAATTGGATTTAAAAAAAAAAACGCTAGTAACTACTGGACTTTTAAGGAGGATATGGTAACAACCAGATCGGAGATACCAATAACAATTGGATTTTACACAAAACACCAGTCAAAACATTACTAGACTTTTAAGGCGGATATGATAACAACCAAATCATCGATACCAATAAAAATTGGATTTTAAACAGAACGCCAGTCAAAACATTACTGGACTTTTAAGGTGGATATGGTAACAACCAAATCAGCGATACCAATAACAATTGAATTTTAAACAATGTCAGTCAACGCATTACTGGACTTTCGAAGTGGATATGATGACAACCAAATCGGCAGTACCAATAACAATTGGATTTTGAGGGATACCATTAACTATTGGAATCAATTCATGTTAGATTTCACGATAAGCTTGGCAATCAAAAGCCAAAGCAGCTTGAAATTTCTGCAGATAGAGAAGTCCTTCTCACAGACTCTGAAGATTCAGAGGCAGACAAAGCTCAAGCAAAAGCACCAGAAGCAACGTCAGATGCTACTCCTTTGACTGCTCAGATGGGCAGCTTGACAATTTCTGAAGAACCAACTGTTAAAGGATTATCCAGAATCAAAGCCTCTCATCCATAGGAAATGATAATTGGAAAGAAGGATGACCCTATCAGAACAAGATCCTTTCTCATATCATCTGGAACGTCATTATTTGGTTTGGTATCAATCATTGAACCTACCTCTGTGGATGAGGCTCTGAAAGATAATGATTGGATACTTTCTATGCAAGATGAGCTTAACCAATTCACAAGGAATGATGTTTGGGATCTGGTTCCAAGACCAAATGGGTTCAATATCATTGGAACAAAATGGGTTTTCAGAAACAAGTTGAACGATCAAGGAGAAGTTATCAGAAACAAGGCTAGGCTGGTTGCTCAAGGATATAGTCAGCAAGAAGGTATAGATTACACAGAGACATATGCTCTTGTGGCAAGGAGTTTGCTCAATCTATGCAGGAAAATTTTGAAATGAGCATGATGAGAGAACTCAGATTCTTTATGGGAATTCAAGTAAATCAAACTCCAAAAGGCACCTACATACATCAGACAAAGTATGTAAAGGAGCTTCTGAAGAAATTCAACATGACAGAAAGTAAGCTAGCAAAGACTCCTATGCATCCAACAAGCACTCTAGGTAAAGAAAAGGTAAGTAAAAAGGTAGATCAGAAGCTCTACAGAGGTATGATTGGTTCTCTTCTGTACTTAACTGCTTCTAGACCTGATATCCTCTTTAGTGTTTGTCTATGTGCTAGATTCCAATCAGATCCTAGAGAATCTCACTTAACAGTTGTTAAGAGGATTATGAGGTATTTTAAAGGTACTACTAACGTGGGTTTGTGTTACAGAAGATCTGATGAATACAAATTAGTTGGATTCTGTGATGCTGATTATGCTGGAGACAAAATAGAATGTAAAAGTACTTCTGGAAGTTGTCAGTTTCTGGGAAGTCATCTGATCCCATGGTTCAGCAAGAAGCAACCCACAATAACACTTTCAACAACAGAAGCATACTATATTGCTGCTACTGGTTGTAGCACACAAATGCTCTGGATGAAAAGTCAACTAGAAGATTATCAGATACATGAGAGTAACATTTCTATCTTCTGTGATAATACTTCTGCTATTTTCCTATCCAAAAACCCTATTTTGTATTCTAAGGCAAAGCATATAGAAATTAAGCATCATTTCATCAGAGACTATGTTCAGAAGGAAATTATAAGCTTAAACTTTGTTGATACAGACCATCAATGGGATAATATCTTTACAAAACCCCTTGCTGAAGATAGGTTTAAATTTATTCTGAAGAATATTAGTATGGATTTTTGTTCAGAATAAAACTATTATTCAGAAGCACATTTATTCAGATGAAATATGATTAATGTCTATATTCTGAAGTAATTCATCTGATTATTTCTTTTAGTACGTTATTTATTCTTTGTGAAACTCTGAACTAACAAGTCTCAGAAGATCTGAGCGTTGATTAACGTTTCTTATTCTAAAGAGATTCAGAGGCATACTGTTAGATGCAAAATTTCACATATTTGACCTATCAAATGTTGGCATTTTTCACTCATTTTCGTCAATTAAGTGTTGAAAACCACTCTTGTTTTGGTTGGTTTGCAACATTATGAGAAAATCTCTTGGTACCTTTGATTTGTGTGTTATTGTGCAAGAATTAGGCACAAAACAAGTGAAAAGTAAGACACAAGAAATGGGCAAGGAAACCAAGACAACATGCAAAAACCACCAAAATGCTGTCACCTCGCTAGCAGCTCGCCTAGCGAGCAAGTAGCGAACGAGCCCAGAATTGAACAGATCTGAAAGTGCCAAAAGTTCGCGTTCGCTAGTTGTTCGCCTAGCGAACGTGACAGATCCTGAATGTGTATTTAAGTGATTTTCTTGTATTTTTAGGTCATAACTTCATTTTTGGGAAAAAAAACTTGGTATTGTAACATTTTGGAACATCAGAACTCATCTCTCTTCATTCCTTGAGAGATAGAGAAACACAAAACCATAAGAGGGAGGAGGTAATATCTTCGATCTCTTGTTGGGGTTTGGATTGTAATCTTTTGATATCTTATGTATTTCATCTAATTTATGTTTGTGAACTAGTTTTGATTCTCTATTGATTGATTATCTTTGGTTGCTTGTATGTGGGTCTTGACAAAACCATTTCACATCTTTAATCTCATTTTCTTCTATCAATGAACAAACTTTTGACATGGCTTTGAAGTTGATATTCATTGTATCTTCCATGGTGTTGTGTTGATTAAGTAGCATGAGTAGCATGGGTAGGATCGATATGATATTGTGTGGGTATGTGATAATAGTGATAAAGAACGATGTTCACCGACATTTGGCAGATTAGATGAATACATGTAAAAAGGGTTAAGCGTGTGTACGTATTCTGATCATTGTATTTTATATGAAACAACCATTTATCTGATATGGGTGTTATCTTTGCTTTCCTGTTAATCTTTGATTTGAATCGTGATATAGATATACTTTTCGGATCTGGATCTAGGATGATTGTCGGTTAGGTCCTAATTGCTATTGATAGATTTAGGCTTAGCATTTGCGTGAGTATCAGATCTTAATGCTCTGTGTTGTGTTTTTGTTGGGTGAGAGATCACCAATGAGACAACACAATTGTTCTTTCGATGCCGCGTTAGAGATAAGCTTTGTCGTGTGTGATACGTGATGATATTAGAGGAATGATTGTGTTGTGTTTAATTTGATCAGAAGAATGCATGTGTTATCAATTGATGAAATCCAATCCCAATAAGGCTCCATTTATATTTCAGTCTTTAGTTTATAATTTCTGTTTTTATTTATGGTTCCCTGAACCTTTTAAACCAAAACTTTTGAACAGTAAGTTTAGAAATGTAGAAATCGTTGAACGGTGTTCAGATCGCACTAATCCCTGTGGAGACGACAAAACTGGGTACTTAATACATTTTGCTTGCTGCTTTACCGCTTCAACAAAATGGCGCCGTTGCCGGGGATTGGTGTTGAGATTTTGAAGTGCATTGCAACGGTTCTATGTTTTTAAGCTTTGTATATATTGTATATATTGTTTCTTTTTATGTTTTTTCTAGTATGTACAGGAATGACGACAACTCCTTTTAGAGTGGTTGCTATCGGTATAAAAGTATTCAATGAAGTTTCGACCGAGTTTGGACGGTGATGATAGTATGGAACAAGTGAATGTTGTCAAGGTACATGGTTTCGTTTGTTTAGAATTTTAGAATGCTTAAGAACTTAAGTCTTTGTGCAAATGAAATTTGTTCTTTTGGCAACTTGTTTGAATGATTGTTTCACTTAGGACCAAAAACCATAATTTGTGAGAAAGCTTCCATTGTTTACTAAATGCTGGATTTCTGATAAACTTTGTTGATTCATATGATTCATGCTTTATCTTGTTATCATTGTAAATTTGTGGAAGCATTAGAAATGATCAAGACACTTGTTTTTATTGAGCACAACCAGTTCCAAATGCAACTTACCCGTGAGTAGAGAGAATTCGTTAACCCCTTTGAGCCTAAACAATGTGAATGTCATTCTTAATTTTGAGAGATTCTAAAATTTTTCTTGAACCCGTGAATTTGTTTTAATTGTCTTCTTTGCCATAAAAAGCTAAGAGCATTCACTTAAGGGTTCAGTAAAAGTTAAGTTGGGGCGAATGAAAAAGGAAGATAGTAGGTTGTTACAACTTTTGAAAAATTCAAGCAAGCACCCCAAAAAAAATTGTTGTGTGAATATGAAAAAAGAAAAGAAAAAGAATGCTTGCTTGGAAAAGAAAAAAATAGTGAAAGAATAAGTTGTGAAATAAGAGTTTGGAAGGTTTGCAATCGAAAAACAAATGGAATGAAGTTGAGGTGTGTAAATAACGTGTTTGGTGAATGTCTCTTTTGCATCGAAAATTTCGTTTCAATGACCTTAGAAATGTCCCTTGTTTGTAAACCCGACCAAGCTACAACCTTAAAGACCTTAGTGATCTTTTTGCTTCCATATTTTTGCTATTGATTGTTAGATTTTATATGAATTAAATTGATATTGGCATTGTTTGTTAGTGGAGTGAAATTGTCCCCGCGGTTGCAAACGCGTAATTTCTTCAATCCTTATTCGAAGAGGAGAGATAGGGTGATTTATTCATGAAAAACATAGTTGTTGATTGATACATGACTTTATATTTTCTTTAAGAAGTTAGTTCTTTTGCATTGTTTGATTTTAAACATTTGAAACCATGGCTTGTTTGCATCATTTGTGTTTGAGCCAATTTTATCCATTCTTGGATGAATCTTAGTCTTGAGTAAATCCTCTTGTTGCAAAATGAGAGACATACTTTGCTTGAGGACAAGAAAAAAGCTAGTTGGGGCGAGTTGTTAGATGTAAAATTTCACTTATTTGATCTATCAAATGTTGGCATTTTTCACTCATTTTCGTCAATTAAGTGTTGAAAACCACTCTTGTTTTGGTTGGTTTGCAACATTATCAGAAAAGCTCTTGGTACCTTTGATTTGTGTATTATTGTGCAGGAATTAGGCACAAAACAAGTGAAAAGTAAGACACAAGAAATGGGCAACGAAACCAACACAACATGCAAAAACCACCAAAATGCTGTCAGCTCGCTAGCAGCTTGCCTAGCGAGCAGGTAGCGAACGAGCCCAGAATTGAACAGATTTGAAAGTGCCAAAAGTTTGCGTTCACTAGTTGTTTGCTAGTTGTTCGCCTAGCGAACGTGACAGATCCTGAACGTGTATTTAAGTGATTTTCTTGTATTTTTAGGTCATAACTCCATTTTTGGGAAAAAAAAACTTGGTATTGTAACATTTTGGAACATCGGAACTCATCTCTCTTCATTTCTTGAGAGAGAGAAACATAAAACCCTAAGAGGGAGGAGGTAAGATCTTCGATCTCTTGTTGGGGTTTGGATTGTAATCTTTTGATACCTTATGTATTTCATCTAATTTATGTTTGTGAACTAGTTTTGATTCTCTATTGATTGATTATCTTTGGTTGCTTGTATGTGGGTCTTGAAAAAACCATTTCACATCTTTAATCTCAAATTTTCTTCTATCAATGAACAAACTTTTGACATGGCTTTGAAGTTGATATTCATTGTATCTTCCATGGTGTTGTATTGATTAAGTAGCATGAGTAGCATGGGTAGGATCGATATGATATTGTATGGGTATGTGATAATAGTGATGAAGAACGATGTTCACCAATATGATATTGTGTGGGTATCTGATCATTGTATTTTATATGAAACAACTGTTTATCTGATATGGGTGTTATCTTTGCTTTTCTGTTAATCTTTGATTTGAATCGTGATATAGATATGCTTTTCGGATCTGGATCTAAGATGATTGCCAGTTAGGTTCTAATCGCTAGAGATAGATTTAGACTTAGCATTTGCGTGAGTATCAGATCTTAATGCTCTGTGTTGTTTTTTTGTTGGGTGAGAGATCACCAATGAGACAACACAGTTGTTCTCTCGACGCCGCGTTAGAGATAAGCTTTGTCGTGAGTGATACGTGATGATATTAGAGGAATGATTGTGTTGTGTTTAATTTGATCAGAAGAATGCATGTGTTATCAATTGATGAAATCCAATCCCAACAAGGCTCCGTTTATATTTCAGTCTTTAGTTTATAATTTCTGTTTTTATTTATGGTTCCCTGAACCTTTTAAACCAAAACTTTTGAACAGTAAGTTTAGAAATGTAGAAATCGTTGAACGGCGTTCAGATCGCACTAATCCCTGTGGAGACGAAAAAAATGGGTACTTAATACATTTTGCTTGCTGCTTTACCGCTTCAACACATATCTACATCAAACACGTGTCACATGAAATCTGAAAAGGTGGAGTGTAAACAATGAGACGTCGTTTAGAGGTACTGTTTGAATTCTCAATTTCTCGTTTTCCTCCCCACGTTTGTCAGTATCATTTAATGCTTTTAAATCATTATTCTTTTTGATGTGATTTTTTTGTTTTAAATTAATTGAATTAAATGCTGAACGTGTGAATGTGTGCCCTAATTTTTGCCCCTTTATATTCCACAACACAACACTTCTCACACTTTTCACTCTCTCTCACTTATATGCATTTTTGCTTGCTTCATTGCTTCTTCCTCTCTCCCAAACCCACATCTCAAAGAAGATCTCGTTATCTCACCACATCAACAATGGCAACTTCATCTTCAACCTCTCAACAGTTTGAACCAATAATGGCTGCAGTTTCATCTTCTAATATGGGTTCTGCTCCGTTCAAAGAACTTGTAAGAAATCTTCTCACACCTGTTGATGAACTGGAAGTTCTATGTGAGTTCTTGATGGATTTTAGAAGTATTGCTGCAAATGGATTTGATTTGCGTCCAACTGTGTCATCACAAGGATGGACAAAGTATTTTGACAGACTGATAGGTTCAGTTTATCCTTGCTTGGTCAAAGAATTTTGGATCCATGCCACCGTCTACCCCAAATTCATCGTTTCTTCAGTTCTGGGTAAAGAGATTATCATCGCTGAAGATCTGATTCGCAAGTTGATAGGTTATCAGGAAACAAATGGCGTAACTTGTAACGCCCATTTTAACTATTTAAGTTTTCCCGTGTTATGTTATTATCGACATGCCTTGTGTGGAAAGTTGTTGAGGAAATAAGGAGCATAGTATTAATATTATATAATCGATAAGATAATAATTAATAATTAATATTAATGTCGATATTAATATTAATATTATTATTATTATTATTACTATTAATATTGGTATTATGGGGTTTTAATATTAATTTTGGAAATAAGAAAATGAGGAAATATTATTATTGGAATTAAAAAGAGGATTTTTGGGGTATTAGGGACAATTGTGGAAATTGGAAAAGGAATAGAGAGAAAGAGCACGCATGAGAAGAAAAGCACGGTAGAAGTGAAAAAGGAGGAAGAACGATCAAGAAGAACACGCTTGAGCTAGAAAAAGAGAGAGCTGGTTGGAGGAAGAAGCAAGAGGAAATAGGCTGTGGAATTCTTGAAGTTTCTTCGATCAGAGCTGCATTTGAGGTAAGGGGGGAAGAATTAGTTAAATTTCGATAATGCATGAATAATTGGTATAAGGGGATTTCACTAACCCCATAGGTTTTTGATGAATTGAATTGATATGTTGTTGTGATTTTGATTGCTGCTGAGATGATTTATCCACTGCATGTAGATGTTGGGTTAATTTGGGGTTTCTGGTAGTTTACTGTTTTAAGCCGGAAGTTGATTAATTGAGTAGAACTGAAGTTTTATCGGAGGGAATGGAGAATAGATTTTGGAGTTAAGTCTTAGAATGTTGGTTAGTTGTGTTAGAATCTGGTTTGCGCGTAATCGGGCAAATTCGGAGAGAGTTACTGTTTCTGCACAGTGGGATTTTTCTGAAATCGCAGGTATTCACTGGGCGAATGAGGGGGGGCGAGCCTTCGCTAGGCTTCGCCAGGCGAACTAGGCAGTGACTGCTACCAGTAGCTACTGTCTGGCTTTGCCAGGGGTTTCGCTGGGCGAGCTCCAGCGAGTATTCGCTGTGGGGTTTCGCCAGGCGAATGTGCCAGCGAGCCCGACAGCAGTTTGTGCTTTACTGCTGTTCTGTTTTGATTCCTTTGTAGTTTTGCACCCTTGCTGGTCATGTTTGATGATGAGCTTATTAGCGAGCTGAGGTGAGCGTACGTGTAGTGTCGGAATGTGAATTTCGTGACATTCGTGTGAGTATGATATTTGAATTGGTGTATGTTATGGTACATGTATGTGGTGATGTATGGAATATATGCAAATAAATATAAGCACATGTGATGTGTGATGAAATGGATCAGTAGGATCGTATGCACCTTGTGTGCTTGATGTGTATGTGATGTATGATGAAATGGATCAGTAGGATCGTGTGCACCGTGAGAGCTTGTGTTGTTGTGTATTGGTGTCTTGCATAGCATGTGGACGGGATTTGAATCATTTCTCAGATGGGGCGTATATGATTCACCCGCGCTCCAAATGGGGAGCGTGGACGGGATTTGAATCATTGCTCAGATGAGGCGTATATGATTCACCCGTGCTCTAAATGGGGAGCGTGGTAGGGATAGATCGTTGCTCAGATAGAGTGTATGCGATCTATCCTGAGATTGATTATATGGGCTCAGGAGGAGCATGGTAAGGATAGATCGTTACTCAGATGGAGTGTATGCGATCTATCCTGAGATTGATTATATGGGCTCAGGAGGAGCGTGGTAGGGATAGATTGTTGCTCAAATGGAGTGTATGTGATCTATCCTGAGTTTGAGTCGGTACCGCATATCATTGTGTCGAGTAACATGTGTTGCATTGTTATGTGTATTGTGTTGGCATGGGACAGTAGGTCTGGATTTGACGTATGTGAAATGATGTTTATATGTTTCTGCCTTTATTCATGTACATTATTACCGTTATATTTTGATCGTGATTTCTCACCCCTCGTTGTTATTGTTGTTGTGGTCTGTGCTTCTTCGGAAGTACAGACAATCCAGGTGCGTAACTAGCTTGGATTGTGGCGAGTCGAGTCGTAGGGATTCTCTGATACGTAACACAGGGCTTTTGGGAGTTATTTATCTGTTTGACGGTTATGTTTGACTCCGTGTCTTATCATGTTTTGTGGGATCTGTTGATATATATATGTTTGTCTGTTTTGGGCAGATGGCTGAATTGATGTAGATGATGTTTATGTATATATGTTTACGAGATAAACTTTTTCCGCTGCATCATTGTTGAAAATTATTTGGAAGAAATGTTTTGTGAAATTTTTGCGATAAGTGACATCCCGTTTTGGGGAGAACTCTGATAATTGTCTGATGTAGTTGTCTTGTTTTAATTTTGGGAAACGGGGTGTTACAAGCTGGTATCAGAGCAGGTCGGTCCGTCCGGCCAGTGTAGTAGTTGAGTCTGTCTATAGGATAGAGTTTGTTATTTTTTCTGTTAACCTGATAACACGAAATCGTATATATATTTTGATGCATAATTCAACTAAAGTTTAACTGTTTTCGATCCGATTTCGGGTTACTTCCGTGTTGTTTGTCTGATGTTTTGCAGGTATTTAACGATCACGTCTAAACAAGGCAATATGAAGAAAAGAAGCAATCTCAGATGAAATATGGACGAAAAAAGAGTGAAAACATCATGAAAAGCGCAGAAGGCTGTTTTTGCTGATGTGACGACCGTCACAGCTCCATGACGACCGTCACACGGGTGACGACCGTCACACCTTGTGACGACCGTCATGCAGGCAAAAACGCCTCACTTCAATTGCACGTTAAAGAAGCAGTTCCAAGTCCCAAATAGTGGACCACTACTCCCTGATTTTCTGCCTCAAAGTCCACTCTCTCCAATTATAACCGTTAGAATTCCATTTCTATAAAAGGGGAAGAAGGGGACCTCAGAAAGGGAGCCGCATTCATACAACGAAGTGCTGCCAAATTTATTTCCAGAGCAAACCTTTCCAGTTTAATATTCTTATTTATTTCTCTTTACTTTTTCTGCATTCCTTTCATTCTTCTGTAATTTCTACTTTTATTTTACGATCAAATTGGCATAAAGACCAGAATCCTGCCAACATGTGTGGAGGATCTGCCCAAAGGCCAATTGGAATATTTACAGGTTTCTCATTTCAATCGTAATTCCAGTTTTATTATAATGCATATTATTATTTATTGTTTTTATTTATGTTTTATCTTTCCCAAATCCATGTCTAGCTAAATTTAAGTAATCGATATGTAGTAATAATTCCAAAGGGATTTGATAATAACTGGTTGAAAATTCTCTTTTCAAAAGTAATTTATGGTCTGAGTGTTTAAAATTAATTTACTGAATAAACTTCGTCGCGAAAGCGAGAACTTATTTAAAAGTAGTTTTGCCACGAAAGTGGGAAATTAATTAAGATACGAACCAACAAGCGAAAGCTGCGGTAAGATCAGATAGTAAACGCGAGTCATTCATTTTAATAACAGCGAAAGCACTTTAAAATGAATTAGAACTTAGAGATTTCCAAAAAATAATTTAAACCCCGAATGGGATACGAAAGTGTACGTTTGGCCCTTAGAATTATGATTAGCGTCAATAACCATCGTGAGGCGAGAGTCTTCAAATCACCATTTTCTACTTAAATAAATTCTGAAAATGATTTCATACACCGGTAACTTGTCAAATCCCCGAAGAACATAATTACTGCATATCGATTCAATTAATTATAATCTAAGTAACAGTCTTAGTTTCCCTTTTAGTGACAATCTTATTCCCTTAAACATATTCTACCTAGCTAAACATAGTAACTCCCGAGAACACTAGTTTGATTACGAGTCCCTGTGGGATCGATATCTATTATTACTACGCGATAGACTGTGCACTTGCAGTTAGGTTGTATTAGATATAGAAAGTCGCGATCAAGTTTTTGGCGCCGTTGCCGGGGACCCGTTTAGTCAATAGTGTAACCTTCTGTTATGCCGTATAGACTAGGTTAACAATTTTCATTTTTCCTTTACTAGTGATGCCGATTGTATGCCAAGTAATCGCCCACAAGGCGATATCTTGAAACCTTCAGTCGCAGAACTAGAACGCTTCTTACATCTAAGAAGCCGAATCATTGAGTACCAACTCAAACATAACATTCCCGATCCTCTCACTCCCATTCCCAAATCTGAAGAAGAACCAAACATGGCTGAAGGACCTCCAAACAAACCGCTGAAGGCATACGCTACACCCTCTCAGATGGAGCCTAGAAGTAGCATTGCTGCCCCAGCTATTACCCGAAATGATTTTGAGCTGAAACCTTCATTGCTGTCAGCTGTACAACAAAACCAATTCTCAGGAAACGCAACTGAGGATCCGAACGAACATCTAACGAAGTTTGTACAATATGCGGACACAGTGAAAGCAAATGGAGTAACTCCAGACGCGATAAGACTTCGTCTTTTCCCATTCTCTCTTAGAGACAGAGCGTGGACATGGTTACAATCTTTACCATCCAACTCCGTTACGACGTGGGAACAATTGAAGAACGTCTTCTTAGCGAGATATTTTCCGCCAAGCAAAACTGCTATGCTTAGAGCTCAAATCAACGGATTTCGACAGAAAGATACTGAATCTCTTTACGAAGCATGGGAACGATTCAAAGATATGATGAGAACATGTCCTCACCACGGTCTAGAAGACTGGGTGACAATCCATACTTTTTATAATGGGCTTTTATACAATACTAGATTGACAATAGACGCCGCTGCGGGCGGTGCACTTATGGATAAGCCATACGATGAAGCCTATCAACTAATCGAAAACATGTCTCAAAACCATTGCCAATGGGGAGGTGAACGCACTCCAATAGAGAAAACCACAGCGAAAGGTGGGATGTACGAGATCAGCAGCCTTGAAAAGTTCAACGCTAAAGTAGATGCTCTAGCACAGAAGATTGATAGTCTGACCGTCAACCCCACTGCAACTGTCGCTGCCGTAACTCCAAATTGCGAGTTATGCGGAAGCACCACTCATAATGCGCCCGAATGCCCATTGCTAGCCAGAATCCCACCAGACCAGGTAAATTATGCTCAAGGAAATCCTTACGCAAATACCTACAACCCAGGTTGGCGAAATCATCCAAACTTTTCTTACAAAAGTGAAAATGCATTGCAAATGCCTACTGCTCCGCCAGGATATCAGAAACCAGCTGCTGCTCAGACTGCACCTAGGAAATAAAACCTCGAGTTGATGATGGAAAAATTCATAGCTACTCAAGCTCAAACAAACAAAGAATTCCTGAATCAAAACATACACACTAGCGAGCAAATTAAACAGTTGACCGGAAAAGTAGACGTTTTAGCCACCCACAATAAAATGTTAGAAACACAGATATCACAAGTGGCTCAACAACAAGCCTCTGCTGCCGCACCCGCTGGCACATTTCCTGGACAACCCGAACAGAATCCAAAAGGCCAAGCAAATGCTGTAATACTAAGAAGTGGAAAAGAATTGGACGAACCGATCGATCCGAGGACCGAAAACTCAGCCATGCAACAAAAACCAACTGAACAAGCAGAAAAGGAATTCGAGTTAGAGAAGAAGGAAAACGACGAGAAGGAGGATACCGCAAGTGAAAAAACTCAAGCACCTCCAGCGCCATATAAACCACCTATTCCTTATCCTCAAAGACTAATAAACTTCGAAACTTCAGGACAGTTTAAGAAATTTGTAGAGCTCCTTAAACAGCTGAATATTACTATTCCTTTTACAGAAGCGATAACTCAAATGCCGTCATACACTAAATTTCTCAAAGAAATCCTGTCGAATAAGAGAAAGATCGAGGATAACGAAACAGTTACACTTACTGCAGAGTGTAGCGCTATTATTCAAAACCACATGCCTCCTAAATTAAAAGACCCAGGTAGTTTCTCCATACCCTGCGTCATAGGAAAGTTCGTAATAGACAAAGCTCTATGCGATTTAGGAGCCAGTATCAGTGTTATGCCTTTATCTATATGCAAAAAGCTGAATATGGGAGACCTCAGACCAACCAAAATGTCCGTTCAATTAGCTGACCGATCAGTAAAATACCCCGTCGGAATACTGGAAAACGTTCCAGTACGCATAGGACAATTCTACATTCCAACCGACTTCATAATCATGGACATCAAGGAGGACACTGTAACCCCAATTATCCTAGGAAGACCATTCCTAGCTACAGCCGGAGCTATTATAGACGTGAAGAAAGGAAGGCTAACATTCGAAGTAGGAGAAGAAAAGATAGAGTTCATTCTCACCAAGTTCTTACAAGCACCAGCCATAGACGATACCTGCTATTTAGTAGACGAAATTGACGAATGCATAAGAGAACTTGAAAATGAAGAGACCACGTACTCAGAAATAATAAAGATTCAAATACCTGATATTTCTGAAGACGACGATTGGCGTAAACCGTATAAAGACGACAGCCTAAGCGAAAGCTTAGCACTGGCCCCAAACCACATGCCAGGTCCGAAGAACCCATCTTTAGAACTTAAAACACTACCCAAAAACCTTAGATATGAATTTCTAGACGATGAACTAAAAAGACCAGTGATAGTCAACGCCGACTTAGGACAACCAGAAACCGAAAAGTTATTAGAAGTCCTAAAGAAGTACCCCACCGCGTTAGGCTATAACATAAGCGATCTAAAAGGTATAAGCCCTTCAATCTGTATGCATCGAATTACAATAGATGAAGACTCTAAAACCTCTAGAGAGCATCAGAGAAGACTGAACCCCATCCTAAGCAATGTAGTCAGAGATGAAGTAAAGAAATTGCTAGATGCAGGAATTGTAACACCCATTTTAATTATTTAGTCATTTTATTATTATTTTAAATATTATGTGTTGGTGTGCCCTTTGGTGGGGGTGTATTTGGTGATGTTTGGTGGGTGTCCCTAATGTGGGAGGATTATTGGTGGTGTTTTGGTGAATATAATAATATAGTGTATAATATTAATATTGGTGGGAATATTATTATTATTATTATATTTATTATAGTTATTATTGTTATTAATATTATTATTATTTTGGTGAGATAATAATATTATTATTATTATTATTATTATTTTATTAAGTTATTATTATTATTATTAAGTTATTATTATTATTATTAAGTTATTATTATTATTGGGATTAGAGAATTAAAATAGAGAACGTGAGGGGTTAGTAGTTTTTACGATACATTGTGAGGAGTTAGAGAAAGTGGAAAAAGAACGATAGAAAGGAGAGAAGTGAGAAGAACGGAAAAGAGAGCGAAGAACGAAGGAACGGGGGAAAATCAGAATTGGCCAAACCTTGGAGGGTTCTTTCATCGATCAACCGATTAACAAGGTAAGGGGGGAGAAACTTGATTGGGAATGGTTTATACATGTATAGGGTAGTTGGGGATTCCTTAACCCCGTAGGAAATTGGTCGATATATGATAATATATATTGATATGTTATGATTGATGATGATTGTTGTTAATTGTATAGTAATCGTTAATGAATTGTTGTTTATGGTTGAGTTGGCATATAGGGCATATAGGGGATTTTACGGTTTTTAGGAAATTCTGTAGGGATTTTGATGTATCAATAAAGTGTTTAGGTGATGATTTTGGGATTGGGATTAGGAACCATTTAGGCTGAATTACGTGTAATGTTGGTACTGATGTTAAGGTGTGAATTGGGATAGGAGATTAGAGTTATTTGGCCTAGATAACAATCTGCAGAACTGTCAGAAAAATTGGTAAATCGCAGCATTCGCTGGGCTTCGTCTGGCGAAGGGAGGCGAAAGTTCGCCTGGCGAGCTGAGGCGAGTGGCAGCGAATAATTCAGAATTAAATCCCAAACCTAAAGGATAGGAACTTCGCCTGGCGAGTGTGGCCAGCGAAGGTTCGCCTGGCGAATGATTCCTTCGCCTGGCGAATGCACGATAGTGGAAAGGGGGCTTCGCCAGCAGGTTCGCCTGGTGAGTGCTAGCGAAGGTTCGCTACGGGGCTTCGCCTGGTGAATGTCAGCGAACGTAGCAGAACCAGAATGTGAGTGTTGTGATATTTTGGCCTTGAGCTCTGGACTTGTGTGATTCCTTTGGCCTTGATGCCATGTATGAATGATGACTGTGGGAATTAACTTGTGTACTCGGTGATAGTACATGTTTCCCGTAATAAGGACTGGTGGGCAATTAGTTGATGTATATGTGTGCAGTGATCAGTAGGATCGTGTATTCCCCGAGTGTTGGGATGTGTCTATACTTGGTGTTAGAATGTGAGATTGCTCACTGTGTGAATTTATTTATATGGTGTTGGTGTATGTTATATCTGTACATATATGCATTGATGTATGATGATATGATCAGGAGGATCGTGTGCACGTTGAGTGCCTAAATATATTAGTTCTGCATTGGTGTGTGCATATCATGGTGTTTTGGTGGGATGAATCATGTCTCAGGAGGAGCGTAAGTGATTCATCCGTACTCCTTTGTGGAGAATGGTGGGGGATAGATCATGTCTCAGGAGGAGCGTAAGTGATCTATCCAGGTTCGATTGAATGAACCAACGAGTCGGTACCGCATGCATGGTGTTGAGTTGCATTTTGCATTATAATATGTTATATTGTAATTTGAACAGTAGGTTCGTCATATGGTGTTGTTAGGGGTGAATCTTGGTGTGTTGGTGTGTTGTACTACCTTATTTATATGTATTACATTACCATTATATTTTTGATCATGTTTTCTCACCCCTTTGTTGTTGTTGTTGTGGTCTGTGCTTCTTCGGAAGTACAGATAATCCAGGTGCTTAGCTAGCTTGGATATTGGTGTGATTGTCGAGTCTAGAATGCTCTGATACGTAGCACGGGACTTGGGCGTTTTTATTTGTTTTATGTTGAACTTATATTTTATTTCCCTGTGAACGTATCAAACTTCTATTGAATTTTATTATTTAACATTCCGTTGTATTTGGAGAAAAACCTTTTTATAAGGAAACGTTGTTTTTATGTGATATCCCACTTGGGAGAATTGGAACTCTGATTTTGTTTATTTATAATGTTTATTAATTTAGATGATTTTGGGAAGTGGGGTGTTACAATTGGTATCAGAGCAGGTCGGTCCGTCCGGCCAGTGTTGTTGAGTTTGTCCTTATGGATGGAGTTGAATATCTTTTAAACCTGGTGTTGTTGTTTTGAGCAGTATGGCAGGAAGGAACGATACTGCATTGGCTGCTGCTATGCAAGCAATGGCGCAGACTGTTGCTAATCAGAATCAAACTGCAGATGCCCAATTCAGGAGGTTGGCGCAGTTTCGGAGCAACAAGCCGCCAACGTTCGAAGGGGGAATTCTGGACCCCGAAGCTGCTCAGAAGTGGCTGAAGGCAATTGAGAAGATCTTCAGGACTATGGAATGTAGCGATGAACAAAAGGTGAGGTTTGGTACTCACATGCTGGAGGGTGAGGCTGAAGCCTGGTGGGACAATAGTCGCCAAAGGTTGGAAGCTGCTGGAACTACCATTACTTGGGAGGTGGTTCGGAAAGGTTTTCTGGAGAAGTATTTCCCGGAAGATATCCGAAGCACTAAGGAAATTGAATTCTTAGAGCTGAAACAGGGTAGCATGACTGTAGCAGAATATGCTGCCAAGTTTGAGGAGCTGGTGCAGTATTGTCCCCACTATAATGTGGAAGGGGCAATGACCTCTAAGTGCTTAAAGTTTGAGAATGGACTGCGTCCAGAGATTAAGTTGGGGATTGCTTGTCAGAAGATCAAGAGCTATCCTGAGCTAGTAAGCAGGAGCAGAATCTATGATAATGATAACCGAGCAAGGATTGCGCACTACAAAGCTGTTAATGACCGTAAGGGTAAGCAGAGGTTTAGTGGTACTCCTTATAGTGTTGTTGCTGATAAGGGAAAACGTAAAGCTGTTGTTGATAAGAAGCCTAGAGATGGGAGAGCATCTGCTGAAGGGAAATGTTTTCGGTGTGGTGGTATGGGACACCGTGCTAATGATTGTCCTAATGAGGCCAAGAAATGTTTTAAGTGTGGGAAACCAGGTCATGTGATAGCTGATTGCAGAGCAACTATGCTGACCTGTTATAACTGTGGTGAGAAAGGTCATATCAGTACACATTGTGAGAAGCCGAAGAAGCCTCAAACGTCTCCGGCTGGTGGAAAAGTGTTTGCCTTGGCAGGAACTCAAGCTGCCAGTGATGAGCGTGTGATCAGAGGTACTTGTATTATCAATAATATTCCTTTGATTGCTATTATTGATACGGGTGCAACGCACTCGTTTATTTCTGTAGATTGTGTGGAGAGGATAGGTTTGGTGCCGTCCACTCTGGAGATACAGATGACTATTGAGACACCCTCTATAGGTTCAGTGACTACTTCTTTGGTATGCCTGAAGTGTCCGCTGACTATTTTCGGTAGAGAATTTGGAGTGGATCTGATTTGTCTACCACTTGGTAAGTTGGATGTTATTCTGGGTATGAACTGGTTAGAGTTCAACCGAGTCTACATCGATTGTTTTCGGAAGGAATTGTTGTTCCTGACCCCTGAAGAGGAAGTTGTGGCAAGTTCTTTGTCTAATAAAGAATTGAGGGCCTTGTTAGAAGATGAAACTAGAGTGTTTGCTTTGTTTGCAACTTTATCGATGGATAACAAAGTGCCAATGGAGGAATTAGCAGTGGTGAATGAATTTCCAGAAGTGTTTCCTGACGACATTACGGAATTGCCTCCGACGCGAGAAGTAGAATTTGGTATTGACCTTGTTCCTTGTACGAGACCTATTTCTATGGCGCCGTACAGGATTTCTGCAGTGGAATTGGCTGAGTTGAAGTCTCAGATTGGAGAATTGTTGGATAGAAAGTTTATTAGACCAAGTGTATCGCCGTGGTGAGCTCCAGTGTTGTTGGTGAAGAAGAAGGATGGTAGTATGTGTCTGTGCATCGATTACCGTCAATTGAATAAAGTGACTATTAAGAATAAGTATCCTTTACCTAGGATTGATGATTTGATGGACCAGCTGGTGGGAGCTCGTGTATTTAGTAAGATCGACTTAAGATCGGGTTATCATCAGATGAGAGTAAAAGAAGGTGATATTCAGAAGACTGCCTTTAGGACTCGATATGGACATTACGAATATGCTGTAATGCCGTTTGGAGTGACTAATGCACCGGGAGTATTTATGGAGTATATGAACAGAATTTTCCATTCTTACTTGGATCAGTTCATTGTAGTGTTTATTGATGATATATTAATTTATTTTAAATCTGATGAAGAGCATGCAGGACATCTGAGAATTGCCTTGCAAGTGTTGAAGGAAAATAAATTATTTGCTAAACTGTCAAAGTGTGACTTTTGGTTGAAGAAAGTAAGTTTCTTGGGGTATGTAATATCTGAAGATGGAATAGCGGTGGATCCGTCAAAAGTAAGTGCAGTATTGCAGTGGGAACCGCCGAAGACAGCGACAGAGATTAGAAGCTTTTTGGGGTTAGCCGGTTATTACCGCAGGTTTATTGAAGGGTTCTCTAATTTGGCGTTGCCATTAACTCAGTTGACGAGAAAGAACCAAGTTTTTGTATGGGATGCTGCTTGTGAAGAAAGTTTTGAAGAGTTGAAAAAGAGATTGACTACGGCACCGGTGTTAGTGTTACCGACTCCGAGTGAACCGTTTGTGGTGTACTGTGATGCGTCTAAGATGGGATTAGGCGGGGTTCTGATGCAGAATGGTAAAGTAGTAGCATATGCATCGCGGCAATTGAGAGTGCATGAGCGAAATTATCCGACTCATGATCTTGAATTAGCTGCGGTTGTTTTTGTGTTGAAAATTTGGAGACACTATTTATATGGTTCAAGATTTGAAGTGTTTAGTGATCATAAGAGTCTGAGATACCTGTTTGATCAGAAAGAGCTGAATATGAGGCAGAGAAGATGGTTGGAATTTTTGAAGGATTATGACTTCAGTTTGAGTTATCATCCAGGAAAGGCCAATGTAGTGGCAGATGCTTTGAGTAGGAAAGCAATTCATATGGCAGCTCTGATGGTGAAAGAAATTGAGTTAATTGAACAGTTTAGAGATTTGAGCATGGTTTGTGAGACTACTGCAGATAGTGTAATGTTGGGTATGTTGCAGGTAAATAATGACTTCTTGGATATGATTAGAGAAAATCAGAAGTTGGATGTAAAATTGGTAGATTTGATGCCTGGAGTAGGGAGTGACTCCGATAGTGACTTTAAATTGGATAGTACAGGTGTGTTGAGATTTAGAGGCAGGATTTGTGTACCAGATGATGAAGAATTGAAAAAGTCAATTTTGAGCGAAGGACATCGTAGTAGCCTGAGTATTCATCCGGGAGCTACGAAAATGTATCATGATTTGAAGAAATTATTTTGGTGGTCTGGTATGAAAAGAGACATTGCTCAATTTGTGTATGCCTGTTTGACGTGTCAGAAGTCGAAGGTAGAACACCAGAGACCTTCTGGATTTATGCAACCATTAGAGATTCCGGTTTGGAAATGGGATTGCATTACTATGGATTTTGTGACAGGTTTGCCGAATACGGCGAGAGGTTTTGATGCTATATGGGTGATTGTGGATCGATTGACGAAGTCTGCACACTTTGTGCCGCTCAATATTAGTTTTCCGTTAACGAAGCTGGCGGATATTTACATTCGGGTAATTGTGAAGTTGCATGGTGTTCCGTCCAGTATTGTGTCGGATAGAGATCCACGGTTTACTTCGGAATTTTGGAAGAGCTTGCAGGAAGCTTTGGGAACTAAGTTGAAATTGAGTTCAGCTTATCATCCGCAAACTGATGGTCAGTCGGAGAGGACTATTCAGTCGCTTGATGATTTGTTGAGAGCTTGTGTGTTAGAAAAGGGTGGTGCGTGGGATACTCATTTACCATTGATTGAGTTCACGTACAATAACAGTTACCATTCTAGTATCGGAATGGCACTGTTTGAAGCTTTGTATGGGAGGAGGTGTAGGACTCCTCTGTGTTGGTATGAAACTGGTGAGAATGTGGTGCTTGGACCAGAAATTATACAGCAGACTACAGAGACAATTCAGATGATTCGTGAGAAAATGAAAGTGTCTCAGAGTAGGCAGAAAAGTTATCATGATAATCGGAGGAAAGAGTTGGAATTCTGTGTAGGTGATCACGTATTCCTAAGAGTTAATCCGATGACTGGTGTGGGTCGTGCATTGAAGTCCAAGAAGCTGGATCCTAAGTTCATTGGACCTTATGAGATTTTGCAAAGAGTTGGTGCTGTGGCCTATAGAGTGGCGTTGCCGCCTGAGTTGTCGAATCTACATGATGTGTTTCATGTGTCGCAATTGCGAGAGTACGTTTCTGATCCATCTCATGTTATTCAGAGAGATGATGTTCAGGTTCGGGAGAATCTTACTGTTGAGACGATGCCGTTGAGGATCGAGAACCGTAAGATGAAACAGCTCCGAGGGAAGGAAATACCTTTGGTGAAGGTAGCGTGGGGAGATGCTGCAGGAGGCAGTGTGACCTGGGAGTTGGAAAGCAGGATGCGAGAAGCGTATCCGGAGCTATTTCCATCAGGTAAATTTCGAGGACGAAAATAATTAAAGTGGGGGAGAGTTGTAACACCCATTTTAATTATTTAGTCATTTTATTATTATTTTAAATATTATGTGTTGGTGTGCCCTTTGGTGGGGGTGTATTTGGTGATGTTTGGTGGGTGTCCCTAATGTGGGAGGATTATTGGTGGTGTTTTGGTGAATACAATAATATAGTGTATAATATTAATATTGGTGGGAATATTATTATTATTATATTTATTATAGTTATTATTGTTATTAATATTATTATTATTTTGGTGAGATAATATTATTATTATTATTATTATTATTATTTTATTAAGTTATTATTATTATTATTATTAAGTTATTATTATTATTGGGATTAGAGAATTAAAATAGAGAACGTGAGGGGTTAGTAGTTTTTACGATACATTGTGAGGAGTTAGAGAAAGTGGAAAAAGAACGATAGAAAGGAGAGAAGTGAGAAGAACGGAAAAGAGAGCGAAGAACGAAGGAACGGGGGAAAATCAGAATTGGCCAAACCTTGGAGGGTTCTTTTATCGATCAACCGATTAAAAAGGTAAGGGGGGAGAAACTTGATTAGGAATGGTTTATACATGTATAGGGTAGTTGGGGATTCCTTAACCCCGTAGAAAATTGGTCGATATATGATAATATATATTGATATGTTATGATTGATAATGATTGTTGTTAATTGTATAGTAATCGTTAATGAATTGTTGTTTTTGGTTGAGTTGGCATATAGGGCATATAGGGGATTTTACGGTTTTTAGGAAATTCTGTAGGGATTTTGATGTATCAATAAAGTGTCTAGGTGATGATTTTGGGATTGGGATTAGGAACCATTTAGGCTGAATTACGTGTAATGTTGGTACTGATGTTAAGGTGTGAATTGGGATAGGAGATTAGAGTTATTTGGCCTAGATAGCAATCTGCAGAACTGTCAGAAAAATTGGTAAATCGCAGCATTCGCTGGGCTTCGCCTGGCGAGTGTTGGCGAAGCATCGCCTGGCGAAGGGAGGCGAAAGTTCGCCTGGCGAGCTGAGGCGAGTGGCAGCGAATAATTCAGAATTAAATCCCAGACCTAAAGGGTAGGAACTTCGCCTGGCGAGTGTGGCCAGCGAAGGTTCGCCTGGCGAATGATTCCTTCGCCTGGCGAATGCACGATAGTGGAAAGGGGGCTTCGCCAGCAGGTTCGCCTGGCGAGTGCTAGCGAAGGTTCGCTACGGGGCTTTGCCTGGCGAATGTCACTGAACGTAGCAGAACCAGAATGTGAGTGTTGTGATATTTTGGCCTTGAGCTCTGGACTTGTATGATTCCTTTGGCCTTGATGCCATGTATGAATGATGACTGTGGGAATTAACTTGTGTACTCGGTGATAGTACATGTTTCCCGTAATAAGGACTGGTGGGCAATTAGTTGATGTATATGTGTGCAGTGATCAGTAGGATCGTGTATTCCCCGAGTGTTGGGATGTGTCTATACTTGGTGTTAGAATGTGAGATTGCTCACTGTGTGAATTGATTTATATGGTGTTGGTGTATGTTATATCTGTACATATATGCATTGATGTATGATGATATGATCAGGAGGATCGTGTGCACATTGAGTGCCTAAATATATTAGTTCTGCATTGGTGTGTGCATATCATGGTGTTTTGGTGGGATGAATCATGTCTCAGGAGGAGCGTAAGTGATTCATCCGTACTCCTTTGTGGAGAATGGTGGGGGATAGATCATGTCTCAGGAGGAGCGTAAGTGATCTATCCAGGTTCGATTGAATGAACCAACGAGTCGGTACCGCATGCATGGTGTTGAGTTGCATTTTGCATTATAATATGTTATATTGTAATTTGAACAGTAGGTTCGTCATATGGTGTTGTTAGGGGTGAATCTTGGTGTGTTGGTGTGTTGTACTACCTTATTTACATGTATTACATTACCATTATATTTTTGATCATGTTTTCTCACCCCTTTGTTGTTGTTGTTGTGGTCTGTGCTTCTTCGGAAGTACAGATAATCCAGGTGCTTAGCTAGCTTGGATATTGGTGTGATTGTCGAGTCTAGGATGCTCTGATACGTAGCACGGGACTTGGGCATTTTTATTTGTTTTATGTTGAACTTATATTTTATTTCCCTGTGAACGTATCAAACTTCTATTGAATTTTATTATTTAACATTCCGCTGTATTTGGAGAAAAACCTTTTTATAAGGAAACGTTGTTTTTATGTGATATCCCACTTAGGAGAATTGGAACTCTGATTTTGTTTATTTATAATGTTTATTAATTTAGATGATTTTGGGAAGTGGGGTGTTACAGGAATCATCTATCCGATCTCCGATAGTGAATGGGTTAGCCCAGTTCATGTCGTACCAAAGAAAGGAGGAGTCACAGTAGTTAAAAACGAAAAAGGCGAATCAATAACAAAAAGAGTCGTGACTGGAAGCAGGATGTGCATTGATTATAGGAAGCTTAACAAAGCCACACGAAAAGATCACTTCCCGCTACCCTTCATAGACCAAATGTTGGAAAGATTAGCCAAACATTTATATTTCTGCTATCTAGATGGTTATTCAGGATTTTTCCAAATTCCCATTCATCCTGATGACCAAGAAAAGACTACATTCACCTGTCCTTATGGTACTTTTGCTTACCGCCAAATGCCATTCGGACTCTGTAATGCTCCAGCAACCTTCCAAAGATGCATGATGGCAATCTTTGCAGATTTCATAGACAACATCATGGAAGTATTAATGGACGATTTCTCGGTATGTGGACAAAGCTTCGAAGGATGCCTACAAAACTTAGAAATGGTATTAGAACGTTGCGTAAAAGTGAACCTCGTCCTAAATTGGGAAAGTGCCATTTTATGGTCCGACAAGGAATAGTTCTAGGACATGTCATATCAGATAAAGGAATTGAGGTCGACAAAGCTAAAATAGAGATTATAAAAGATCTCCAACCTCCAAAATCCGTACGAGAAATACGAAGTTTTCTAGGACATGCCGGTTTCTACAGAAGATTTATAAAAGATTTTTCAAAAATCACAAAACCTTTGACCGGCCTGTTGATGAAAGATGCTGAGTTCGTCTTCGACAACGACTATCTAAAAGCATTCGAAACATTAAAATCAGCCCTTATCACCGCACCGATTATGCAACCACCCGATTGGCGACTACCGTTCAAAATCATGTGCGATGCGAGTGATTATGCCGTAGGCGCAGTTCTAGGACAAAGGAAGGACAAGAAACTCCATGCCATCTACTATGCCAGTAGAACCTTAGATCCCGCCCAAATGAACTACGCTACCACAGCGAAGGAACTTCTAGCAGTTATATTTGCACTTGACAAATTCCGTTCTTACTTAGTAGGAGCAAAAATTATCATATACACAGACCACGCTGCCATAAGGTACCTAATAAGCAAAAAGGATGCCAAACCAAGACTATTGAGATGGATCCTGTTATTACAAAAGTTTGACTTAGAAATCAAAGATAAGAAAGGAACCAAGAACGTTGTTACAGATCACTTATCCCGAATAGAAGGCATCATACACGAACCAGTACCGATAAACGACGATTTCCCGTACGAACGTCTGATAGCCAAATTAGAAAGTGACATACCCAACTCAATCTCGGAAGATCCAGAATTCGAAAAAGCCATAGAAGCCGTCTATGCCCAAGTCACATTACCTTGGTATGCTGACATCGTTAATTACCTCGCTGCAGGCGTGCTTCCACCGGATCTCACTTATCAGCAAAAGAAGAAATTCTTCCACGATCTGAAAAATTATTATTGGGACGAACCTCTACTCTTCAAGAGAGGGGCCGACAACATATATCGTCGCTGTGTTCCATAGGAAGAAGTAGAAAATATCATTTCCCAATGCCATTCAGCACCATATGGTGGTCATGCTAGTACATCCAAGACGTACGCTAAGATTCTCAAAGCCGGCTTATTCTGGCCTAACCTCTGGAAGGACGTTCACATTGCTGTGCTAAAATGTGATCGATGCCAACGAACTGGCAACATCTCACGACGCGATGAAATGCCTCAGAAAGGAATCTTAGAGGTAGAAATCTTCGACGTATGGGGAATAGATTTCATGGGACCATTCCCACCTTCTTTTGGTAATAACTACATACTCGTCGCTGTAGACTATGTGTCTAAATGGATAGAAGCCATTGCTGCTCCAACAAACGACGCACGAGTAGTAATCAAACTCTTCAAAAACACAATCTTTCCTAGATTCGGTGTACCCAGACTCGTCATTAGTGACGGCGAATCTCACTTCATATCGCGAATATTTGATAAAATTCTCTCTAAATATGGAGTCCGACACCGAGTAGCTACACCTTATCATCCGCAAACTAGCGGACAAGTAGAGGTCTCGAACGGAGAAATAAAACAGATATTGGAAAAGACTGTCGCTACCTCAAGGAAAGATTGGTCGTCAAAGCTACAAGAACCTTTATGGGCTTATAGGACCGCTTTTAAGACACCAATAGGTACTACACCCTACAAATTAGTTTACGGTAAATCCTGCCATCTCCCTGTAGAATTAGAACACAAGGCCTTCTGGGCCATTAAGACACTCAATTTCAATTACACCGAGGCAGGAGAAAAGCGAATCTTGAACTTACACAAATTGGAAGAACTTCGATTAGACGCTTACGAAAATGCCCGTATCTACAAAGAACGAACTAAAAAGTGGCATGATAAACGTTTAGTCAAGAAACAATTTAGTGTGGGAGACATCGTATTACTATTTAATTCAAGATTAGAACTCTTCCCAGGTAAACTAAAATCTAGGTGGTCTGGACCCTATGAAGTGACTAAAGTACTTCAGAGTGGAGCTGTCGAAATTAACGATAAGACGAATGCACCGTTTATCGTAAATGGGCAACGTCTAAAACATTATAATAAGAACGAAACCAGCCCTCAAGTCTGCAGTATAACACTGCTTGAGCTTCCAGCTCAAACACCCGAATAGCTTCTCACCAAGCTATCGTCAGGCTTTAGACGTTAAAAACAACGCTTACTGGGAGGCAACCCAATTTCCCTCGTTATTGTATTTCATTTTTCTTTAAAATTTTACTTTGAAAATCCAACAAAAAAAAATTCTAAACTTATAATTACTACTACTTTCTACTTTCGTTTGTTTTCATATTTTTATTTTTATTTTATTTTTCTCTTTTTTATTTTGTTTCTACCGCTTTTTGTTTTTAAAAATCCTGACTTCAAACTTCTGTTTTAAACTTTTCAGGATTTTTAAAGTCTTCAAAACATTCCTTCTGTTTTCTCTGACTTACCTGCGAGTATGGCCGAGTACGACTTCACAAAGGTTCATTTTCGAGGACTAGCTCAAAAGGCAAGATTTGCAGCACTAACTGAAAGAGAAATCGCCTTAATGTTGTATTATGATAAGTCTACCATGGATAAACTAGGAATCACAGATAGCATTCAATACCTGTTCAATCAACTGGGTTGGGAGAACACTGCTTTGAAAACATGTTTTGCTACCTATAAGGATCTTACCTATGAATTCCTTAGTTCTTTCAGATACATACCCAACTATGGTTTTGGATCCAACACAGAGCTGATCACCTTTCGAATGTTTGGAATGGACCAAACCCATAGCCGGATGTCACTAGCTAACCTCCTAGGATTTCCTAACGGACCGCATGTGTTCATCAGTGTAGAAGATGACGATCTTGATTTCGAACTCGACCAATTCTGGGGTAGAATCACAGGTGACTATCACCCTGAACCATACAGAATGTATAATGATGATATTCATAACCCAGCTTTCAGATACTTCCATAAGATACTAGCTCACACCCTGTTTGGGAAAGAAGAAAATATTACTATAGTATCTAAAGAGGAGTTATATATTCATCATGTTCTGTGCTTCTCAGGGACGTACAGTAAATGCGGTGCCTTTCATGATGAGATCTTTCAAACGCCTCACTCAGGAACCACAAACACCTATTCTTATAGGAGGCCTCGTGACAATGATTGCCCACGAGCTCGACCTTAGATTCCACTTAAATGCAAGCACTCGTTTTGGCACCATCTGACCCATGAATATACAATTCTGCTTCAACAGGCGTATTTTAGGAACTATGGGACCTGGACCTTATGAGTACCTCATTAACGAAAAACCAGTACAACTATTCACATTGCCTGATCATCAGATGACAAGTATCCACAACAAGGACAATTGGCTTTATAAATTGGACGAGCCTATGGGACCTCCTTCACCTCAGTCAACACCACAGAACTATATGTATGACAGTGACCACATCTCTGAGGCGCATGACTATATGTACTATGAGGATGCTATATCCGAAGCTGAAGTAGACCCTATGACTCCTCCACACTACAACACCTATCCCGAGCCTATCCCTGAGGAGACCACCGACAAAATGGATACTGTTCTACTCCGATTGGACAACGTTGATGCAACTCTGACTACTGTAAAAGATGACATCGCAGGCATACACAGCGAACTGGTAGTCTTCATGGACTTAGTCTATGACCAGCTCGACTACTACGCGCGGAAATTCGATGAGTTGAAGGCACGAAAAGACTAGATACTAGTTTTAGCAGTAGATTCAGTTTAGTTTGGTTTAGTTTAGTTTTGCATTGTTAGTTTTTTATGTACTACATACAATCATTTCAATTTCATGTTATTTCAATTATAGTCTTTATTCAATCATTTTGTTTTTACGTTATTCTTTGTTAATTAGCTGCTATATTACATTGTCGTATCAATACTAAGCCTAAAAGTCACTGCAAGAACGCCCTTAGAGCAAAATTTTGCGTTCTGCAGATTTTGCTGCTGTGACGACCGTCACGGGATCCTGACGAGCATCACGCGGGTGACGACCGTCACACATACGTGACGACCGTCACGGACCCAAAACTGCTATCTGATATAACAGGGGTTGCGTTTTTCTCTCCCACTACCCTCATTTCAACTTCCAATCATCAGAACTCCTACCCCACTACAAATTTTCGTTCTCCCCACATTGCACCATATATTTCAACTCCAATCTCAACTTCCAACCACACTTCTGTCAATTTTTCCCACTTTGCAGAACAACCCCAAATCTTCAGAATCCTCTCAATCTTCCAACAATGGCAAGAACTACCGAAACCCCAGATATCAGTAACATTGTCTTCAGCGAAGGTGACTTAGGCGAAAGACAACCAGCAAACTACATCGCATTCCATCAAAGGTCGCTCCAGCCGACTCATTATCCACACATTCCGTCGCTTACGGAGCTCGGACTCCTTGAAGGCGTAACTTGGATGCTTCAAAGAGCAGGCATCTGGAATCTCTGCACCAATCCACTGCCAACATACGAACAACTCACTCTCGAGTTCTTGAGTTTGTTTACCTACGTCACATCTAGCGGCGACCTCAACCAACACTTCGGTGCCGCATGTTTCCGGATGTTCGGCACAAACTATCAGGTGAACCAAAACCAGATTGCCGCCATCTTACAGCTACCTCGAGGCGACAATGCTCACCGCCGCCTCACCGATCAGTTCCAGCACGAAGCTTTCGCACTGTGGTACCAGTTGACCGGCATTAATGCCGATGGTTGGGACTCTCTGCACGCCACGCATATCCATAACCCAACCATTTGGTACTTTGACAGAGCATTGAGCAACAAAATCTTCGCCAGAGACAGCAACCATAAGGTGAACTCAAAAGAGCTCTTCTTCCTCCATTGCGTCTTCAACAACGAGCCTGTCAACGCCGCTCCATTCCTCCTGGCTCACATTCAGGCCAACTGCAACCGTGGCTCGAAGCCATTTTACTTTGGCGGGATTGTCACTGCCATTGTACTGGGGCTGAACCTTGGCGACCGCCTCCAGCACCTCCATTCCATCCCCTCGGTGTTCCTTGACACCGACCACTGCAGAGCCTCTCACCTTATCCGCTCCAGAGCCGACGGCAAGTACCATCCGGTAGTGCGTGGCAAAACCGTCTGAAGCATCATCCTTCCATCACGCACCCGCACACACCCAGAGGATCGTACCAACTGGTTATTTGACCTCACTGCCCCTCCTGCTGCCGCTGTTCCTACTCAGGACCACACCCAAGGTTCTGACGATGAAATCCAAGCTGAGTTGGACAGGTCCGAGCAGCCGGAGGCATCGCAGCCTCCTCCTTCCGAAGGTACATCCTCTCGCCGCCGCTGCCATCATCCAGTGCCCGACTACACAGAAGAGGACCTTCGCCGCTCTCTCGACCAGCAGGCACAGATACTCGCTATGCTGCAGCAGCAGAATCAGCGAGCCGACCAGTTCGAAGCTTGGCACCGGACTCAAATGCAACAACTTCAGACCGACCAAGCTACCATTACTGAGAACCTGGCGAATCTGACTTTGCAGGTCGAAGGACTCCAGGACACCGTCTACCACACCGGAGCTATGAGTTATGAGGACCGAGTAGCCCTTGCCAGAGCCAGAGGACGCCAGCGCGGACGTGACCGAGGCAGCAGACGTGATTAGTTATCCATTTTTCCTTATTTGTTTACTATATTTCCAGTTTATTTGTACTTTCATTCCAGTTGTATCTCCCTCTCGCATGCTTCAAAATCAGTGGGGACACTGATTGAGATAGTGTGGGAGCGGAGCCTTTATTTCCATTCCACTGTACTTTGAATTTCATAATTTCTATTTAAACATTTTCTATTTTTAGCAAATAAAGCTCGTTTATATATCCTTTTTCCGTTACGCAAACATCCCCACATTATTCAACGTAAACAAAAATTTTCGTTCGTTCCTCAAAAGCAAAAGCATCACGAGAATGCACCCGAGTTTAAACCAAGTTTTGAAACTCCGAGGAAACGACAGTTCTAACAAAACCAGTACCGTCCTGACACCTTAGATCTCCGGTTTATGCGAGTCAGTTTCACTACCTACGTGTACCAAAGTCTCAAGTGTCTACGCAAACTCAGCCCCAAGTAGTTTATACTAGCAGTCAGCACCATCCTAAAACACTTCTAAGCAAGCGACCGATTCAGATAAGTGTATGATCTCCGAAAAGATGAAAAATCATGAAAAGAGAGCTAAATAGCCCAAAAATATAAGACACGTTTCCTTCTAAGTTAGGTGCTCCTCACCCGAGCATTTAGCCCAACGGCACGAAAACTCATTGAAAAATCAATTACATAAGCTTATGATCAATGAAGAAGATCAAAAACAGAAATAAGATCATATTCACTAACAGGTCGACTTGCCATGAAAGTGTACGGACAACGGGCTTAATGTGATTGCGCTAGAATAAACAGGGTGAACTTGCCGCGAGAACCTTGACACCAAGCTACAGTAGCATGACTGAGACCGATTTGCATAAAAAGGAGACCTCCGAAGACTTGTAGTCCAGTGTCGTCATGATACTCGTCTTGTTCTTACCAAGAATCCCAGTTTTTCCCAACTCTACGAACGAAGAAGCTGCCTCGTGCTTGCCGACTTTTTCATGTTTTACTTGAGGACAAGCAAAGATTCAAGCTTAGGGGAGTTTGATAACACGAAATCGTATATATATTTTGATGCATAATTCGACTAAAGTTTAACTGTTTTCGATCCGATTTCGGGTTATTTCCGTGTTGTTTGTCTGATGTTTTGCAGGTATTTAACGATCACGTCTAAACAAGGAAATATGAAGAAAAGAAGCAATCTCAGATGAAATATGGACGAAAAAAGAGTGAAAACATCATGAAAAGCGCAGAAGGCTGTTTTTGCTGCTGTGACGACCGTCACAACTCCATGACGACCGTCACACGGGTGACGACCGTCACACCTTGTGACGACCGTCATGTAGGAAAAAACGCCCCACTTCAATTGCACGTTAAAGAAGCAGTTCCAAGTCCCAAATAGTGGACCACTACTCCCTGATTTTTCTGCCTCAAAGTCCACTCTCTCCAATTATAACCGTTAGAATTCCATTTCTATAAAAGGGGAAGAAGGGGACCTCAGAAAGGGAGCCGCATTCATACAACGAAGTGCTGCCAAATTTATTTCCAGAGCAAACCTTTCCAGTTTAATATTCTTATTTATTTCTCTTTACTTTTTCTGCATTCCTTTCATTTTTCTGTAATTTCTACTTTTATTTTACGATCAAATTGGCATAAAGACCAGAATCCTGCCAACATCTGTGGAGGATCTGCCCAAAGGCCAATTGGAATATTTACAGGTTTCTCATTTCAATCGTAATTCCAGTTTTATTATAATGCATATTATTATTTATTGTTTTTATTTATGTTTTATCTTTCGCAAATCCATGTCTAGCTAAATTTAAGTAATCGATATGTAGTAATAATTCCAAAGGGATTTGATAATAACTGGTTGAAAATTCTCTTTTCAAAAGTAATTTATGGTCTGAGTGTTTAAAATTAATTTACTGAAAAAACTTCTTCGCGAAAGCGAGAACTTATTTAAAAGTAGTTTTGCCACGAAAGTGGGAAATTAATTAAGATACGAACCAACAAGCGAAAGCTGCGGTAAGATCAGATAGTAAACGCGAGTCATTCATTTTAATAACAGCGAAAGCACTTTAAAATGAATTAGAATTTAGAGATTTCCAAAAAATAATTTTAACCCCGAATGGGATACGAAAGTGTACGTTTGGCCCTTAGAATTATGATTAGCGTCAATAACCATCGTGAGGCGAGAGTCTTCAAATCACCATTTTCTGCTTAAATAAATTCTGAAAATGATTTCATACACCGGTAACTTGTCAAATCCCTGAAGAACATAATTACTGCATATCGATTCAATTAATTATAATCTAAGTAACAGTCTTAGTTTCCCTTTTAGTGACAATCTTATTCCCTTAAACATATTCTACCTAGCTAAACATAGTAACTCCCGAGAACACTAGTTTGATTACGAGTCCCTGTGGGATCGATATCTATTATTACTACGCGATAGACTGTGCACTTGTAGTTAGGTTGTATTAGACATAGAAAGTCGCGATCATAACCCAGTGTTGTTTGGTTAAGCAGTATGGCGGGAAGGAATGATGCTGCTTTGGCTGCAGCTATACAAGCAATGGCGCAGGTGGTTGCCAATCAGAATCTGGCTGCGGGTGCGCAATTCAGAGATTTGGCGCATTTTCTAAATAATAAGCCACCGAAGTTTGAAGGAGGGATTTTGGATCCTGAAGCAGCACAAAAGTGGCTGAAAGCGATTGAGAAGATCTTCAAGACCATGGGTTGCAGTGATAAGCAGAAGGTGAGGTTTGGTACTCACATGCTGGAAGGTGAAGCTAAAGCTTGGTGGGATAACAGTCTCCAGAGATTGGAGGCTGCGGGAACTGCCGTTACTTGGGAGGTGGTTCGGAAGATTTTTCTGGAGAATTATTTCCCAGAAGACATCAGAAGTGCTAAGGAGATTGAGTTTCTGGAGCTGAAGCAGGGTAACCTGTCGGTAGCAGAGTATGCTGCTAGATTTGAAGAGCTAGCACGATATTGTCCCCATTACAATACTGATGAGGCAATGACTTCCAAGTGTTTGAAGTTTGAGAACGGGCTGCATCCGGAGATTAAGATGGGAATCGCTTGTCAGAAAATCAGAAGCTATCCTGAGTTGGTGAGCAGAAGTAGGATTTATGATAATGACAACCGGGCAAGGATTGCACACTATAAGGCGGTGAATGACCGTAAGGGTAAACAGAGATTTGGTGGTACTCCTTACAGTGTGTCGACCGATAAGGGAAAGCAGAAGGCTGTGGTTGATAAGAAGTTCAGAGAGAGGAGAGCATCGATGGATTTTAAATGTTATCGGTGCAGTGTCGTGGGGCGTCGTGTTAGTGATTGTCCTCATGAAGCGAAGAAGTGCTTCAAGTGTGGGAAGTCAGGCTATGTGATGGCGGATTGCATGACTAATATGCGTACTTGCTATAACTGTGGTGAGAAAGGTCATATTAGCGCTCATTGTGAAAAGCCGAGGAGGGCTCAGACGCCTTAGGTCAGTGGTAAAGTGTTTGCTGTGGTGGGAACTCAATCGGCGGATGAGGAGCGTGCTATTAAAGGTACTTGTTTTATCAATAATGTTCCCTTGACTGCTATGATTGACATGGGTGCAACCCACTCGTTCATTTCTGTTGATTGTGTGAAGAGGTTAGGTTTGGTGCCGACTACTCTCGAGCGGCGGATGACTATCGAGACTCTCTCTATTGGTTCAGTGACTACTTCTTTGGTATGTTTGAAGTGTCCACTGACTATTTTCGGTAGAGATTTTGGGGTAGATTTGATTTGTCTACCACTTGGCTGTTTGGGTGTTATTCTGGGTATGAACTGGTTGGAGTTCAACCGAGTTTACATTGATTATTTTCGGAAGGTGTTATTGTTCCTTACTCCGGAAGAGGAAGCATTGGCAGATTCTTTGTCTAATAAGGAATTGAGGGTTTTGTTAGAAGACGAAGCTAAGGTGTTTGCTTTATTTGCATCGTTATCGGTTGACAGCAAGGCATTGTTGGAAGAGTTGGTGGTGGTGAAAGAGTTTCCGGAAGTGTTCCTTGATGATATTACGGAATTACCTCCGAAGAGAGAAGTTGAGTTTAGCATTGATCTTGTTCCTGGTATGAGGCCTATTTCTATGGCACCGTACAGGATGTCGGCGGGGGAATTGGCCGAGTTGAAATCTCAAATTGGAGAGTTGTTGGATAGAATGTTTATCAGACCGAGTGTGTCGCCGTGGGGGCTCCAGTGTTGTTGGTTAAGAAGAAGGATGGTAGTATGCGTCTGTGCATCGATTACCGTCAGTTGAACAAAGTGACCATCAAGAACAAATATCCTCTTCCAAGGATTGATGATCTGATGGATCAGTTGGTGGGAGCTCATGTGTTTAGTAAGATTGATTTGAGGTCGGGTTACCATCAGATCAGAGTGAAACAAGGTGATATCCAGAAACGGCGTTTAGGACTCGATACGGACATTACGAGTATGCGGTAATTCCTTTCGGAGTTTCTAATGCACCGGGAGTGTTTATGGAGTACATGAACCGGATTTTCCATTCTTATTTGGATCAGTTTATTGTTGTGTTCATTGATGATATACTAATTTATTCGAAATCTGAGGAAGAGCATGCAGGACATTTGAGGATTGCTTTGCAAGTGTTAAAGGATAATAAGCTGTTTGTGAAACTGTCCAAGTGTGAGTTTTGGTTGAAGACGGTGAGTTTCTTGGGGCATGTGATTTCTGGTGATGATATATCGGTAGATCCGTCAAAGGTGAGTGCGGTGTTGCAATGGGAACCACCGAAGACATCATCGGAAGTTAGAATCTTTTTGGGTTTAGCAGGGTATTACCGGAGATTTATTGAAGGATTTTCTAGTTTGGCATTGCCATTGACTCAGTTAACAAGGAAGGATCAAGCTTTTGTGTGGGATGCTGCTTGTGAAGAGAGTTTTGAGGAGCTGAAAAAGAGATTGACTTCAGCGCCGGTGTTAGTATTGCCAAATCCGAGTGAGCCTTTTGTAGTGTATTGTGATGCGCCTAAGATGGGATTAGGCAGAGTTCTTATGTAGAATGGAAAAGTGGTAGCTTATGCTTTGCGACAATTGAGGGTGCATGAGCCGAATTATCCTACTCATGACCTTGAATTGGCTGCGGTGGTTTTTGCGTTGAAGATCTGGAGGCATTATTTATATGGTTCGAGGTTTGAGGTGTTCAGTGATCATAAGAGCTTAAAGTATCTGTTTTATCAGAAGGAGCTGAATATGCGACATAAAAGATGGTTAGAATTCTTGAAGGATTATGATTTCAGTCTAAATTATCATCCAGGAAAAACGAATGTGGTTGCAGATGCTTTGTGCAGGAAGACAATTCATATATCAGCTTTGATGGTGAAAGAGATGGAGCTAATTGAGCAGTTCAGAGATTTGAGCATGGTGTGCGAGTTTTCAACAGATGGTGTGATGTTGGGCAAGTTGCAAGTGAGGAATGATTTCTTGGATATGATTAGAGAAAATCAAAAATTGGATGTGAAATTTGTGGATTTGATGCGAGAAGCAAGAAGTGACTCCGGTAGTGATTTCAAGTTGGATAGTGCAGGTGTGTTGAAATTTCGGGGCAGAATTTGTGTGCCGGATAATAACGAGCTGAAGAAGTCAATTTTGGACGAAGGACATCGTAGCAGCCTGAGTATCCATCAGGGAGCTATGAAGATGTACCAGGATTTGAAAAAGTTGTTTTTATGGTCAGGTATGAAAAGAGATATCGCTCGTTTTGTTTATGCCTGTTTGACGTGTTAGAAATCGAAGGTGGAGCACCAGAAGCCTAGTGGATTGATGCAACCATTAGAGATTCCTATTTGGAAGTGGGATTGTATCACTATGGATTTTGTTACGGGTTTGCCGAACACGGCGAGGGGATTTGATTCCATTTGGGTGATTGTGGATCAGCTTACGAAGTCCGCTCATTTTGTGCCGATCAGTATAAGTTTTCCATTGGAGAAGCTGGAAAAGATTTATATTCGGGTGATTGTGAAGCTCTATGGTGTGCCGTCGAGTATTGTATCGGATAGAGATCCGAGGTTCACTTCAGAATTTTGGAAGATTTTGCAGGAAGCTTTGGGCACTAAGTTGAAGATGAATTCAACATATCATCCTCAAACCGATGGACAGTCAGAGAGGACTATCCAGTCGTTAGAGGACTTGTTAAGAGCTTCTATGTTGGAAAAAGGGGGTGCGTGGGATACTCATTTGTCGTTGGTAGAGTTCACGTACAACAACAGTTACCATTCTAGTATCGGAACGGCACCGTTTGAGGCTCTTTATGGTAGGAGGTGTAACACCCCCTTTCTATGCCCCCAAATAATACAATTAATCATTTAGGCATAAATTTAAAATTTCATCAGAGTACATTTGCAACATGGCATAAAAGGGAAATATCACATTATCATAAAAATTCCAACACATACAACACCTGCTCAATAGATATGCAACAACGGGATAACACCCACAAGAAATATTTAGAACAAAGGCGGAAATATCCAAATATTTCATAATTCACCAAACATGTATCACATATACAGTTATCATTCATCATGTTTTACAAAACATATCAACAGCAGATACAGACTCAGATGTTTCACAAAAGAATCAAAATAAATCCTATCTACCCGGTGCTACATATCAGAGCCGACCGACCAAAAAGGGAAGAAGCCACGCTTCACAAAGTACCTCCAGCAATCTAGTCTGCAATGCCTCGTAGAGCATTAAAAGAAACAACAGAAGGGTGAGAAACGATATCATAATAACAATGCATAGAAACATATATATACATAATACCCAATATACGTCTTTCGCATTCTCACCGCAACTCACCTCGTCATACCGTACATCGCAATGTATTCATATTATCTATTTACAAATAGAACATCATGCATATACAATATGCGTCAACAATGTTTATATCGGTTCATGAACACACAAAACATACATATTCATATATTCACACATACATGTGTCTTCAAGCATACCAATCATGCCAATCATCAACAATTTATATAAACATTTACAATTATGTTCATTCACCATACACCATGCAGGATGTCAACATGCAACTCATAGAGACCGACACACGACTCTATGCAGATGCAAATGCGGTACCGACACATTTCAGCAGGTTCAAATGAAGAACCAAATAACCATCGCTCACACCCCACATGGGCACACGAGGTTCTGCAGATTCTACGCGAAATCAAAATAACCATCATAACATACGAGGTTCTGCAAATGCACCAAGGGATCAATAATTAACCATCGCTCACACCCCACAAGGGCACACGAGGTTCTGCAGATTCACCGAGGAATCAATATTTAACCATCGCTCACACCCCACAAGGGCACACGAGGTTCTGCAGATTCACCGAGGAATCAATCGACACAAGGATGCATACCATGATGCTTCATATGCAACATGACTCATGACACTCTTGAAAATGCACACATGATTACAAACATACTCATGCATTCTACACATTCATCGCATATATTCATACAATCATCATAGAATTTTAATCAGGCTAAACAATGCACATAATTGCCCAAGCGGCCACAATTCATAATCTAGGATTCACGCCATACGGCTACCCACAGCACAACACAACCCATCATATAAACTACTAAATCAAAGAAGGGTTGATCGCAACTGAAACCCCAAGCCACGACAGCACCCCACAACAGGGAAAATCCATCCTGCTACGTTTGCTACACGCTCACCTAGCGAGCTACTAGCGAGCGTTCGCTACCTCCTCACCTAGCGAACTACTAGCGAGCCTGAACAGAGGCTACAGACCTCATTCGCCACACCGTTCGCCACAGCGAACCTCCAGCGAGCTCTTCGCTACTCCCTTCGCTGCCAACGAGGGACCTTAAAACCATTCTGTCCCAAGTCTGGGACCGTTCGCTGCGCACTCGCCTAGCGAACTACCAGCGACCATTCGCGACCTGCTCGCCTAGCGAACTGCTAGCGAGCGTCTGCGATTTCCACTTCTCCCCGCTGTTCAGAATCCAAAACCACCGATAAAATCACCCGATGAACTCCAACTCATATCCAACAGCCTTAGTCTAACATATATCGACTAATCTACGTCATCTAATCACGATTCTAGCCGTTAGACAACGATTTCTATCGATTAAACCAAATTCGACCTAAAATGGAAAGTGTAGAAAAACTACCAACAATCCAAAACAATCCAACAAAATCATACATGATTATACACATTGATAGAATAATAAAGTTTCACACCCTTACCCGATCAATCGAAAGCTTTGGTGATGATTTCTTGAAGTTCTAGGTTTTTCCTCTTCTTTCTCTCCTCTTTCTCTTCTCTTCCTTTCTCTTCTCTTCCTTTCTTTCCTTTGTTTTTCTATATCCCTTCCTAACTTTCTCTTTTTCTCTCATATACTCATATTCTCTTTTCTTTCCTCTCAAATTCTTTCCACACACTAATTAATCAATTCACATAAAATATCCACTTAACATAATTACTAATGCCCAAAATACCCTCCGGTCTATTTTTACCCGAAACTCTCAAAGTAGGCAAAAATAGCACAATATGCACAAATAACATATTAACACACAATTCCACATTTAAAATAATAATTCAATTAATTAAATCAGAAAGGACTCAAAAGAAAGGAAATTCAGAATCGGGGCGTTACAACTCTCCCCCACTTAGGAATTTTCGTCCTCGAAAATATTACCTGATTCGAACAGCTCAGGATGCGACTCACGCATCTTACTCTCCAATTCCCAAGTCATATTGCCTTCCGCAGCACCTCCTCATGCTACTTTTACAAGCGAAATATCCTTGCCTCTTAGGTTCTTAACTTCGCGGTCCAAAATCATAACCGGTAAAACCTCAACCGTAAGATTATCTCTTACCTCCACCTCATCCATAGGAATCACATGTGACGGATCCGGAACATACTTCCGAAGTTGCGAAACATGGAACACATCATGCAAATTCGAAAGACTCGGAGGCAACGCCACACGATAAGCCACCGCACCAACTCGTGCAATAATTTGATACGGACCAATAAAACGAGAAGTCAACTTCTTCGACTTCAAAGCACGACCCACACCTGTAACCGGTGTAACTCTCAAAAACACATGGTCACCTTCTTGAAATTCAAGGTCCTTCCTTCTCTTGTCATGGTAACTCTTTTGCCTATTCTGGGAAGCTTTCATCTTCTCCCGAATCAACTTCACCTTCTCCGTCGTTTGTTGTACCATTTCCGGTCCAACTACCGATCTCTCTCTGGTTTCATGCCAACACAAAGGTGTTCGACATCTCCGACCATACAAAGCCTCAAATGGTGCCATACCAATACTTGCATGAAAACTGTTGTTGTAAGTGAATTCAATCAATGCCAAAAAACTATCCCAAACACCACCTTGCTCGAGCACACAAGCACGCAACAAGTCCTCTAACGATTGAATCGTCCTCTCAGTTTGGCCATCCGTCTGCGAATGATACGCCGAACTCAATCTCAACTTAGAACCTAAAGCCTTTTGCAAACCTTCCCAAAATCTCGAAGTAAATCTAGGATCTCTATCCGACATGATACTCTTGGGAACTCCATGCAACTTCACAATCACCCGAACATAAATCTCGGCTAACTTTTCCAAAGGATAACTAATATCAATCGGAATAAAGTGAGCAGATTTAGTAAGCCTATCAACAATCACCCAAATAGCATTGTGACCTCTTTGCGTATTTGGTAAACCCGTAACAAAATCCATTGATATACTATCCCATTTCCATTCCGGAATATCCAACGGTTGCATCAAACCACTAGGCTTCTGATGTTCCACTTTAGACTTCTGGCAGGTCAAACACGAATACACAAACCGAGCTACGTCCCTCTTCAATCCGGACCACCAAAAGATTTTCTTCAAATCTTGATACATCTTATTCGCACCCGGGTGAATACTTAATTTACTCTGGTGCCCTTCCTCCAATATCGTCTTTCTCAAATCCACATCGTCAGGAATACAAATACGACCACGAAATTTCAAAACTCCAAAATTATCAACCTTAAAGTCCTCACTCTCATTCATCATCAAATCCACAAATTTCAAATCCAACTTTTGCTTTTCACGAATGGTAGCTAGAAAATCATTCGTAACATACAACATACCAAGTTTTACACTTCTTGGCGTCATTTCACAAACCAAACTCAAATCTCTAAAACTCTCCAAAAGTTCCCATTCTCTTACCATCAATGTAGACATATGCACTAACTTCCGGCTCAAAGCATCGGCTACAACATTTGCCTTACCCGGATGGTAATTCAACCCAAAGTCATAATCCTTCAAAAACTCTAACCATCTCCTTTGCCTCATATTCAATTCCTTTTGTTCAAATAAATACTTCAAACTCTTGTGGTCGCTAAAAACTTCAAATCTCGCACCATAGAGATAATGTCTCCAAATTTTCAAAACAAAGACCACGGCCGCCAATTCCAAATCGTGCGTGGGATAATTCTTCTCATGTACTCTCAATTTCCTTGAAGCATAAGCCACAACTTTACCGTCTTGCATCAAAACACCACCCAAACCGGACAAAGAAGCATCACAATAAACCACAAACGCTTCCGTCGGATTTGGAAAAATCAGAACCGGCGCCGTTGTCAACCGTCTCTTAAGTTCAACAAAACTCTTCTCACAATTAATGTCCCAAACAAAAGTCTTTCCCTTACAAGTCAACTGAGTCAACGGAAGTGCCAACTTCGAAAATCCCTCAATAAACCTCCGATAATAACCGGCCAAGCCCAAAAAGCTTCGGATCTCCGTAACCGACTTAGGAGCCTCCCATTGCATCACCGCATCAATCTTGGACGGATCAACACAAATACCATTACCAGAAATAACATGCCCAAGAAAACTCACTTCCGATAACCAAAACTCGCACTTGGATAACTTAGCATACAACTGCTTCTCCTTCAATACTTGCAACACAACCCGCAAATGCTCTTCATGCTCTTCTTGGGACTTAGAGTAAATCAAAATGTCATCAATAAACACAACTACGAAACGATCCAACTGCTCATGAAAGATACGATTCATATATTCCATAAACGCACCCGGCGCATTAGAAACTCCGAATGGCATCACAGAAAATTCATAATGACCATACCGTGTCCTAAAAGCCGTCTTTTGAATATCTTCTCCTTTAACACGAATCTGGTGATAACCTGACCTCAAATCAATCTTACTAAAAACACGGGCACCAACCAATTGGTCCATTAAATCATCAATTCTAGGAAGCGGATACTTATTCTTGATAGTCACCTTGTTCAACTGCCGATAATCAATACACAACCGCATGCTCCCATCTTTCTTCTTTACCAACAATACCGGCGCACCCCAAGGAGAAACACTCGGCCTAACAAATCTCTTTTCCAATAAATCATTCAATTGTCTCTTCAACTCTACCAACTCCGATGCCGACATACGATACGGTGCCATCGAAATCGGTCTAGTATCGGGAACTAGATCAACCGAAAACTCAACTTCCCTTTCTGGCGGTACATCCCTAATGTCCTCCGGAAATACTTCTGGAAAGTCATATACCACTGGAACCAAATCCAATTCAACCTTATTCTCTACCGACAGCGACGCAAACAAACAAAACACTTGAGCTTCATCCGCCAAAAGTTTCTTCAACTCTTTAGTGGATAGAAAACTCTCTTCCTCCTCATCTCCCAAAGATGGAAACCTCACCAACTTGTGATAACAATTAATATGAACTCTATTATACTGCAACCAATTCATACCCAAAATCACATCTAATCCTTCTAATGGCAAACACACCAAGTCCATAATAAAGTCCTTACCATACATGGTCAAGGGACAACTCAAACATACCGAAGACGTAGTTACCAACCCCGAAGCGGGCGTCTCAATAACCATATCACCACCACAAGAAGAAAAACACAAATCCAAACACTTAGCGCACTCGAAAGAAATAAACGAATGAGTCGCTCCGGTATCGATAATAGCAACTAAGGGCATATTATTAATAAAGCATGTACCTTTAATCAACCGATCCACATTAGTAGTGTCTGCACCCGCTAATGCAAATAACTTCCCGCTTGATGGAGCTTGCTTTGCCTTAGTACACTTCGTACTAATATGACCAACCTCCCCACAGTTAAAACACTTAATCACATTCCTTCTACATTCAGTTGTAGCATGACCGAGACCACCGCAGTTAGCACACTTTTCCCCAGCCTTCTTACACTCAAAAGATTTGTGCCCCTCTTCGCCGCACCTATAGCACTTAACGGGACCAGAACTCCCTCCTCCGGATTTCTTGACAAAGTGTTCCCTATGCTTCCCTTTATCAGCAGGCGTCACATAAGGCCCACTCCTTACTGGTTGCTTCCCTCGCCTCTCATTCAAACTCTTATAGTGAGTAGAACGAGCCCTACTATCCTCTTCGAAAATTCTACAGCATTCGGTTAAGTCCGAAAATCTTCGAATCCTCTGATATCCCACAGCTTTCTTGATCTCCGGCGCAAGCCGTTCTCGTACTTAATACACTTGGAAAATTCCACCGCCACCGCATCATAGTGAGGATGGAATTTCACCAACTCCGTAAACTTAGCCGTGTAGTCGACCACGGACATGTTCCCTTGTTTCAATTCTAGAAACTCCATCTCCTTCTTTCCCTTCACACTCTCCGGATAATACTTCCTCAAAAATTCAGTGCGGAACAAATCCCAAGTTATTTCCTCATCATCAACTCCAAGAATTTGTCTTATGCCGACCCACCAGTCATCGGCTTCTTCTCTCAGCATGTGAGACCCAAGTCTCACCTTGTTCCTCTTAGCGCAATTCATAACTCTGAAGATCCTCTCGACCTCCTTCAGCCAAATCTGAGCACCGTCCAGATCAAACCTTCCTTTGAACACCGACGGTTGATTCTTTCTAAACTCATCGTTAGCATTCACATTCGGCGCACCCTGCACCGCTCGAGCCATAGCTTCCAATGCCGCAGCCATCGCGTTGTCATTACGACCAGCCATATTCTGATTATTCCCAAAAATAACAACAGGGTCAAACAACCATTCAACCAACAAAACAGCGAGATAGATACAACTGACTCAACACTGGGCTCTGATACCACTTAATGTAACACCCCCTTTCTATGCCCCCAAATAATACAATTAATCATTTAGGCATAAATTTAAAATTTCATCAGAGTACATTTGCAACATGGCATAAAAGGGAAATATCACATTATCATAAAAATTCCAACACATACAGCACCTGCTCAACAGATATGCAACAACGGGATAACACCCACAAGAAATATTTAGAACAAAGGCGGAAATATCCAAATATTTCATAATTCACCAAACATGTATCACATATACAGTTATCATTCATCATGTTTTACAAAACATATCAACAGCAGATACATACTCAGATGTTTAACAAAAGAATCAAAATAAATCCTATCTACCCGGTGCTACATATCAGAGCCGACCGACCAAAAAGGGAAGAAGCCACGCTTCACAAAATACCTCCAGCAATCTAGTCTGCAATGCCTCATAGAGCATTAAAAGAAACAACAGAAGGGTGAGAAACGATATCATAATAACAATGCATAGAAACATATATATACATAATACCCAATATACGTCTTTCGCATTCTCACCGCAACTCACCTCGTCATACCGTACATCGCAATGTATTCGTATTATCTATTTACAAATAGAACATCATGCATATACAATATGCGTCAACAATGTTTATATCGGTTCATGAACACACAAAACATACATATTCATATATTCACACATACATGTGTCTTCATGCATACCAATCATGCCAATCATCAACAATTCATATAAACATTTACAATTATGTTCATTCACCATACACCATGCAGAATGTCAACATGCAACTCATAGAGACCGACACACGACTCTATGCAGATGCAAATGCGGTACCGACACATTTCAGCAGGTTCAATTGAAGAACCAAATAACCATCGCTCACACCCCACATGGGCACACGAGGTTCTGCCGATTCTACGCGGAATCAAAATAACCATCGTAACATACGAGGTTCTGCAAATCCACCAAGGGATCAATAATTAACCATTGCTCACACCCCACAAGGGCACACGAGGTTCTGCAGATTCACCGAGGAATCAATAATTAACCATCGCTCACACCCCACAAGGGTACACGAGGTTCTGCAGATTGACCGAGGAATCAATCGACACAAGGATGCATACCATGATGCTTCATATGCAACATGACTCATGACACTCTTGAAAATGCACACATGATTACAAACATACTCATACATTCTACACATTCATCGCATATATTCATACAATCATCATAGAATTTTAATCAGGCTAAACAATGCACATAATTGCCCAAGCGGCCACAATTCATAATCTAGGATTCACACCATACGGCTACCCACAGCACAACACAACCCAGCATATAAACTACTAAATCAAAGAAGGGTTGATCGCAACCGAAACCCCAAGCCACGACAGCACCCCGCAACAGAGAAAATCCATCCTGCTACGTTCGCTACACGCTCGCCTAGCGAGCTGCTAGCGAGCGTTCGCTACCTCCTCGCCTAGCGAACTACTAGCGAGCCTGAACAGAGGCTACAGACCTCATTCGCCACACCGTTCGCCACAGCGAACCTCCAGCGAGCTCTTCGCTACTCCCTTCGCTTCCAACGAGGGACCTTAAAACTATTCTGTCCCAAGTCTGGGACCGTTCGCTGCGCACTCGCCTAGCGAACTACCAGCGACCATTCGCGACCTGCTCGCCTAGCGAACTGCTAGCGAGCGTCTGCGATTTCCACTTCTCCCCGCTGTTCAGAATCCAAAACCACCGATAAAATCACCCGATGAACTCCAACTCATATCCAACAGCCTTAGTCTAACATATATCGACTAATCTACGTCATCTAATCATGATTCTAGCCGTTAGACAACGATTTCTATCGATTAAACCAAATTCGACCTAAAATGGAAAGTGTAGAAAAACTACCAACAATCCAAAACAATCCAACAAAATCATACATGATTATACACATTGATAGAATAATAAAGTTTCACACCCTTACCCGATCAATCGAAAGCTTTGGTGATGATTTCTTGAAGTTCTAGGTTTTTCCTCTTCTTTCTCTCCTCTTTCTCTTCTCTTCCTTTCTCTTCTCTTCCTTTCTTTCCTTTGTTTTCCTATATCCCTTCCTAACTTTCTCTTTTTCTCTCATATACTCATATTCTCTTTTCTTTCCTCTCAAATTCTTTCCACACACTAATTAATCAATTCACATAAAATATCCACTTAACATAATTACTAATGCCCAAAATACCCTCCGGTCTATTTTTACCCGAAACTCTCAAAGTAGGCAAAAATAGCACAATATGCACAAATAACATATTAACACACAATTCCACATTTAAAATAATAATTCAATTAATTAAATCAGAAAGGACTCAAAATAAAGGAAATTCAGAATCGGGGCGTTACAGGAGGTGCATAACTCCTCTGTGTTGGTATGAGACGGGTGAGAGTGTTGTTTTGGGACCAGAGATTGTGCAGCAGACTACTGATACAGTTCAGATGATTCTGGAGAAGATGAAAGCGTCTCAAGATAGGCAGAAGAGTTGTCATGATAACCAAAGGAAGGAGTTGGAATTCAGTGAAGGTGATCATATGTTCTTGAGAGTTAACCCAGTGACCAGTGTAGGACGTGCATTGAAGTCTAAGAAGCTGGATCCAAAGTTTATTGGGCCGTATCAGATTTTGCAGAGGATTGGTGTCGTGGCTTATAGGGTGGCGTTGCCGCCGGAACATTCGAACTTGCATGACGTGTTTCATGTGTCGCAACTTCAGAAGTATGTATCGGATCTGTCTCACGTGATTCAGAGAGATGAAGTTCAAGTGAGAGAGAATCTGACCGTTGAGACAATGCCGTTGAGGATCGAGGATCGCAAGATGAAGCGACTCAGAGGTAAAGAGATACCTTTGGTACAAGTGGCTTGGGGAGGTGCTGCAGGAGGCAGTGTGACTTGGGAATTGGAGAGCAGAATGCGGGAGGCTTATCCAGAGTTGTTTCCATCAGGTATTTTCAAGGACGAAAATAATTAAAGTGGGAGAGAGTTGTAACACCCATTTTAATTATTTAAGTTTTCTCGTCTTATGTTATTATCGGCATGCCTTGTATGGAAAGTTGTTGAGGAAATAAGGAGCATAGTATTAATATTATATAATTGTCGCTACTGCGAAAATCGGCGCCGGCTGAACAGAAGAGTCGCCACCGTGCGTTATTTATCCCACGGGAGGGAAAGGAAACGCTCAGAGTAAACCTCGCACAACACGGGAAAGGTATGGTCGTCGTAACCAAAACCTGGATTCGGGAGTCGGTTACGCAAGGGGAAGGTATTAGCACCCCTCACGTCCGTCGTACTCGACGGGATCCACGCTTGTTTTCGGGTATGGATTGTTATTCTATCTACTCTAAGGGTTAAGGGTTAAAAAGAAAAGAAAATAAAATGACTCGGCAAAGTATCGCACTTTATGCCTACGTATTCCCGTCTGGAACGAGAAATCAGAGTCAACGTAGTTCGCCTACCTACGGGAAAGGAGGGGAAGGTTGCTCGCTAGGATATCGCATCCTATGCCTACGTACTTCCACACATCATGGAAGATCAGAGCAAACGTAGTTTGGGCCACGTACGACACAAGCTTGTCTTGATTGTTTTTATTCCTTCTGAAAAAGGTTTTTCTGATTAACAGTCCCGGCGGACAAAATGACGTCTTGATGAGTTCACATTCTTTTACGGAAGAAGTGTCTTTTATTGTGTTTGAAATTTTATTGTATTTTTCTGTTTGTTTTGAGGAAGAAGAGACAGAATTCTAACCTACGGTTGCGAAGGGAATCAAACTAACCTAATGTTATCATGCATGGGTTAAGACCTAGTGTCTATCATGCTCCTCTCTTGCACAGAGAGAAACAGAGATCCTAAGGGAATAGACGGAAACAGAAACAACAACAGATATATACAGTAAAGCAGTAAAATGCATGGATGCAACAATACAAGTGAGGCAAGGGAGTCCCACTCAACCTCGAACCTAGAAAACAATAGGCAAAAGTGAACGGGCTTCACTTTCAACCCAACAGGGTAAACAACAATCAATACAGTCAGGGAAAACCAATCAATACATCAAGAAATAAACAGCAAAAATAAACAGCTACAACAGCTCTGCATCAACACCTATCTTCAAGCTTCAACAAGCATCAATCTCCATCTCCACAGCCTTCAAGCAAGGGCTTTGGTCATCAGTCTTCAGTCTACAAGGGCTTTTCTTCAAGTCCTATCCTCCAAGCTGAGGGATCAATCACAAGAGTGAATTGGGTGTTAAGCACTTAGTTGACCACCAAGGGTGGCAGACCAACTGCTACTAACACATAAGACATTTTCTCTCAAGAGTTCTATCCCTTAGACAGTAGCACCAAGCCTTCCAAAGGAAGGGGGTGAGTGTCTTAGAGAGACTCTGTATCACAGAGAGGAATGGAGGCAGTCAAAACCTTCCATGTTTGAGAATCAAGCTTTCTAATATAGAGCTCTGCCTAACTCCTAAACCCTAATCTCCTCAACAGCTGCTAGCAGGAATCTCCTCATCAACTCTGGAAGTTGGTCTTCAAGCTCTGAATCTCCAATGGCTTCATCATCACAAGTCTTCAGCTCTCCCCAATACCCAAGCAATCCCAATACCCACACAGACAAACAATAATCCCCAGAGGGCACACCACACCAATCAATCAAATACAGCAGTATACTAATAGCAGTAGGGGAATCCTAGTGATTTCTAAGGGATCTAATAACTACCCATAGTCCCTATAGTCCCATAGCTAATATATTCAATCTCTAAGTCCTAAGGGAAATGAACTAATTCTCCTAAGTCATCACTTAAACCCTAATTCTGTTCATGTTGTTCCCACCTAAACTAATCACCTAAAATTAATTCCTAAAAATATGAACTAAATTGCATATACAAGCCAACATTATCTATTAACCAACCTAAAAAGAATGGACAAAAAATATTAAAGCAACTATGCAAACTAAAATCACCAAATTCATGTATGAAATGAAACACCTAAAATAGGCATTTATTTGGAAAATATGGGAAAAATATCAAATAAAAAATAAAATGCAATTTTTATTTTTTATAATTTCCTAGACATCTTGGAGAAATTAATGCAAAAAGAACCATTAAAAAATATGAAAATTATGATTTATTATGATTTTTATAAAATGCATGAAAAAGAAAAGAAATTAAAAATTGAAATATAAAGAAATAGAAGGAGGAGGTGAGAATAGCAGTGGCGTTCTAGTTGTAATCCAAGTGGGCCACCAGCTGGGAGGTGCGAATATCAAAGGGCTTAGGCCCATACACGCTCAGAAAATGAAAATGAAAATTAAAATAAAATGGATAAACCTTCGGTGCAAACAACATTAAAACCATGTGTATTCCATTGGGCTCATCAATTGGGGGGTGGGGATAGAAGTTTGGATCCAGACCCAGAGTGCGTTAAATGAAACGCTGAGTTTTGATACTCAGCCTCACTCCCTCCAAATTTCAATTGAATTGTGGCCATACGATCATGTTTTTGGTCCAAGTCAAAACGGTCATCCAACGGTGGTCCATCATCTTCCCCAATTGATTAGGGTTTCAGCCATGGAAGCTCTGCGCGAAGTTTGCCTCAACCAGAGTTCCACCTCATCATGCAACCTCAATTCCCCATGAAAACACCATCTGCAAAGAGCAAAGTTGCTCTATTCTTTCCCCTCTACACAACCATAACAAAATCTTCCTCTAAAACTCCATCAAAGCTCGAACCCGATAGCTAGAACATCTTGAATCCATCATTATCACCTGTGATCAAATCTCCCAATTCTTGCCAAACCTTATCCTAACCTAATCTACACCTTATGCTGGTCATTCTAAGCTATATAATGAGAATTATCGTGCCATATTCCATGAGATACAAACCTTAACAGAATTGGTACATCATACTCAACATTCATGAAGCCTCTCCAAACTCACCAAAATCAATCCTCTAACCTATCCTAACAGCTCTATACTAACAATTCCCTAAGATTCTAACTAAATCATGCAATACGAAGAGAAAACAAACCTGGTGCAAAATGGTGAAAACAGTTATGGAAACCCTTGAATCTGATGCTTGCAGTGATTGGAACTTGATCAGTGACCTTGATTAGGAGTTCTGTATGCAATGGATCTTGTGCAAACTCCTTGAATCTTGTACTTGAAACCTTCTTGCAACTTGGATGAAGAATATGGATAGCATAATTCTTGCTCAATTCAACCAATTCTTTGATAGAATTCTGACCTATGAATGATCTAGATGATGATCGAATCAAGAAAAGTGGGAATTGATGGAGATTGGAGAGAGTTTGTAATGCTTTTGCAAATTGGAGAAAGTGTGTATAACTTGTGGTTTTGAGAAAATGTAATCACCAACCATGGCATGAACCATCTCATATCAATATATACATGAGGTTAGAAACTCCTAGAAGCTTGGAGAAACTTCCCATGTGTGATTTCCCTTGGATTTGGTTTATGTATCTTCCATTACAAGTAACCATGAATAACTCTTAAAATGTGAACTAAGCTCAAAATTCTACTTTAGCCAATGTCTTTAAAATGATCTTTCCATTCAAAATGACCTATAATTTTGCTTCATTTGGCCAAGATATGAAAAATCTCATTTTTAAGTCCATTTTTATTCATTAAATCCAACAATTTTTGAAACCTTGTGCTATGAATATTTCCAATCTCTCATGGTCACTTTTATAGACTCAAAATGTCATTTGGAACAAGTTTTATGTTGTAAAGTTTTCCATTTGAAGCTTCCTTGTATGAGTTTTGGGCATAGGTTGAAATGACCTGTAATTCTCAGATGACCAAAATACCCTTTTCTTGCCAAGACCATAAGTAGGGTTCCACAAATCATATGAAGGCATACTATACCATTATAGAAAGCTAAGACAATGAGGAACAATTCTTATGTTGACCATAAATTCATTTGAAATCTCCTTGAGGGGTAAAAATAGCTTGGAAGTCAAGTCACTTTCACAGACAAAATTTCAGATACCTCAGATGACCTGTAACTTGCAAGGACCATAACTTGAGTTACATAAATCTCCTTAAGGTCTTCCACCACTCAAATTAAAGGTCTTGAGATCCTCTACAAGTTTCATGTTGGCCAAGGATCCATTTGAAGCTTGTATTTTGACTTATCTTGCTTGGAAATTTGACCTAAACTAGGGGATTTTACACAAAAACCCTAATTTAGAAACTCCTCTTCTCCTTGATTTCTCTTGAATTCTTCTTAGCATAACAACATATCCTTATTATTCATGTCAAATGATGAACCCCCCATCTCTCCAATAGACTTCAATGCCTTTCAATCAATCAATTGACCTAGAGTTGACCCAGGGTTGACCCAAATGAAACCCTAGTTGACTGTCTTCATCCACAACTATTGTGACTACACCAATGACTTGTCTCTTTCTCCAAATGACTTTCTAAGTCTCCCATGATGTCTAGATATTCCCCATACTCAGTCCACAGCTCACACTTACTTGTTGATCCTCAGATACCCTCAGATAGGAGATAGATGAGCTGCTTGATCCATTGACTTGATAGCTTCCCAATTCTTTCTGAGGACTTGAATGAGATTGGATTTGAATAATAACCTCTTGATAAGCCTCTAGAGATGAGAATAATGATTGGTCCCCTTGTTGGATGACTTGCTATGCTTATGCTATGCAGATGTTTAGACTATGTACATGACTCTATATGCAAATGCTAATGATATTGAAACATAAACCAAGTGAATAAGGTTGGGCAAATTTTAGGGTGCAACAGCTGCCCCTATTCAAGCGACTTGGACCCGATTGGGTGAAGAGCCCGAAGCCTTCAGACATTCGCGGTACGAGACAGTTCAATACTAAGAACCCTGAAATTTGCCAACCGCAGAAATAAACTGCGCCCCTGCTTGGGTAACGACATTCATCGACTGAATCTGACTGTTATGGCAACCCACTGATCTCGCGCGACTGTGCTGGGGATTCTTCTCATCATCCTGAAAAAGATGGAATCATCGGAAATTTCGTCCACGTTAGGACTCCAACTGTTGTCAACATGGAAAAAACTCGGCGACTTCGCTGGGGATGGCTCGTCTGCCTTCTCGTCAGAAATAAATCGTCCACGTTAGGAATAAACTCTTCCACGTTAGGAATAACCGTTCCACATAAGGAATCTCATTCTTTCCACATTAGGAAACCATCTTCTTTCCACGTAAGGAAACCTGTCCACGTCAGGACTAAACCCTTCCACGTGAGGAATGCAATTTATCTTGATCTGTCCACGTCAGGACTAACTTCTCCACGTAAGGAAACAATTTCTCTTTCCACGTAAGGAATCAATTTTGATATGCCCGCGTAAGGACTCGATCTTTCCACGTAAGGAATGAACTCGTCTTTCCACGTAAGGAGACCATTTTTCTTCCACGTAAGGAATACTCTTGATATGTCCACGTAAGGACTCTAATCTTTCCACGTGAGGAATACTACATTAATCTTTCTTTCCATGTTAGGAATGTCATCTTTCCACGTAAGGAACACCTCTTTTCCACGTTAGGAATGCAACTTTCTTTCCACGTAAGGAATACATCATCCATGTTAGGACCCGCCTTTCCATGTTAGGAACACAATCTCTTTTCCACGTAAGGAATCATTTTTCTTCCACGTAAGGAATCACCATCTCTTCTTCCACGTAAGGAATACAAACTTTCCCCGTAAGGAATACAATTCGATATGTCCATGTAAGGACTACATCGTCCACGTTAGGACCCACTTTTCCACGTTAGGAATAATAATCTTCTTGATTTGTCCACGTAAGGACTCCATCGTTCCACGTAAGGAACACTCCTTTATCTGTCCCCGTAAGGACTCCAACCTTCCCATGTAAGGAAACACTTTTCGTCTTGATTTGTCCACGTTAGGACTCACCACTCGACTTGTTAAGGATAAAACTTGTCCACGTCAGGACTCATGCACCTTTGACCTACTGGGGAAGTGAGACTTTGTCCCCGTCAGGACTCACATCTCAACCTGCTGAAGTAATAGGACCTGTCCACGTCAGGACTTGCGCATCTTCGATTTGCTGGGGAAATAAACCCCGTCCACATCAGGACACACACTTTGCCACCAACACGAAGAAGGATAAATTTGTCCACGTCAGGACCCTACACTCAATCAATACCGAGAACTCGAAGCTGTCCACGTTAGGACTAACACATACCGTCAAACTGGAAGAAATGTCCACGTTAGGACTCCACATTCCATCAATTCTGAGAAATCGAACCTGCCCACGTTAGGACTAGCACCTCCCATCAGCCCAGGGAAATAAAATTGTCCATGTTAGGACTCCGCTTTTCTAGCACGAAGAAAACCTGTCAAGAAATTGTCCACGTTAGGACTCATCCTTCCCTTGGTCCGCAAACTTCTTATCACTGACGTTACAGCAACTTTGAGGCTGACTCTACTGGGGATATTTGGAAACCAAACTACCGGAGGCCTGCTCTGATAACTGGCGGTAGCCTCTGAAATTCTGGTTCATGAAACCTTTTAATGCTGACGTAACAACAACCTTGAAAGAAACAATCCGATGGTCGGACTAGAGAAACTTCAACAAGAAACCCTGGCGGGGACATAAGTAACTCTGCTTGGGGACAAAGAGAAATTTATCCTGCTGACTCTGTGGTGAGTAGTGCCAAAGCTGACACTTCGTCGAATGTATCACGTCGAGATCCTGAATGTTTTATTGATTCACCTTAGCAAGGGCTCTCTCTACCTGCAAGAGAAACAATACTTGAAACAAAAGGTCAGCCAACCTAGTTTATGTTTCAAAATGCATGCGTTCGACACTGATGTAATGCTCCATTCGACATGGAAATGCTACGCTTTTATTTGGTGGATGCAAGTACGACACTATATGCCAATGCAAATGCAGACTTGAACTGTCGAGATACAGGAACTGCTTTAGCAAAATAAATGCTGAAGACAATGCCAACTCCGCTGGGGATAGCCGGGTGCTACAGAATTATTCCAGCAAAATAAATGCTGAAAGAGTGAAGTCGACTCAGCTGGGAAACTGGGAACTTAAACCAAACACCTCGTTGAAGTAACGCCCTGCTGGGGAATATAGCTCTACTGGAGAATAGCAAATGTGTCAAGTATGATTGGACTTCTGCTGGATAGTGAACTGATATCACCCGGTATTTTGACAAAATAAATGCCTGGGTGCACCACCAACTCTGCCGGGGAGAGTCTTAATCTTCGAGTTCCACTGGAAGGAATGAAAACACTTGCAAAGAGAATTCCGATGGGGGTGGGATGATTCTCTTGGGGAAAATCAACTGGCTCCGCTGGGGGAGAGTAAATGACCCTGCGGGGAAAGGCAAACTGCCTGAATACAGCTCACAGACATTAATCTTCTGCGACTAAACCTACTCTGCTTGAGATAGAGGAATCCTTCTGGAGGACACCACACTGCCTGAACACAGCCTACAATCATGGTGCCAACTCTGCTGAGAATGAATGGCTTTATTGGAGCATGCCCTCTGGATAGGCTACGACTAGCTAGGGAATTCGATCCTTCTTCAGGAGGCACATGCATGATCTGCGTGAGGGTCGAGTCTCCTATTACTGCGGTCTCTTGGTCATCCTCCTCGTACGGCTATGAAACCTGCAACAACACAAACAAGACAAGACAAGCCTATGCAACCAAATCGATTCAGGTTAGTGACGCTTTAGCAATTGTTGGCAAGGGCCAGTAATGTTATACACGTGCTAGTTTCACTAAACCTAGGCGTTTTATCATGCACAAAACAGTAAAGAACCAGCATCAAGTACTGAATAACACATTTTATTGATTGGGCCCCTGAATGGGCAGAGTTTTGTACACGGGATGTAACTCCTGAAATGAGGAAGCTACGCAAAGCAAATACACAAGTATGCACAAGAAGCATAAATATTTGACAAATTAAATTTTGTACACATGTCGGCAACGGGATGCAGATGAACACCACGAACTGATCCTCCCATGACTCGCCCGACTCCAATGCTTTCCCGGTATCCATGCTTCCGAAGAGATTGTATCTGATAATCGACTCCTTAGGCATATTCTCCCGCACCAATGCTCAATGCAGTATCAAATTCGGACCGCGGTCATTTGCTTTTCAAATCCCTAACTTTTGCGTGAACCGCCCTTTACGGGTTTTCAGTTCACCGGGATACCCTTTTTTGCCGAAGCCGCCCAGTGTAGGTTTTCAACTTCGCGGGTGTACATTTTTTCAATTTTATCCCTAACTTTTGCCCGAACCTTTCATTCTGTTTTTGGTTCGCCAGGATGCCCCATTTTTGCCTGGACTCTCTTTTTTCTGTCCAGTGGGTCAATTTTAAGTAAAGTATTTTTTAACTGCGTCCGAATTCACAGGCGACGTAAAGTCTTCACCGTCCATGGTGGACAACAACAACGCTCCTCCTGAAAAGACTTTCCTGACAACGTATGGCCCTTCGTAGTTGGGGGTCCACTTGCCCCTGTGATCTGCTTGCGGCAGGAGAATCCTTTTCAGCACAAGGTCGCCCGTCTGAAAGCTTCACGGATGTATCTTCTTATCATATGCTTTCTTCATTCGGCTCTGGTACAAACGACCGTATGCTAGAGAAGCTAGCCTCTTCTCATCCATCAAACTCAATTGGTTCAACCTGTCTTTCACCCATTCTGCCTCGTCCAGCTGAACGTCTCGCAATACCCTCAGAGAAGGGATCTCCACTTCCAACGGTAGTACCGCTTCCATTCCGTATACTAACGAGAACGGGGTTGCCCCGGTTGATGTGCGTACCGTCGTACGATAACCGTGCAAAGCGAAAGGTAGCATCTCGTGCCAATCCTTATAGGTCCCCACCATCTTCTGAACGATCTTCTTGATATTCTTATTGGCCGCTTCGACAGCGCCATTCATCTTGGGTCGGTAAGGGGAGGAGTTGTGATGTTCGATTTTGAAATTCTGACAGAGCTCCTTCATCATTTTGTTGTTCAAGTTTGAACCGTTGTCCGTAATTATCCGCTCGGGGATTCCATATCTGCAAATGATATCCCTCTTGATGAATCTGGCCACCACTTGCTTCGTTACATTTGCGTAAGACGCCGCTTCTACCCACTTGGTGAAATAATCGATTGCTACTAGGATGAACCGATGCCCGTTAGAAGCTGTCGGCTCGATCTTTCCAATCATATCGATTCCCCACATCGAGAATGGCCATGGTGATGACATCACATTCAGAGGACTCGGAGGCACATGGATCTTATCAGCATAGATTTGGCACTTGTGGCATTTCCTCGCAAACTTGAAACAGTCAGTTTCCATAGTCAGCCAAAAATAACCTGCCCGTAGCAGCTTCCTCGTCATAGCATGCCCGCCAGCATGCGTACCAAAGGTACCTTCATGTATTTCCTCCATGAGCAGCTTCGCCTCTCTTTCATCTACACAACGCAACAACACCAAGTCGTGGTTTCTTCTGTATAAGACACCGTCCGGATTCAAATAGAAATTACCCGCTAATCTCCTGAGAGTCTTCTGATCTTGACTGAATGCCCCAGCCGGATACTCTTTATTCTTCAGGAAATTAAGGATATCAAAATACCATGGTTTATCATCGGACGCTTCATCAATAGCAAATACGAAGGCAGGCCTGTCAAGCCGAGAGATAATAATTCGGGGAGCCTCGTTCCAGAAGTTGACTTTGTACATGGAAGACAAAGTGGCCAGGGCGTCAGCCATTTGATTCTCGGCCCGCGGCACATGATGCAACTCAACCTTGTCGAAGAAAGGCAACAATCTCCTTGCATAGTTCATGTAATGTATCAAATTGGGCTGACGTGTCTCCCATTCCCCTTTGATTTGATTCACCACCAGAGCTGAGTCTCCGTATACGTCTAGATTTTTGATTCGCAAATCAATGGCTTCTTCAAGCCCCATTATACAAGCTTCGTATTCGGCCTCATTATTGGTAACGGCAAAGGTCAATCGGGCAGTAAACGGGATGTGCGACCCGTGTGGCGTAGTGATGATTGCCCCTATTCCGCTACCGTAAGCATTCACAGCTCCGTCAAATATCATCTTCCATTTGGAATCCAACTCCGGTCCCTCGTCCGGCAACGACTCTTCACAATCTTTCATCTTTAGGTACATGATATCCTCGTCAGGAAAATCAAACCTCATCGATTGGTAATCTTCAATAGGCTGCTCCGCCAGATACTCAGACAGCACACTCCCCTTTATAGCCTTTTGCGAGACGTATTGGATGTCATATTCAGTCAAGACCATCTGCCAACGGGCAATTCTCCCTGACAACGCCTGCTTTTCGAATACATATTTGATAGGATCCATCTTCGAGATGAGCATGGTTGTATGATTCAGCATGTATTGCCTCAAACGCTTGGCGGCCCAGGCTAGCGCGCAACAAGTTTTCTCAAGCATTGAGTATCGAGATTCACACTCTGTAAATTTCTTACTCAAGTAGTAGATCGCATGCTCTTTTCTTCCTGTCTCGTCGTGTTGACCGAGAACACAACCCATGCTTCCCTCAAGAACCGTCAAATACATGATCAAGGGTCTCCCTGCCACTGGGGGTATCAAAATAGGAGGCTCCTGCAAATACTGCTTTATTTTATCGAACGCCTTTTGACAATTTTCGTTCCATGTTACAGCTTGATCTTTCTTCAACAGCTTGAACAATGGTTCACACGTGGCCGTTAGGTGAGATATGAACCGGGCGATGTAGTTCAACCTCCCTAAAAACCCGCGCACCTCTTTCTCTGTTTTAGGCGTCGGCATTTCTTGAATAGCTTTTATTTTAGCAGGATCGACCTCTATTCCTCTTTCGCTTACGATAAACCCTAGCAGTTTACCCGATCTCACCCCGAAGGTGCATTTATTAGGGTTCAGTCTCAGCCTGAACTTCCTAAGCCTTTTAAATAACTTCAGTAGATTTACCAGATGCTCTTCCTCCGTCTGGGATTTGGCAATCATATCGTCCACATAAACTTCGATCTCTTTATGCATCATATCATGGAAAAGAGTCGTCATCGCACGCTGATATGTTGCCCCAGCATTTTTCAAGCCAAAGGGCATCACTTTGTAGCAAAATGTTCCCCAAGGTGTTATGAAAGTAGTCTTCTCCATATCCTCTAGCGCCATTTTAATTTGGTTATAGCCTGAAAAGCCATCCATGAAGGAGAACACGGAGTATTGAGCAGTATTATCAACTAGCACGTCGATATGAGGAAGCGGAAAATCGTCTTTTGGGCTTGCTTTATTCAAATCTCTATAATCCACGCACATCCGAACCTTGCCATCTTTCTTTGGCACTGGTACGATGTTAGCAACCCATGAGGGATATTTTGTTACAGCCAGGAAACCAGCGTCCCACTGTTTTTGAACTTCCTCTTTGATCTTCACTGCCATATCTGGTCGAGTTCTGCGAAGCTTTTGTTTGACCGGCGGGCATTCTTCTTTCAGTGGCAGACAGTGCACAACCATATCTGTATCGAGCCCTGGCATATCTTCATACGACCAAGCGAATACATCATTATACTCCCTGAGCATCTCAACCAGCCTTCGCTTGATATCGCTCTGCAGCGCGGCTCTGATACGAATATTCTTCTCAACCCCTTCCGACCCTAAGTTGATAATTTCGATGACCTCGTCGTGAGGCAGAATGGCTCTTTCCTCTTGCTTCACCAACCAAGACAGTTCTTCAGGAACGTCGCTATCTTCGACAACCTCTTCTTCGGCCTGGAATACCGGATGCTCAAAGTCGGGACGAGTCATAGGTGGTTCAAGGATGTCATCTGAAAATGTTATCCTGCAAAAGGGATGGTTAAGTGCTTCAAAATGCGTATAAAGCGAATAGCCACGTTGCCATTTTATTGAAAAATACAAAACAAGAAAGACAGAGATTACAGTATTTGCACATGAAAAAACGCCATTTATTTAATGATTAACACGCAATGTTCATAACAACGCAGCCCTAAGCAAATCCTGATGCCCCGGGCAAGACATCAGATTATTCAACAATTAATAAAGCAAAGCATTACTGTTTAAGAGTCACAGGAACAAGCTCCTGAATAGACCAGTTGCACAGTCCTTGTCCTGGCGTGCTTGGCTGAATCCAGGCATCCATATCACAGTCGCTGTCTCCTTCGTCAGACTCCGAAGCAGCGTTGATGGTTTCATGACATACTCCACTGGCAGAGATGGTTACTGGCCCTCTGAAATGGGGTGCCCCCACAGCGGGTGTTGACGACGACGGTTGGTATCCCAGCCCGAACCGGTCCATTTTCACAGGGATATCCAGCACTTTGCCCCAGCCCTTTGCTCCTCCTGCCTCCACCAGAGCTTGAGCTTCTTTATACGACGAGACGGCTATCTCTGACACTTTGCTCGGCCCGGGACCTTTGTCCTTGATACGCAACCCTTCAAATGCCTGGCAGGGCATTTCGTGGATCTCTCCGTCGACCTCCACATATTTAAACGATGACAGATGGCTGACCAGGATGTCTTCTTCTCCACACACGGTGACTACGCTGTCTCCGACCATATATTTCAACTTCTGATGCAGGGTAGACGTGACTGCCCCAGCCCCATGAATCCAAGGTCTTCCAAGCAAGCAGCTGTATGCAGGCTGTATATCCATGATATAAAATTCCGTGGCGAACACCTCCGGCCCCACTTGCAGAGGCAATGTTATCGATCCAAAGACTGTTCTTCGCGTGCCGTCAAACGCTCTGACTACCAAGTCACTGGGCGTACATAGGATTCCTCTGACATCCAGCTTCATCATCGCTTTCTTGGGCATCACATTCAGAGACGATCCGGTGTCGACCAATACATGCGACATTACTGATCCTCTACACTCGACGGATATGTGCAGCGCCATATTATGATCTCTCCCTTTCGGGGTCAAATCGAAGTCGGTAAAGCCCAAGCTGTGGCCTGCATTCACATGTGCCAACACTCCTTCCAGCTGATTTACAGAGACGTCTTGGGGTACGAAGGAAGTATCCAGGACTTTCAACAAAGCATTTCTGTGAGCTTCCGAACACAAGAGCAATGACAAGATGGATATTTTGGACGGCGTCTGTTGCAGATGCTCCACAATCTTATAATCACTTTTTCGAATCAAGCGCATGAACTCTTCCACGTCTTTCGATGCCGCTTCCTTTTCGCTGGCTTGCACTGGGACATTCTCAACCATCTTCCCTTTTCCTTTCGCTAGTCTTTCGGCCTCGACTTCAGGTGATATAAAGATCCTACCACTCCTTGTCATACCTCCTGAACCAACAACGTTATCGACAGTCTCAGCTGGCTGCTTATTAACATCAATCTTTATCCCGTCACAATACGCCTCCAACCCATATGACCATGGGACTGCTTTCGTGTTCTCGTACGGGATTGGTCCGGCCTTAGTTATGGTGATCGGTGATCGCTGGACCGGTGCTGCAATAGTGATAGTCTTCCGAGGAATCGTTACAGTGGCCACATCACTCTGATTATCTGCTACTGCCCCTGCAGGCTCTTCAGTTGCTGCTCGGTCAAACTGCAATGTGCCTCCATCAATTAAAGCCTGAATGCCTTCCTTCAAATCATCACACCCCCCAGCTAGGGTCCAGCATTCTAAGCAATACTCATCACATCCTGGATAAACACCCCCTTGCAGCAATCTGCTTTTTATCTCGCTCAGCGGCGTCTTTAAATCGTCGACATTCATAATCAGATTCAACCCTTCCTCAGTCAGAATGGCGTTCGCCCCATGATTAGGCATGGGTTTCTGCACTATATTCGGACCTGCCGTTCCGAAATTGATAGTCTTATTGTCCAAAAGATCCTGCACAACGTGCTTAAAAGCATGGCAACCTTCTATATCGTGGCCCGGAGCCCCAGAATGAAACTCACAGTGCCTGCTTGCATCGTAACCATACGGAGGAGTTCCCGTTATCGGTGCCAGAGTTCTCTTCTCTACCAAATTTAGACCCAACAGTGTCTGTAACAAATCAGCATACGTTGAGGGAGGCTTCTCAAACATTCTTCTTGGTTTACCACCCTGGAATCTTCGCTGAGCCTGCTGCGCACCCTGCTGTGGCTGCTGCTGCTGCTGCATTGGCTGCTGCTGAAACGATTGTTGTGGTTGAAGTGGTTGTTGCTGATATGGGATAGTAACACTCGCCACCTGCTGCGGCTGATGATATTGGTTTCGACCTCTGCCTCTGCCTCGGCCTCGGCCTCCAAACACTGCGCTCGCCTCGCCCTGACGGCGCCCACCAAAAGCCTTCTTATTACTGCCAGATGCAGTTGATTCCTCAGCCTGGAATTTTCCTTGCTTAATGTTTCGTTCAATCTTTTCCCCCATCAGAATTAAATCTGAGAAACTGGCCAGAGATGTATGAAACAACATGTCATGAAACAAGCCTGTGAATGTGCCGACGAACATGTCATTCATTTCCTTATCTTCTAAGGGAGGACGGACCCTGGCAGCCATATCGCGCCACCTTTGCGCGTACTCTTTAAAGCTCTCACCCTTCTTCTGCGACAGCCCTGTCAATTGGACCCGATTGGGCGCCAAGTCGCTGTTATATTTGTAGTGAGCTACAAATGCCTCTGCTAGCTGTTTCCATGTCTTGATATTAGTTGGCTCCAACCCCATGTACCACTCTAGGGAAGGGCCTGACAAACTATCTTGAAAGAAATGCATTAGCATTCTCTCATCAGTTGAATATGCAGACATCTTTCTGTAATAAGCCCGCACGTGCACTTTCGGACATGTGTCCCCTTTATACTTATCAAACGTAGGAGCTTTGAATTTGATTGGCACCCTCAAGCCAGGTACCAGACCCATTGTTGCCATGTCCAAGCCCATAGCACTTTGGTTCAAGACTCCCCTCATCTGCTCTTCTAGCATTCTGATCTTCTGGGAGTTATCCATCGGCCCTTCGAAGCCTCCGCCGGAGAAAGCGTCCTCCTGCTGATCTTCTTGCCACATACCATTTCCAGCTCCATACCCATCATATTCATTATTGCGGCCAGCTCTAATCTGATTCATCACTGGGCCTCGGCCTCTGTTGCCGTATCCCTGAACACCTCCAGCAGGCCCAAAAGCCATTAACCCAGCGCCGTTTCCATTTCCGAAACCTCCGTAACCCTGATTGGCCACCCCATAACCATCTTGCCCAAAGCCTTGAGCATTGAAACCATATTTCCCAGCATTATCGAATCCCTGATCATTGAACCTGAATCCAGCATTGACAAAGCCGTTGCCTCCCATATTATCACCCAAGTTGACATCACCAAGCCCAACGTTATGGATAGCCGTCTCGTTCCCAACTCCGACGTTACCGTTCCCAGTAGCGGTAGCGTTGTTGACATTAGCGGCAGGTATATTGACTACAGGTGGAGCCACTGGCGTGGGAGTGCCATCTCCATGAACAGTATCGACTCGCACAGACTGATGATCCTCGTTACCGTGACCAGCATTTCGGGCCAACAGAGGTTGGACCATGGCTTGCAAATTCTCCTGACCTTTTGCAATAGCTTCCATGGTCTGCATAAAGAGAGCTAGCTTCTCGCGCACATCTTGCATCTCGTTCTGCATTTGATCCATGATTCTTCGACAGTTGGTGCGAGTGGAATAGCGGTGCGGGTGCTGATCTGCAATCCTGGAAAGTACCTGGTACAGAGCAGGAAATAAGACACCATCCAAAGATTACCTGTAATGCAATATGAATATGAATGCAATGCAATGTGTGTCTGTGCATTAGGGAAATTCATTCCCCGATTCTAGTGTGAAGGTGCCGGTGCAGTGACAGTGCTAACAATATAAAGATCGGAGCTGAATCACAGAAAGCCTCATATATTGCAGAGAAAATCAATAAGCCCGGAATACAGTATCACTGAGAGTACAACAAAAAGGCATGACCTCAACCAACAATCCTGGTGATGGTCAGCACTATGCAAATAAAGCATACAAGTTACTACATGAAGTGATCAAATCCTCCCATAAGTCTGGTACTCTTCTAGCAGCTTCTTGGTCTCCGGATGACTCGGTCGAGCAAGCAGCCCTTCAACAAGTTGGTTCCTTTTCTTAAGAACACGGCGTACGTCTTCAGCAGTTTCTTCCCATTCCCCCTCTCCGAAGCGATCCTCTAGTTTACGCTTCTGAGACACAGCTTCATCTCTGCCTTTGATGGCCTTGTTCAGTGCGTTCTGGAGACTATACCGGGTCATCACTTCTTCTTCACACTTCTTGATGCTGGACTTCAATTGCTCTTCGAGGTCGGAAATTTGCTGCTTCAACTTATCTTCCCTCTTCTTATTGTTGGTGAGCGTGGCATTCCAGGTCTTATTGCAAGAAGAGATCTCTCGGTGAGCTGCGTCGAGCGCTTTCTTTTTGGATTCCAGCATGTCATGGGAGCTTCTGAACTCTTGCCCCAGACGTTCGCGCTTCTTCCTCTCCTCAGTCAACTCAGCCCCTAACCTGTTCATTAGCTCAATCTGCTGTTGGAAAGCATACACGACCTTGTTTTTCTCACTGCGTATCTGGGCTAGCTCCTGCTCTAACCCTTCGTTGATCTTCATCAAGGCTTCTTTTTCTTTCACAACTTGCTCGTAGGCCTCCCTAGAAACAGTAGTTGGCTCTGCTACTGGAATAGGAACAAAGGCTGGTGCATCTGGAAATGGCATCCGCAACTGACTCGCTATCTCCCGGATCCAAGCTCTGTAAGGTGCATAGGCCTGACAGTCATTCTTCCCTAGCAACGGCTTCCCTCTTCGGTTAATACGCGTCCAGGCATGCTGCAACTTGGCTAACAACTACCCCTTCAAATCTCCGGTGAAGTACAGAGATTCCTGTACTTCTTCCTCCTTGGGTGGGTTCTTCAGCGCATATCCGAACTGACGGACCAACAAGGATGGGTTGTAGTTGATACACCCCTTTCTTCCTATCAGCGGGACATTAGGGTACCCAGAACAACTGAATATAAGCTCGGATCCCAGCAGATCTCTATCAAACCATTCAACGTCTTCAGAAGTTAACCTCATCATATGCTCTGGCCAGTCGGGCGTGATTGCATTATCCACGAAAGGTCCCCTCGAGGGAAGATGGCTCTTGAACCACATATACAGCAAAGGTACGCAACAAGAGACGTTCTTGCCTCTCCTGTTTTCATTCCTGTAGTGCATCGAATGGTAAAAGTCCCCGATCAGTGTTGGTACTGGGTTACCGACAGCAAATAGATGAAATGCATCCATGTCCACGAAGTTTGGGAAGTTAGGGAACAACACTATCCCATAAATGCAGAGGGCCAAAATAGCGTTGAAGACCACCCAACACCCATTCTTGGCGTACTCTTGAGCCTTACCAACCAGAAACTGAAGAGAAAAACCCGGAACCCCTCGCCACGCAGTCATCAATAACTCAGAAGCATTCATATGCAGGGCCTTGGCTAAATCCTCCAGATTAGGCTCAGCGGCTGAGTGAATAAAAGGAACTGCATTCTGAACTGGCAGCTCAGTAAACTCTACATACTCCTCCATGGTAGGCCCCAAGATGAAGTCCGCAAACGTGAAACATCTCAAAGCCGGGTCATAGAATTGCATTAAGGTGTACAGCCCATTCAATTCATCATCAGTGGACCTGCGAACTAAACTCAACAGCCGTCCGTAACTCTGCCTGAAACTTCTACGGACATCCTCATCTGCAAGAGAAATCAGACCCAGGAGTGGAGTGATATCGGGGATAGGTAGCTTATACACAACGGTCATCCTCAAACCAGCCATGATCAAATACTCAGAAGTCCAGACACTAGAACCGGGGAAATGCAAATGCACCTGCAGCACAGACACACGTTAGTAGGATGCAATGATGATGAGTATGCAAACAATGCAATGCAAGTGACATGCAACAGGGACCAAATGCCGTAGCTGAATAGCCTGAACCATATCAAGAAGTCTCAAATAGACTCTCTAGAAGTCCTCAAACCCTGGTCTCAGATAGACCTAGAACAAAGCTCCAACAATGGTCTCTGACAGACCCACAGCATAACTCTGGCTGGTCTCTGATGGACCTCAAATCATAACTCCAATAGGTCTCTGACAGACCTCAGAACTCCTCAACTGGTCTCTGACAGACCTCATAACACATCTCCAAATGGTCTCTGACAGACCTCATAACTCTCCATAAATACCCAGGATCTCTGATCAAGAAATAACCGGTATCGGAAGGTCTAGTTACCTGCATAACCCCAAACCCTCTCACAGGTGGATGTCCTAGTAACTGACAAAGGTATGGCATCCTATGCGGTCGTCGGCGTCACAGACTTTCAGGGTTGATGATACGATTCCCAGAAGGAGTGGCATCATCAAATCCTGAAGAGGCCTCACTTAGCCAACTTCCAAATGATCGGTCCCCAGAGTCGACAATCCAACTAACCAGCAACCCAAGCCACCCAAAGGGCAGGACAGGAGGCCAACCAGAAGAACCTCGTCTGAGTGTAGATTTCGCGGGACACTAGGACATGCAAAGCACGTGCGCGCCCACTAATCTCTACTCTAAGTCTAAGGTGCACTCAAGCCCAGGTCCGGCTTCTCACTCAATATCAGAATACCCGTCACACCCCAATACAGCAATAATAATCAATATATAATGCTGAAAATAAAGGTCAGAAATATAAATCCATACAAAATCCTCGACGGGAAAACAAGCGTTAGGATTGACTCTCTTAAGGGACGTTGGATCCCAAATGCATAAGAACTATTGCAGTCCTTAGCAGCCAGGGGACGTTGAATCCCCAGCAGAGTCGCCAGCTGTCGCTACTGCGAAAATCGGCGCCGGCTGAACAGAAGAGTCGCCACCGTGCGTTATTTATCCCACGGGAGGGAAAGGAAACGCTAAGAGTAAACCTCGCACAACACGGGAAAGGTATGGTCGTCGCAACCAAAACCTGGATTCGGGAGTCGGTTACGCAAGGGGAAGGTATTAGCACCCCTCACGTCCGTCGTACTCGACGGGATCCACGCTTGTTTTCGGGTATGGATTGTTATTCTATCTACTCTAAGGGTTAAGGGTTAAAAAGAAAAGAAAATAAAATGACTCGGCAAAGTATCGCACTTTATGCCTACGTATTCCCGTCTGGAACGAGAAATCAGAGTCAACGTAGTTCGCCTACCTACGGGAAAGGAGGGGAAGGTTGCTCGCTAGGATATCGCATCCTATGCCTACGTACTTCCACACATCATGGAAGATCAGAGCAAACGTAGTTCGGGCCACGTACGACACAAGCTTGTCTTGATTGTTTTTATTCCTTTTGAAAAAGGTTTTTCTGATTAACAGTCCCGGCGGACAAAATGACGTCTTGATGAGTTCACATTCTTTTACGGAAGAAGTGTCTTTTATTGTGTTTGAAATTTTATTGTATTTTTCTGTTTGTTTTGAGGAAGAAGAGACAGAATTCTAACCTACGGTTGCGAAGGGAATCAAACTAACCTAATGTTATCATGCATGGGTTAAGACCTAGTGTCTATCATGCTCCTCTCTTGCACAGAGAGAAACAGAGATCCTAAGGGAATAGACGGAAACAGAAACAACAACAGATATATACAGTAAAGCAGTAAAATGCATGGATGCAACAATACAAGCGAGGCAAGGGAGTCCCACTCAACCTCGAACCTAGAAAACAATAGGCAAAAGTGAACGGGCTTCACTTTCAACCCAACAGGGTAAACAACAATCAATACAGTCAGGGAAAACCAATCAATACATCAAGAAATAAACAGCAAAAATAAACAGCTACAGCAGCTCTGCATCAACACCTATCTTCAAGCTTCAACAAGCATCAATCTCCATCTCCACAGCCTTCAAGCAAGGGCTTTGGTCATCAGTCTTCAGTCTACAAGGACTTTTCTTCAAGTCCTATCCTCCAAGCTGAGGGATCAATCACAAGAGTGAATTGGGTGTTAAGCACTTAGTTGACCACCAAGGGTGGCAGACCAACTGCTACTAACACATAAGACATTTTCTCTCAAGAGTTCTATCCCTTAGACAGTAGCACCAAGCCTTCCAAAGGAAGGGGGTGAGTGTCTTAGAGAGACTCTGTATCACAGAGAGGAATGGAGGCAGTCAAAACCTTCCATGTTTGAGAATCAAGCTTTCTAATATAGAGCTCTGCCTAACTCCTAAACCCTAATCTCCTCAACAGCTGCTAGCAGGAATCTCCTCATCAACTCTGGAAGTTGGTCTTCAAGCTCTGGATCTCCAATGGCTTCATCATCACAAGTCTTCAGCTCTCCCCAATACCCAAGCAATCCCAATACCCACACAGACAAACAATAATCCCCAGAGGGCACACCACACCAATCAATCAAATACAGCAGTATACTAATAGCAGTAGGGGAATCCTAGTGATTTCTAAGGGATCTAATAACTACCCATAGTCCCTATAGTCCCATAGCTAATATATTCAATCTCTAAGTCCTAAGGGAAATGAACTAATTCTCCTAAGTCATCACTTAAACCCTAATTCTGTTCATGTTGTTCCCACCTAAACTAATCACCTAAAATTAATTCCTAAAAATATGAACTAAATTGCATATACAAGCCAACATTATCTATTAACCAACCTAAAAAGAATGGACAAAAAATATTAAAGCAACTATGCAAACTAAAATCACCAAATTCATGTATGAAATGAAACACCTAAAATAGGCATTTATTTGGAAAATATGGGAAAAATATCAAATAAAAAATAAAATGAAATTTTTATTTTTTATAATTTTCTAGACATCTTGGAGAAATTAATGCAAAAAGAACCATTAAAAAATATGAAAATTATGATTTATTATGATTTTTATAAAATGCATGAAAAAGAAAAGAAATTAAAAATTGAAATATAAAGAAATAGAAGGAGGAGGTGAGAATAGCAGTGGCGTTCTAGTTGTAATCCAAGTGGGCCACCAGCTGGGAGGTGCGAATATCAAAGGGCTTAGGCCCATACGCGCTCAGAAAATGAAAATGAAAATTAAAAGAAAATGGATAAACCTTCGGTGCAAACAACATTAAAACCATGTGTATTCCATTGGGCTCATCAATTGGGGGGTGGGGATAGAAGTTTGGATCCAGGCCCAGAGTGTGTTAAATGAAACGCTGAGTTTTGATACTCAGCCTCACTCCCTCCAAATTTCAATTGAATTGTGGCCATACGATCATGTTTTTGGTCCAAGTCAAAACGGTCATCCAACGGTGGTCCATCATCTTCCCCAATTGATTAGGGTTTCAGCCATGGAAGCTCTGCGCGAAGTTTGCCTCAACCAGAGTTCCACCTCATCATGCAACCTCAATTCCCCATGAAAACACCATCTGCAAAGAGCAAAGTTGCTCTATTCTTTCCCCTCTACACAACCATAACAAAATCTTCCTCTAAAACTCCATCAAAGCTCGAACCCGATAGCTAGAACATCTTGAATCCATCATTATCACCTGTGATCAAATCTCCCAATTCTTGCCAAACCTTATCCTAACCTAATCTACACCTTATGCTGGTCATTCTAAGCTATATAATGAGAATTATCGTGCCATATTCCATGAGATACAAACCTTAACAGAATTGGTACATCATACTCAACATTCATGAAGCCTCTCCAAACTCACCAAAATCAATCCTCTAACCTATCCTAACAGCTCTATACTAACAATTCCCTAAGATTCTAACTAAATCATGCAATACGAAGAGAAACAAAACCTGGTGCAAAATGGTGAAAACAGTTATGGAAACCCTTGAATCTGATGCTTGCAGTGATTGGAACTTGATCAGTGACCTTGATTAGGAGTTCTGTATGCAATGGATCTTGTGCAAACTCCTTGAATCTTGTACTTGAAACCTTCTTGCAACTTGGATGAAGAAGATGGATAGCACAATTCTTGCTCAATTCAACCAATTCTTTGATAGAATTCTGACCTATGAATGATCTAGATGATGATCGAATCAAGAAAAGTGGGAATTGATGGAGATTGGAGAGAGTTTGTAATGCTTTTGCAAATTGGAGAAAGTGTGTATAACTTGTGGTTTTGAGAAAATGTAATCACCAACCATGGCATGAACCATCTCATATCAATATATACATGAGGTTAGAAACTCCTAGAAGCTTGGAGAAACTTCCCATGTGTGATTTCCCTTGGATTTGGTTTATGTATCTTCCATTACAAGTAACCATGAATAACTCTTAAAATGTGAACTAAGCTCAAAATTCTACTTTAGCCAATGTCTTTAAAATGATCTTTCCATTCAAAATGACCTATAATTTTGCTTCATTTGGCCAAGATATGAAAAATCTCATTTTTAAGTCCATTTTTATTCATTAAATCCAACAATTTTTGAAACCTTGTGCTATGAATATTTCCAATCTCTCATGGTCACTTTTCTAGACTCAAAATGTCATTTGGAACAAGTTTTATGTTGTAAAGTTTTCCATTTGAAGCTTCCTTGTATGAGTTTTGAGCATAGGTTGAAATGACCTGTAATTCTCAGATGACCAAAATACCCTTTTCTTGCCAAGACCATAAGTAGGGTTTCACAAATCATATGAAGGCATAATATACCATTATAGAAATCTAAGACAATGAGGAACAATTCTTATGTTGACCAGAAATTCATTTGAAATCTCCTTGAGGGGTAAAAATAGCTTGGAAGTCAAGTCACTTTCACAGACAAAATTTCAGATACCTCAGATGACCTGTAACTTGCAAGGACCATAACTTGAGTTCCATAAATCTCCTTAAGGTCTTCCACCACTCAAATTAAAGGTATTGAGATCCTCTACAAGTTTCATGTTGGCAAAGGATCCATTTGAAGCTTGTATTTTGACTTATCTTGCTTGGAAATTTGACCTAAACTAGGGGATTTTACACAAAAACCCTAATTTAGAAACTCCTCTTCTCCTTGATTTCTCTTGAATTCTTCTTAGCATAACAACATATCCTTATTCTTCATGTCAAATGATGAACCCCCCATCTCTCCAATAGACCTCAATGCCTTTCAATCAATCAATTGACCTAGAGTTGACCCAGGGTTGACCCAAATGAAACCCTAGTTGACTGTCTTCATCCACAACTATTGTGACTACACCAATGACTTGTCTCTTTCTCCAAATGACTTTCTAAGTCTCCCATGATGTCTAGATATTCCCCATACTCAGTCCACAACTCACACTTACTTGTTGATCCTCAGATACCCTCAGATAGGAGATAGATGAGCTGCTTGATCCATTGACTTGATAGCTTCCCAATTCTTTCTGATGACTTGAATGAGATTGGATTTGAATAATAACCTCTTGATAAGCCTCTAGAGATGAGAATAATGATTGGTCCCCTTGTTGGATGACTTGCTATGCTTATGCTATGCAGATGTTTAGACTATGTACATGACTCTATATGCAAATGCTAATGATATTGAAACATAAACCAAGTGAATAAGGTTGGGAAAATTTTAGGGTGCAACAATAATCGATAATGATAATAATTAATAATTAATATTAATGTTGATATTAATATTATTATTATTATTATTAATATTGGTATTATGGGGTTTTAATATTAATTTTGGAATTAAGAAAATGAGGAAATATTATTATTGGAATTATTGGAATTAAAAAGAGGATTTTTGTGGTATTAGGGGCAATTGTGGAAATTGGAAAAGGAATAGAGAGAAAGAGCACGCATGAGAAGAGAAGCATGCTAAAAGGCAAAAAGAGGAAGAAAGATCAAGAAGAACACACTTGAGCTAGCGAAAGAGAGAGCTTGTTGGAGGAAGAAGCAAGAGGAACTAGGCTGTGGAATTCTTGAAGTTTCTTCGATCAGAGCTGCATTTGAGGTAAGGGGGGGGGGGGGGGGAGAATCGGTTAAATTTCGGTAATGCATGAATAATTGGTAGAAGGGGATTTCCCTAACCCCATATGTTTTTGATGAATTGAATTGATATGTTGTTATGATTTTGATTGCTGCTGAGGTGATTCATCCACTGCATGTAGATTTTGGGTTAATTTGGGGTTTCTGGTAGTTTACCGTTTTAAGCTGGAAGTTGATTAATTGAGTAGAACTGAAGTTTTATCGGAGGGAATGGAGAATAGATTTTGGAGTTAAGTCTTAGAATGTTGGTTAGTTGTATTAGAAGCTGGTTTGCGCGTAATCGGGCGAATTCGGAGAGAGTTACTGTTTTTGCACAGTGGGATTTTTCTAAAATCGCATGTATTCGCTGGGAGAATGAGGGGGGGGGGGGGGCGAGCCTTCACCAGGCTTCGCCAGGCGAACTAGGCAGCAAGTGTTGCCAGTAGCTACTGTCTGGCTTCGCCAGAGGTTTCGCTGGGCGAGCTCCAGCGAGTATTCGCTGCGGGGTTTCGCCAGGCGAATGTGCCAGCGAGCCCGACAGCAGTTTATGCTTTGCTGCTATTCTGTTTTGATTCCTTTTTAGTTTTGGACCCTTGCTGGTCATGTTTGATGATGAGCTTATTAGCGAGCTGAGGTGAGCGTACGTGTAGTGTCGGAACGTGAATTCCGTGACATTCGTGTGAGTATGATATTTGAATTGGTGTATGTTATGGTACATGTATGTGGTGATGTATGGAATATATGCAAATAAATATAAGCATATGTGATGTGTGATGAAATAGATCAGTAGGATCGTGTGCACCGTGAGAGCTTGTGTTGTTATGCATTGGTGTCTTGCATAACATGTGGATGAGATTTGAATCATTTCTCAGATGGGGCGTATATGATTCACCCGTGCTCCAAATGGGGAGCGTGGACGGGATTTGAATCATTGCTCAGATGAGGCGTATGTGATTCACCCGTGCTCCAAATGGGGAGCGTGGTAGGGATAGATTGTTGCTCAGATGGAGTGTATGCGATCTATCCTGAGATTCATTATATGGGCTCAAGAGGAGCGTGGTAGGGATAGATCGTTGCTCAGATAGAGTGTATGCGATCTATCCTGAGATTGATTATATGGGCTCAGGAAGAGCGTGGTAGGAAAGGATCGTTGCTCAGATGGAGTGTATGCGATATATCCTGAGATTGATTATATGAGCTCAGGAGGAGCGTGGTAGGGATTGATCATTGCTCAAATGGAGTGTATGCGATCTATCCTGAGTTTGAGTCGGTACTGCATATCATTGTGTCGAGTAGCATGTGTTGCATTGTTATGTGTGTTGTGTTGGCATGGGAAAGTAGGTCCGGATTTTACGTATGTGAAATGATGTTTATATGTTTCTGCCTTTATTCATGTACATTATTACCGTTATATTTTGATCATGATTTCTCACCCCTCATTGTTGTTGTTGTGGTTTGTGCTTCTTCAGAAGTACAGACAATCCAGGTGCGTAGCTAGCTTGGATTATGGCGAGTCGAGTCGTAGGGATGCTCTGATACGTAACACGGGGCTTTTGGAAGTTATTTATCGGTTTGACGATTATGTTTGACTCTGTGTCGTATCATGTTTTGTGGGATCTGTTGATATGTATATGTTTGTCTGTTTTGGGAAGATGGTCGAATTGATGTAGATGATGTTTATGTATATATGTTTACGAGATAAACTTTTTCCGCTGCATTATTGTTGAAAATTATTTGGAAGAAATGTTTTGTGAAATTTTTGCGATAAGTGACATCCCGTTTTGGGGAGAACTCTGATAATTGTCTGATGTAGTTGTCTTGTTTTAATTTTGGGAAACGAGGTGTTACATAACTCATCTGACAGCAAGTCATATTGAAATGGCTGAGATTTACAATGAAGTTTTCACTTCTGGGGAACTTTCAAGCAAATTAAAGGATTTAAAGGTTCATTACAAGATCTGGGAAAATATCTTCTTAGGCTGCATACATCACAGGAAATCTACTAATTCTCCTGACTACATCAACACAGATCAGAAGTATTTCATGTACTGTCTGGGTAAAGGCATCAAGGTGGATCTGCCTCACTTGCTTTATACTCATTTGTGGAGTCATGTGAATCAGTCCAGAGAATCTGTGAAAACAAAGCATCCGAAAGTCAGAAACTGGATCCCTATGGGAAGACTGATCTCAGATATTCTGACTGAAAATGGATTAGTGGGTCATCTGACAGAGGATGGTATGAAAGAAGAGTTAGCTTCAATTATTGGAAAGCCTCTGAACGGAAAGAGTCTACAGAGGATGAGGATAGTGGAAGAACTTACTTCTGCACCAGTTCAGATCAACACTGAAGAAGTAAGCCAGAGGAGAATTCCTTTAGATGATTTCCCTATGTTCACTGCTGAAAAACCAAGGGAAATTGTTCTGCAATACATTGCTGAATGCTTAGCAGAGGGAATCCCCTTACCACCAGATCTGATCAAAAGAGCAAATGAACCTGGACCAGACTTCTATGGAGAAAGGCAGAGAAAGAGAAGAAAGGTATCAGAGGAAGGATCATCGGAGCCTAAGAGGAAAGCTTCTGGCGAAGCATCTTCTGCAAAGCCAAAATGCTTTAAGAAGCATAAAGGTAACCCTTCTGTACATTTATCTTCTATTTCAGAACAAGCAACAGTAACACCAACATCTGAACCTCCTCCTCCTTATGACCCGATTCCAACACCTTTTCCTCCTCATAACTCTGAACCCATATCTTCTGAACCACAAAAATCTCAATAACTACACTATGAACCTCCACAACATCAAACTTCTGAACCTCAACAACCAAAATCATCTGAACACACTACTTCTGTACCATCCACACCTTCTTCCAACATCCATCAGAAAACTACTTCTGAACTAAACCCCTCTGTAAACCAACCTTCTGAACATACCCCATCTGAAAATCAAACATATGAACCACATCAATTATAACTTCACCCCTCTGATCCTGAACTTGTTGTTCTTGATCTTCAACCTCTCACGACTGTCTTCCCAGTTCCATCTTGATCATTTGAATCTTCTGATTCATCTGATTCCACTGATTCTGATAGATCAGATGTCATCTCTTCTTTTCTCAAACCTTTTGTTTTTATCCCATCTGACCCTGAGGATGATACTTTTCATCTGAACCAACCCCTTCTGAACCTAAAATTGCTAAAACTTCATCTGTCCATATTCCCTCTTCATCATATCCACCTCCTATCATTATTCCTTCTTTTTCCATACCATCAACCTCTTCTACCCCTAAACATCACCATTAAAAGCCTATCTGAAACCAAAACCTAGGCTTGATGTTGGTACACTGTTTGCTGGTTTTGAAAAAGAAATAAAAGCGTGGTTATCTTATGTTAAGAAGGAATGTCTTTCAAGTATGAATCCTGATGATTCTGAAGCTATCTGGAAGAGATTCAGATCCAGATTCAATTCTGTGGCTTCAAATCTTCAAGAGATTTGCACTGACGATGCAAAGGTCAGATTCGTTGAAGCTGTCAGACACACTCTTCTGAGAGTTCGCAGAAATCCAACCTTGCTTCTGGAAAACACACCTGCAAAGGATGTGTGTCTTCCTTTTGAAGAATTGGCTGCATCTGAGACTGCGGAAGTGTCTAGACCTGAAGAAGTCATTCCAGAAGGTTCTGCTCCTGGTCCAGAAGAAACTCTTGACTCTATTCAACCTTTTGACATGATTGCACAGAATGCATTTGCTTCTTTGGTTATCTACACTGCATCTGCTCCTGAGTCATCTGAAGTGAAGAAAGAAGATGGTGATCTGAATGCTAAGTTTGCTCAGCTGGAGGCTAGCAACAATGAGATAAGATCATGGATGGTTAAGCAAGAGAAGACCACTGAAGAAATCAAGACTTGGATGGCGAAGCAAGAAGAATCCACATCTGAGATAACGAATCTTCTGAGGATTTTGGCTTCCCGTTCTTCATCTTAGTTTCTTTGTTGTTTGTGCACTTATGTGTAATATGTTTGTCTTTTCTGGATTAGTTTTATCAAATGCTTCTGTGAATGTTATGTTTTTCTAACAGAATCTATCTTATGACTTATGTTGCACCCCAAAATTTGCCCAACCTTGTTGAAACTTGGTTCATGGTTTCATTGCATTTCATTCATATACTAGCATATGCATTTCATTAACTTGTGGGCAGAGGTAAATGGATGTGATCTTCTTTTGAAGGCTAATGGGAGGTTTGAGAACCTCTTGAATGTTGTCATTGAGTTTGGGAGGGTTGATATCCTCCTCAGATGAATTTGAAGATCCTCAGAGATAGGGTTGATTGCAAAGTTGAAGGTCTCCTAAGTTAAAAGTTATTGAAGCTACTCAGATGAATCTGAAGCCATGAATTTGATCTTGAAGCCTTGCTAGAGCTCATTAGATGTATTGAAAGCCATCATGAGACTTAGCCAAGTCATTGAGAGAGTAATCAGAAGATTCAACCATGAATGGTGGAATTAGGGTTTTGACTGGGTCAACCCTAGGTCAACTGATGATTTGGAGAAGGTTGAGACCTAATCCAAGGGCCATGTGATCATGGAATGAGGTATTGAGATACTATAAGGATAATTCCAAGACCAACTCATCATGACTGAGGAGTTTGAGAAGTTTTAAGCTAGGGTTTCTAAGGATTGTCAGTGTAAAATCCCCTAGTTTGATCCCTATCTTCCAGGCAGTTTTAGCTTAAGATGTGATTCTCATCTCATCTTCCCCATAACATGAATGTTGTAGAGCTTGTTCTTAGCTTTAATTTGAGTGGTAGAAGCCCTTGATAGGATGTGCAGAGCTCAAGTTATGGTTTTGACAAATTACAGGTCATCTGAAGTATGTGAATCTGGGTCCTTGAAAGTCACCCAACTTGCAGACAACTTTTTCCCTAGTAGGATGATTCCTATGATCTCTTGGTCAACATGAATGTTGAATAGCATCTTCTTAGCTTTCTAGAGAGTACTATAAGTCCTTGATAGGATTTGTAGAACTCAAGTTATGGCTTTGACAAGCCAAGGGCATTTTGGTCATTTTGAAGTTATAGGTCATTTCAAGCATATGGCCATATCTCCTACTTCCAAGCTTCAAATGGAAAAACTTTCAACATCAAAGTTTCTTAGAATGATGTTTTAAGGCTAGTAGGGTGGTCATGAGATGTTGGAAAGACTCATAGCAAAAGGTGATAAAAATGGCCTAAAAATGGGACATAAGTTAATTCAAGTGAAATGGAAAATCCTAAAATCCAAGCTATAAACCCTAACCATGGCATATGATAGGTCATTTTGACTCCCAAGGGAATTTTAAGAACAATGGTTCAGCCACAATTTTGATTTGAGGCTTAAATTTTGGAGTTGTTTTGTAAAAGTCTTACTTGCATAATGGGGTACCAAGTCAAAACAAAGAAAAGCTTCATAAACAAGGTGTTTAAGCTTTGTATCTTGTCCAAAATACCACTTAAGGAGAAAATCAAGTTAATTACTCAAGTTATAGGGTTTTTGTCATGATATCTCATGTGGTGGGAAGTGAAATGCAGGTTACCATATCAAGGAAAGTTCAAGTCCTTTTTAGATGATTCTAAGAGGTTCTAGATCTTTCTAAACACCTCTATATATTGATTACACTCTCCATTGGTGAAAGGTTGGTGATTGTTGATGTTAATGGTGGTAGAGAAAAGAGGTTGAACCAAAATTCTCCATTTTGCAAATTGTATTGAAACTCCATTTTTCTCTCCATTACCCTTCCATTTTCTTCCACAAATCATCACTACAAACCTCCCTGAACATGTTCATGCCAAAGTAAGGTTCCATTGTTGAAGAATTGGAGCTTTCTAAGTGAAGTTTCAAGAGAGCAAAAAGGATTGAATCTGAAGATACAAGCCATCTCCATCAAATCTTGTGCAAGAAGAGTATTGTTCATCACCTAGAGACCATTCTTGAAGATCTACAAGGATTGATTCAAAGCTTTTCAACACCTACCATTGCAAGGGTCAAGGTAAGCAAAATCACTTCCACACTTTGATTTAGGCATGGCTAGGATTAGTTCTTGTTGTGAAACCATTAGAGACCATTAGGTGATTCATTTGGATGAGTTTTAGACCAATTAGTGAGGTTTCATTAATGGAGGTTGATTCTTGATGGAGTTAGAACACACTATTTAATGGGTTATAATGCATGAGAATTGGTTGGTTGTGATCAGCATAGCATGAGGATTAATTATATATAAAGATTGTTGAGTTTTGTGATGGTGGAAAATTGAAGAAAGTTTGGATTCATGGAGTTGTATGGTTCGGTTTGCATGATATAGTTAGTTTCAATGCAATCTAATGGCATGGTTGGATTCTACATAAAATTCTAGTCAAAATTGGTTCTTGGATCATGGCATTTGATGGAGAAATGAGAGAGAACAAAGGTGATAAAGTTTCATGCATGGAGCTTGTAGTTTCATGGAGTTCTAAACCCTAAGTGTTCCAAGGAAGAAGACAACACATTGACCGTTGGATGCGCATGGAATGTTTGACTGAAAATACCATCCTGTGGCTGGGATTTAATCACGAAATTGGGTTTAATGAATCAGCAATGGGCTTTAGCGAATTGCTCTCCCCACCCCCCATATTCTTGGCCCAATTGATTTTTAGCTGAATATATTTGCTTCTTGCACCCCTCATCAATTTTCATATTAAACATTACTCCAAATTTTATTAAACTTAAAAAATTCATAACAAAATGAAAAATGCATATTTTTTAATGAGACTTTTTTCCCATTTTCCATTTTCTGTCTAGAAAAATATAAAAACATAAAATATCCATTTTATTTCAGTTTTATATTTTTTGTGCATTTTTACTTTTAATTGCTTTTTTTAGTTCTTTTAGTTGGTATGTTGACTTGTAGAATTTAATTAGGGTAGTTCCCTTAGGATTTTAAGTTCAATTTTTTTAGGATAATTAGATGAATGGTTTAGGTTCCCCCTGAATTAATTTCATAATTTTGTGATAATTTTTAGGATAGTTTTAATTAGGTAGTTCTAAGTAGTGTAGAATTTGATTAAAACTTTAATATAGGTCAATAACAATTTTAGATTTAGGTTTTATAGGGCAATTTAGTCTATGGGGAATATATGGGACTTAAGGGTAGTTATGTAGGGTCCCCTAGCATTTATATTAGGAATTAATAGAATAATATACTATTTTTGGTTGATTTTTGAATTGAATGATTGTTTGTGTGGCCTTTAGGGCAAGTTTTGTTTTGTTTGCTTTGCTTTGGATTTTTCCTTTGGTTTGAGGAGCATGGGATCTCTTTGTGGAGCTTAATGGAGCATACTAGAAGATTGGAAGAGGCTTGGAGGAGCTTTAGGAGCTTGTTCTTCTTCTTTTTGTTTTGTTTTAGGGATAGGATTAGGAAGAGCTTAGATGTAGATCATTTCTTTCTTAAACATGGATAGTATTCTTCACATCCATTCCTCCCTGTGATTCAAAGTCCTTCCAGGGTATACACCTCTCTCCTTTGGAGGGATTAGTGTTATACCCAGGAGGTAGAACTTTTGAGGGAACCCTTCACTTGATATTGAACCCTTATAGGCCACCTTTGGTGATCAGATAAGCAGTTCAATATCCCCCAGCTTATCCTGTAGTGATTTTTCTCTGTTTGATTAGTCTTGAGAGCTGTCAGAGCTTGAGCATGAAGATGAAGACTTCATTGAAGATTGTTGAAGAGGATGAATCCTTGAAGACTTCCATTCTAGCTGAAGCTTGAAGAGCATGAAGATCAAGTTGATACTTGAATATCCCTGAAGATAGTGAAGCCTGAAGGTGGAGCTGATCAAAGAAGCTGAAGCTTAAGGGATAAGATGAGTTGATACTCATGTTGTAGGGTTGATACCTGGAAAGCAAGTGATATCTGAAGTCTGAAGACTGAGTTGCTGCTGGAGGAGATGAGGCTTTCTTCTATTTTTTCTTTTCTGTATTGTGTGTTTTGTTTGACTTGTTTGATGCATTTAGAATAAGTTCATCTAGAATAAGTAGAATCTAGGAGCATGATTGCATTAGAGGTTGAGTTGCTCCCTCTGCTTGTATTGTTATTGCGTGGCTTTGTTTGTGGGTATTCGGTAGAGCCCAGCTCCCTTGCCCATGTGGTTTGTTTGCCTGATGGCATTTTCATTTCTTTTATCTGTATGATTGCATTTTATTGTTTATTGCTTGATAGCATGTTGTTTATTTTTCAGTATGATTACTGCTATCTCATGACTGGCTTGAGGTCGAGACGAGCTTGTGGAGGCTGAAGCCCCACACACATTTCCTCCCTCACTTGCATTGCATGCATTTTACTGTTAAGCTGATGCTTTGTCTGTTTTGGTGTATCATTGACATGATCCCTTAGGACTCTCATTTCCTTTGATAAGGATTTGATGATAGAATTTTAGGTTGAAACCTATGCATGACAACATCTAGGAGTTCCCTGTTCAAACCTCAACCATAGGATGAATCCATGGTATGATAACAGTAGGACTTGATAGTCTCCCTCCTAGTTGAGCCTGTTCTCTTCTCATCTCAAAACAGTTTAAGATACAGTAATCATGAATGATTTCTTCCGTACGTTACGAGCCTTAAGCTATCTGAGAAAGGATTGTGGGAGAGTTTCTTTTCCATAGTCTGGATGTTTAGTATGGTACCCTTTGGGTGACATGCGACGCATTCACTCTCAGGTCATAGTCTCTAGTGCGGTTGAAATCGCAAACACAATAAAAAACACTTCTCTCGTAAAAGACAGGAAATAAATCGTAGTTTCCCGAACTACGTATGCTCTGATCTCTCATACCTGTTGAGAGTACGTAGGCACAAGATGGCGATGTCTTGGCGAGCTACCTTCCCCCATAACCCTTCGTAGGCCGAACTACGTTGACTCTGATTTCTCATTCTCTGATGAGAATACGTAGGCATAAAGTGCGATGCTTTGCCGAGTCATTTTTCTTTTCTTTTTCAGCCAGCCTTGATAGGTAGATAGAATAAAACCAACCCGTCCAAGTAAATAAACAAGCGAGGATCCCGTCGAGTACGACGGACGTGAGGGGTGCTAATACCTTCCCCTTGCGTAACCGACTTCCGAACCCAGACAATGGTTGCAATGACCTTGTCTTACCCTTTTTCGTCGGGTTTTTCCGATCGTTTCCTTTCCCGCTCTGAGGGATAAATAACGAAAGGTGGTGACACTTCTGTCATGCCGGCACCTTATTTTCGCGCAAGCGACAACTGGCGACTCTGCTGGGGACTTCAGGTGTTTCCCTATGCGAGCCTCGCCTTGGATTTCCTTCCTAGCTGTCTGGGACCGTCCCCAGCAGCTGGCGACTCTGCTGGGGACCGAACCCAGAATCTCTGGTTCTCCGGTTCCCTATGAGAGTCAATCCTAGCGCTTGTATGTTTGCTTGTTGGGTTGCGTTTATTTATCGCATTTTTACTTCTCGCACTTTATTTCCCGCATTTTATTTCTAGTTTGATATGATTATCTGTGCTGTTGTGGGATGGGAGTTCTGATGAGTGAGAAGCCATACCCAGGCTTGAGTGCACCATAGACTTAGAGTGGAAATTAGTGGGCGCGTGCTTGCTTTGCAGGCACTAGTGCCTCATGAAATCCACGCTCAGACGAGGTTCATCCGGTTGGCTTCACTTTCAACCCTTTGGGTTGAGACGGTTGCTGGTTTGGTGGATTGTCGACTCTGGGGACCGATCATTTGTGATTCAGCTAAGTGAGGCCTCTTCATGAGCTGGTGATGCCACACCTTCTGGGTATCGTATCACCCCTCTTGAAAGTCTGTGACGCTGATGAACGCATAGGATGCCATACCTTGAGTCAGTTTAGGTCCATGCCTGTGAATGGAATTGGGTTTATTGCAGGAAACTTAGACCTTCAGACTACCTGGTTTTCTTGACAGTGAATCAGTTATGTTGGTACCAGGGTTTCTCAGTTGCAGATTTGTCTGTTCTTGATAGAGCAGGTTTTGATCAGAGGATCTTATCATCAGGTGTATGTCTGTTCTTGATGGAGCAGGTTTTGATCAGAGTATTGTCATCAGTGGTTTGTTCTTGATAGAGCATATTTCGGGATCTGAAGATCTCATCAGTAGATGTTGTTTGTTCTTGATAGAGCAGATTTTGAGTGGGGTCTGAAGATCTCATCAGCAGCTGTATGTTTGTTCTTGATAGGGCAGATTTTCGACTTGGAGTCTGAAGACTTCATCAGCAGATATTTCTTGATCATACCTCTGAGGTCCTTATTATCAGACATTTGTTCTCGACAGAGCAGAATTTTGATCCTATGTATATGGTCCTATCAGATGGTTGTTCTTGGCAGATCAGATCTGTGGTCCTACACCGGGGTTTTCTTCTCATCAGTGATGGTTGATACATAATATCCACAACAGCAGTTACCGGGATATATTATTGCATGACTGCATTTTGCATTAGTTCGCATATTCATTTTTGCATTCCATTAGCATGTGTCTGTGCTGCAGGCGCATTTCGTACCCTGATTCTGGTGTCCCGAGCAATATGAGATATTTTCTTCCATGAATGGATCCAGTCTTCTCACTGCATTGATACTATGTTGGCACATTGACACCAGAATTAGGGGTGATCTCCTAAACATACAGACACCCATGGCATTAGCATAATTCATCTCGCATGACAGAAGCCGAGGCTTGTTTTCTAACCCTTGTGTTTGCAGGTTTGACTCAGAATCGAGCAACTCAGACTAATGGAGCAGGTACAGGCTGAGTTGGGGAAAATCCAAAGCCAGTTGGGGCAGGTCATGAATGACATACAGGCAGTGCGCCTGGACCAGCAAGTACTCAGAGAAGAGAATCAGCAGCTGCAGAATCAGTTGAGCTTTCTCATGGGAGTGGTGAGAAGTATGCTAAAAAAGGAGAGTGGTCAGGCACCCGAGGTGGAGACCAAAGTGCTTCCTCCATTGCCGTCAGTGCCACCTGTGCTGAAGCCAAGTGGACCTCATGGATCCTCTACACAGCATGAAGCTCAAGACCTGTCTCGTCAGCAGCCGCGCCAGGCATCTCAGAATAACCCTGAAGGTCATAATCAAAAGAAGAAGCTACTTGATAGAGCTGTGGACCCAATACCTGTGAGTTATGCCCAGCTGTTGCCACTGTTGGTTCAGAACCATGTTCTCAAGCTTCGGACTTTGGATCCACCGGATGACGTGTCATCGGACTTTGATCTCAGCACACATTGTGATTTCCACTCAGGAGCACCGGGGCACCATGTTGAAACATGTAACGCTTTCAGGAATAAGATTCAAGACCTTATTGACTCAAGGACAATTAGGTTTGTGCCGGGCGGCATGAGAGCATCGGGAAAGTTTATCCCGTACCCTGCAGAAGAGGTGAATGATTCCACTCCTTTGCCTGAAGCTGAGAAAGATCTTGAATATGTCCCACGACCTTTGGTGACTGAATCGCCTTGCTCGCAGTTTCTACCTGGATCAAGTTCAAGGATGCAAGCGCCTAAACAAGGGACCGTTGCCATGCAGAAACGACGACCTCTTGCTCCTGGGCGGAAAGAATACCAGCACCAGGATCAAAAGAGGCCTCGCAACCACTTAGAACAAAGGAATGCTTCTTTCCATCTAGTGCCTGTGCCGTATAGCCAGATTCTTCCACAGTTGATTCATAATTCTTTTGTGGAACCGAAAGCTCTCAAGCCCGTGCCAGAGCCTTACCCTCCAGGGTACAATCCTCATGCTCAGTGAGGTTACCATGGTGAATCTCCGGGGCATTCAACTGAAGACTGCAAAGCTTTTCAGGCGAAAGTGCAGCAGTTGATCGATAAAGGGTGCATTTCCTTTCCAGAAGGAGTTTTGGTTGTGCGTGACAACCTCTCAGCTGTCTGAGCTCGCAGATTCAGAGAGTTATGTTCAGAAGCCAGTGGTCCAGACAGGCAGACGTCCTCAGCATTGGCAGTCCTCAAATCTTTTACCATTTGCATTTGTAGTTTCTTTTCTGTTAGTTACTACTTGCTGTTAAACATTGAATGTTTCGAATGGTAATATTAATAAAGTGACTATGCATTTTTTCTGCATTAGTTATGTCGTTGTCACTCATTTACTGCATTGCACTGACACTTGCATTTTATTCACTCCACTTTATCACTATGATTAGCAAAGATTGGAGGGAGGATGACGAAACTGAATACTCATAGCCGATTATCGTATTGCTTTCAGATAAAACCTTGCCGATGACGTATAAGGCATTGTTTCAAATTCCCTAAACACCGGAGAGATAAGGAAGAGAATCCCTTGTTAACCACTTCGAGCAGAGAAGTAGGAGTTTTTTTTCAGACTTTTAAACCCTCACATCTTAACCCGGGGCAGGGTAGTTGTCAGTTAGCTTGACCGAGCATTCAAGTCTTATAGAGGAGTGTTGTCTTTCGAGGACCAATCACATCGTATTCCTCTCCAGAGGTTGTACCTCATCAACCACAATGGTTAAACCTCACCAATCAGGAGTGAGACAGTTATAAGCCTCTCGGATAAATCCAGACAGCCAGTGTCGCACGACTTGTTCCAAAGAAAAGAAAAAGGAATAAGAAAGCCCGCTAAGTAAAAGAAAAGAATAGCTGAAAAGCAAATACTTAGGCAAAAATCAGGGCATCCCCCTGGACTTCAAAAGAAAAATCGAAAAGAACTCTGAAGAGTCAGTCCAGGCAAAAATTAGGGAATCAAAAGAATGAAAAAGAAAGGATATAAAAAGAAAAATCCTCAAACAAGGACAAAGTCGTGTAGATGCAGACACCGAAAAGGAGTAACTGTTACTCTGAAAACCTTGTGAGTTTTCCTTAACTATGGTTCTCACCACTCAACATACCTCTCGAAGAGGCGAGCGCTCGAGCTAAGTTAACTGAACTTTAGGATCGGAGATCATCACGTAGAGGGGGTGGGTACAAATCATAATTTGAGCCGACTATCCTTTGTTTCACGAACTGTGAACCCGACCACGATACAACCCTTAAAAGACCTAATTGAGGCAGGGTTTATTCTGAAAGAGCATTACGATAAGGTTGAGTAACCTGACTCCTTCATGATTTGCTAATCATATCCTTACTGTATTTTTTACTGATCACATCAGCACTACGTTTGAACTCTTTGGTTCATTCGTCACTCACTAGCATGACACGTAAATGAGTGACAGTACAACATTTTTTCGAAATTTGCATGAACACTGCATTAAAATTACCATTCGTGAATAGAAAATTTTAATTGCAGGTCAGTAGCTGATGCAGAGGAACTTCAACAGAGAATAGCCAACCAGGACTGAATCGTTAGCAGTCTGGATCAGAGTGGTATGCTGTGAAACCCTGTGAATCTGGGGCAATGACTTCCTGTGAGTTTAGAATCAGTTTGTCCGAGGACAAGTCCCGGAGTATCAGTTGATTATGGGGCAGTTTATGCAAGAAGCGGTTGATCGGAAGTGAATCTTCTCGAGACCCAATCAGGGGCAGTTATCCAGAATTCTTGCGATTTGGGGGGCAGATCCCTCCAGTGTTCGATCAGAGCATGTTGAGTCGCTCATCGCTCGTTCAGGGGCAAACTACTTCAGAGATATTGAAGCCAACCATGTTGAGAGTTGATTAGTTGAGGATGAATCCTCCCGTTGTGCAGATGTTGGGACAAGCCATCTGAAGGTTGTCTGGTTGCCAGCTGTTTTCTGTTCAGATTGGATTATTCCCAAAAGTCGGATTGGGGCAAGTGGAATTGTACTGGGGCAAGTTGTTCAAATGAGTTTATTCGCCCTAGCAAGAATTGAGTGTCAGGGAATCGCGCCATTACCCTGCAACGACCTGAGCCTTCTGAAGAAGCCTTGCTGTCATTGGATTGTTATCCTACGACCTAACCTGTTACTCGGCTCCATTATTGGTAGTCTGTATTCCCTGTGTCGACGTTGTTGAATCAGGATTGTTTCTCAGCAGAGATGTACAGTTTGAGATGGTTTCCCCTGTGCAGTTTGAGACTGCGGCAAATTGAAATGGCATTTATCCCTTATCAGAGTAGGGTCAAGATTAGCCTCGGTAGGGCGGGATTGATATCCCCGGCAGAGTATGGCCCTCCCAAGCATTGAACGTTGATTAGCCTGATGTGCTATTTTCCCAAGTGGGTTGAGACTGAAACCTTCCCTGACCAGCAGATTTGGGTTTATTTCCCAAGCAGTGGGACTGATGCAACGTTGTATCCCCACAGAGTCCAAGTGTGACTCCCGTCCCCTCCGAGTCTAGGTCATTGACTCATTCCTCAAGCAGAAGTCAACGGTGATTCCCTCATTGAGTAATCTCTAGGCGGGTAGATTTTGATGTCAGCCAGAGAAGAGTTGTTTCTCAGCGGATTGCTTCGTACCTTAGAAGGACTTAGGGTGTTCAAGAAAAGACCGTTCAGGGTTGTCTTCCTCGGTGAAGTGAGATTCAAGTGCAGTGATAGATTGTTATCTTCCGCAGATGTCAGAGGTGCTTCCTTGATAGGATCAGTACATCTCCAACAGAGTTGTACCACGAGTGGCTAAGGATTGATATCCCCAGCAGTGTTGATACACGAGTATTCCTCAGACTTGATTGGTCCATCAGTTGTCCCCAGCAAGGGTCAGTCTCCGTGAGACGTATGCAAGAGTTATCCTCAGCATGTTAAGATTGATATCGTCAACAGAGTGTAGCCCTTTTCCCCAGCCAGAGGATAGTATTTCCCCAGCAGCAGGCAAGTAGATTGATATCCCCAGCCGGGCATAGCCATGGTTGGCGGATGAAGTGTTTCCCCCAAGCAGATCCTGAAGGATTGTCCAGCAAGCTGAAGTTTGTTTATCCCCGTGAGTTTGAGGGCTTAATGACATGAGTGTCTTGTAGCCTGAAGGTTATGTTCCCCGGGAGGTTCGTTTCTCAGAGAGCCGTTCAGGGCATTTATCGTTTTCCCCATGCGGAGTAGCAGAGGGTGGTGTGTTGATCAGCCTGATGTGCTGTGCTCTCCGGAGGAGTCCGTCATCCTCAAGTGTAAGTCCAGTTGAGATTGGCAGAAAATGCAGTTCCCTTGAAGGGTAGCTCTTCCTCAGCAGAGTGGTTACTCTCCCCGAGAGGATGATTCCTCTTCCCAGCATTTATTTTGCTGGGGCATTTCCTTGCATGATCGCATAACATTTACTCAAAAGCGTAGCATTCCGTTTCGCACGGAGCATTACGCTCATTTTTCCAGCATTTGCATATGAAGCATGAACCAGGTGGTTACCTTGCTCTCGAGCAGAAGTACTTGCTCCCCAGTAAAGTTTATAGGAATCGTCTGAGTGAGCTCTTTCGTTATTCCCCAACAGTTGTTGAAGTCGTCTGAGTGAACTCTCTCGTTTTTCCTTCTCCCTTTTCCCCAGTGAGTCTCCAGGATTGTTTGGGTGAACCCTTCTCTCCTCGCTCCCCACAGAGTCATGAATGGCTCAGGATACCACTTCTCTGACTGAAGTCACAGGTTTCCCAAGCTGAAGCGAAGGTGCCTGAAGGCAAGGTTATCCCCAAAGTCATGAATGACTTAGGATTCATTTTTCGGACTGAGGTTCGAATTATCTCCCTGACTGAAGTCACAGATTCTCTATAGCAGAGGCGGAGTTTCCTGAAGGCAGATCCATGTATCCTTGAAGCCAAGGATCCATTTCTTCAGACTGAAGTTGAAGATACCCCCATAGAGTTGCCGACGGGCAAAGTTTACATCCTTGAAGGCCAAGGATGCTTATCTTCAGAAGTACTTGAAGATCTTTTCTAGCTGAAGCTGGAATCGTCGACGGGCAAAGTTTACATCCTTGAAGGCCAAGGATGCTTATCTTCAGAAGTAATTGAAGATTTTCTCCAGCGGATCTGGATTGGCCAGGGGCCAGGGTTTCACCTATCCTTGAAGAACAAGGATTCTCATCTTCAAAAGTAATTGAAGATTTTATCCAGCGGATATGGATTGGCCAGGGGCCAGGGTTTCACCTATCCTTGAAGAACAAGGATTCTCATCTTCAGAAGTACTTGAAGATCTACTCTAGCTGAAGCCAGAGTTGCCGACGGGCAAAACACCTATCCTTGAAGGCCAAGGATGCGTATCTTCAGAAGAACTTGAAGATTTTCTCCAGCTGAAATGGAGTGGCCAGGGGCCAGAGTTTCATACATCCTTGAAGGCCAAGGATGCGTATCTTCAGAAGAACTTGAAGATTTTATCCAGCGGATCTGGATTGGCCAGGGGCCAGGGTTTCATCTATCCTTGAAGGCCAAGGATTCTTATCTTCAGAAGTACTTGAAGATTTTCTCCAGCTGAAGCGGAGGGGCCAGGGTTTCATATATCTTTGATGTTGAAGTTCTACGGTGAACTCAGTATGCGGTAGTATTTGGATGTTCGTTATGGTTTTCTGAGGGTGAACCCCAGATCAGAGAGTGCTTGGTTAAGTCTCTCATTCCCAGCGGAGTAGTTTCAAATACGCAAGTGTACTATTTGTTTCATTTACCAGGGGTGAGCCCCAGGTCAGAGTTGTTCAGTGTTGTATTTTCCCCAGCGGAGTATGTAACACCCCCTTCTATACCCCAAATAAATGCATATAAAACAATTAAGCACATACAAATTATCAGAGTAAAAAAAAAGGTTTTATAATAAGGTATAAAAGAAGCATGCCACAATTTCACCAACAAAACTCTTTAACATTTTGCTCCATAAAATATGTAACATTTTCGTAGTTTTAGAAATCACATTTCAACCTTTAATTTAAGCGGAAGATAACATCATTTAATCAGTTCCAAAATATTAATTCAAATGCACATAAGTCATCCAGATTAATACATCATATCAGTTAGATTACAAAACCACATCAGCTGATACATCGCAATGTATCACAAAAGAATGACTATACTAGTCTAACTACCCGGTGTTACATATCAGAGCAGCCGACTCAAAAGAATGAAGATAACTTCACAAAAAGGACTCCAGCATCCTAATCTGCAATGCCTCATATAGCATTATAAAACAGCAGAACGGTGAGAAATATAACCATAATAATCAAAGCATAAGATTATATATATAAAGGTAATCATATAACACTTATTCACATTTCTCACCACACTTCATTCTCATAATCATAATTATATCGCGTTCACATATATCAACATTATGAACATTCACAAGCACATCCCTTCATGCTTAATTTCACAATCATTCACAAGCACATTTATACAACAACAATATTATGCAATGTGACTCAACATATCCAATGCAACTCAATGCTATGTGGTACCGACATTAGTTATCTTTTTTCGGTTTTTCACTCTAAACCGGGTCCACCCTTCTAGACCGATAACTTGTTATCATTTTTCGGTTTTTACTTTAAACCGGGTCCACCCTTCTAGACCGATAACAACCAAGCCCGTCCCCTAGGCTTCAAACCCACCCTTCTAGGTTTGGGACAAGACACTAGTTTCCACGAAACTAATAGACATTGCCTCTTGACTGAATGATGCATGTACAATCAACCAATCACAATAAATGCACTTAAGACCGTTCCCGCGTCTTAATCCCATGCATTCGAATAATTCACCCCTTCGAGAATTTCATCATGATTGCACATACAACATATATCAAACATTTATCAATGTATTCATTTCACACATCATCATCATCATACTCAACAACAATGCACACATACCACATATGTTCCCATGCATTTCCACAACAATCGCATATAAATATGCACTCACAATTCATTAAACAATACACATACATTCATCATTGTATTCACATGTATTTCTATTTATCACAATTAATGCGCATCGCATATCAACTAGGATTCACGCCCGGAGGCTACCCACACCACACATCATCACAATAGATCATATCTATATCATATCATAAGAATATCAATCTATGTGAAACCACCAAACTATCATCACATGAGCAACACAGCAAAAGAGAAATGCTGTCAAATTCGCCTTCATTCGCCTGGCGAACCCTCGCAGCGAACCTTCGCCTGGCCTTCGCCTGACGAACTCTCTCAGCGAACACTCGCTAGGCTTCGCCTGGCGAGACTTCCCAGCGAGCCCAAGTCAGTAGCTACTGACTTCATTCGCCACCATTCGCCAGCACCTTCGCTGGGCGAACCTTCGCTATCCACCTTCGCTTGGCGAACTCGCCAGCGAAGTCCACTGGGACTTAATCATAATTATTCGCCAGCATTCGCTATGCTTCGCCTGGCGAAGCTTCGCCTGCGCTCGCCTGGCGAGAGTCAGCGAACCTGCGCAGAACAGAACCCTATTCTGTTCCTCCTTCACCCATCCATCATCAACCCTCTCTTACACATCCAAATCAGTATAAACAGCATCAATACATGTTACCCGACTATTCTACGACATTATTACTCAGTTCCAATCGATTAAATCATCAATCTACCGATTATCCAACATTTTGCCCTAAATGGAAAGTGATGGAAACTCTACCAAAACCCCAACCCAACATACATAACATCATGCAATGATCAAATAGAAACATTTCTCACCCTTACCTCGATTAATCGGAGCTTTGATGTTGGTTCTTGATGATTTCCACTTTTCCTCTTCTTCTCTTCTCTTTCTTTCCAAATGTTTTTCTATCCTTCTTTTCTTTTCTTTCTCTCTTATATATTCCTTTTATTTTCCTTCCTTCCAATTTCCTTCTCAATTCTCTATTAATTCCAATTAATAAAAATTAATTTTCCAACATTAATAAAATCCCACTAAATCAATTAATTACTAAAATTAATTATTTAATGAAATTCGGGTTGTTACAACTCTCCCCCACTTTAGGAATTTTCGTCCTCGAAAATGTTACCTGATTCGAACAGTTCTGGATAAGACTCCTTCATCTGGCTCTCAAGCTCCCACGTAACATTTCCACCAGCCGGTCCTCCCCAAGCGACCTTCACTAAAGCAATCTCTTTACCTCGAAGCTGCTTCAATTTCCGATCCTCAATCCGCATAGGTGATGTCTCAACAGTCAGGTTATCTCTCACCTGCACATCATCTATTTGGACTACATGAGACGGATCCGCAATGCATTTCCTCAACTGAGATACATGGAATACGTCGTGAAGATTAGCAAGCGACGGTGGTAAAGCCACACGATAGGCCACTTCTCCTATCTTCCGCAAAATCTGATAAGGACCAATGAAACGCGGCGACAACTTGCGCGACTTCAGTGCCCTACCAACACCTGTCATCGGAGTGACTCGAAGAAACACATGATCTCCCTCTTGAAATTCAAGGGCCTTCCTCCTCTTGTCATAATAACTCTTCTGACGACTCTGAGTAATTCTCATCTTCTCTTGAATCATCTTGATCTTATTAGTAGTCTGTTGAACTAACTCGGGTCCAACAACAGAACTCTCTTCGGACTCGAACCAACACAATGGTGTCCTACACCGCCTACCATACAACGCCTCAAATGGTGTCATACCAATACTCGAATGGAAACTGTTGTTGTAGGTAAACTCAATCAAAGGCAAGTAGCTATCCCAAGCTCCTCCTTTTTCCAATACACAAGCTCTCAAAAGATCTTCAAGCGACTGAATCGTCCTCTCCGTCTGACCATCAGTCTGAGGATGATACGCTGAACTCAAACGCAACTTAGTACCCAAAACATTCTGCAGGCTCTCCCAAAATCTCAAAGTAAACCGCGGATCTCTATCCGAAACAATACTTAACGGAATACCATGCAGACACACAATCCTCTCAATATACAACTTAGCCAACTTCTCCAAAGGGTAATCCATACGCATAGGAATAAAGTGAGCAGATTTAGTCAATCTATCCACGATAACCCAAATAGCCTCAAAATTACTCGGTGTCCTCGGCAAACCCGATACAAAATCCATGGAGATACTATCCCATTTCCACTCAGGAATAAACAACGGCTTCATCAAACCCGATGGCTTCTGATGCTCAATCTTTGACTTCTGGCAAGTCAAACAAGAATATACAAATTCCGCGATATCCTTCTTCATACTAGGCTACCAAAATACTTTCCTCAAATCCTGATACATCTTAGTAGCACCCGGATGAATACTCAATCCGCTACGATGTCCTTCCTCAAGGATGCTCTTCTTAAGCTCAACCACGTTCGGAACACAAACTCGATCCCGGCATCTCATAATACCATTCTCATCAATCCGAAAATCACCACCTTGGCCTTGGTTGATTAAAGTCAACCGATCAACTAAGCTCAAATCCGATTTCTGTCCTTCTCGAATTTCATCCAAAATACCACTTGTAAGCTTTAACATACCCAACTTAAATCCAAAAGAAGTTCTCTCACATACCAAACTCAAATCTCGAAATTGCTCGACCAATTCTAACTCTTTCACCATCAACGCCGACATATGCAATGATTTCCGACTCAATGCATCCGCTACTACATTCGCTTTACCCGGATGGTAATTCAAGCCAAAATCATTATCCTTCAAAAGTTCAAGCCATCTTCTTTGTCTCGCATTCAATTCCTTTTGATCAAAAAGATATCTCAAACTCTTGTGGTCACTAAACACTTCAAATCTTGCGCCAAACAGATAATGCCTCCAAAGTTTCAACACGAACACAACGGCGGCCAACTCTAAGTCATGCGTCGGATAATTCTTCTCATGCACTTTGAGTTGCCTCGAAGCATAAGCTACAACTTGGTTATTCTGCATCAACACACCTCCTAAACCCATCAAAGAAGCATCACAATACACAACGAATGGTTCTTCTGGATTTGGCAGAATCAAAACAGGAGCTGTCGTCAACCTTCGCTTAAGTTCTTGGAAACTCGCTTCACACTTGGCATCCCAAACAAAAGCTTGACCTTTCCTAGTCAACTGTGTCAACGGCAACGATAACTTAGCAAATCCTTCAATAAACTTCCGATAATAACCGGCTAAACCAAGAAAACTTCTAATCTCAAAAACTGACTTCGGAGTCTCCCATCGCGACACCGCTTCAACCTTCGACAGATCGACTGCAATACCACTACTAGAAATCACATGACCAAGGAAACTAACTTCCTTCAACCAAAATTCACACTTAGAAAGCTTCGCGAACAACTGCTTCTCTCTCAGCACAGATAACACAATCTTCAGATGCTCGGCATGCTCTCCTTCGCTCTTCGAATAAACCAAGATGTCGTCGATAAACACCACCATAAACTTATCCAAATAAGGATGGAAAATCCTATTCATGTACTCCATAAATACACCTGGTGCATTAGTCACACCAAATGGCATCACAGAATACTCATAGTGTCCATACCTCGTCCGAAAGGCCGTCTTCTGAATATCCTCAGCTTTCACACGGATCTGATGATACCCAGATCTCAAATCAATCTTGCTGAACACGCTTGCACCAACCAACTGATCCATCAGATCATCAATCCTCGGAAGTGGATACTTATTCTTAATAGTCACCTTGTTCAACTGTCTGTAATCTACACAGAGCCTCATAGAACCCTCTTTCTTCTTAACCAACAACACCGGTGCACCCCACGGTGACACGCTCGGACGAATAAACCTCTTCTCAAGCATATCCTCAAGTTGAATCTTCAACTCTTTTAACTCTGAGGCCGACATACGATATGGAGCCATCGATATCGGACTAGTTCCAGGAATCAAATCTATCGAAAACTCCACTTCTCGCTCCGGCGGTAAATCCTTTATCTCTTCAGGGAATACTTCCGGAAAATCTCTAACAATGGGCAAAGCATCAATCTCTTCACTTTCACCAATCCTCAAAGTTGCCATAAGCATAAATACCTTAGCCCCATCTTGTACCGATTCCTTCACTTGTTTCCTCGTCATAAACAATTCCCTTTCAGCATCCGAGTCGGGAAAAATAACCGTTTTGTCAAAACAGTTAATATACACACGATTGAATTTTAACCAACTCATTCCAAGAATGACATCCAGTTGATCTAAATGAAGACACACTAAATCTATCCCAAAATCTCTACCGAAAATACTCAACGGGCAATTCAAGCAAACATACGGTGTAGTTACCGAACCCATAGCAGAAGTATCAATAACCATACCGCCACCAATCACAGACAACTCAAGATCCAACCTCCTAACACAATCCAAAGAAATAAAAGAATGCGTAGCTCCGGTATCAATTATAGCAATCAAAGGTGTACCATTAATGAAGCACGTACCTCGGATCAATCGATCGTCGCTAGCAGTCTCAGATCCAGATAGAGCGAACACTTTCCCGCTCCCTTGATTCTTCTTCGGCTTATCGCACTTGGTACTGATGTGCCCTCGCTCACCACAGTTATAGCAAACAACACCCGCACCGCTTCTACATTCTAGAGCCTTGTGGCCTGGCTTGCCACACTTAAAACACGTCTTCTCAACACTTTTGCACTCCGGAGCACGATGTCCCTCTTCACCGCACCTATAACATCTCACCGGAGTAGAAACTCCCCCACTTGGTTTCTTACCGAAACCAACCCTTTGTTTCCCCTTATCAGCAGGAGTCACATAAGGTTTTCCTCTGAATTGACCTTTTCCTTTCTTATCACTTAGGCTCTTGTAGTGGCTGGACCTAGCCCTACTATCTTCGTCATAAATTCTGCTCTTGTTAACCAACTCAGAAAACCGCTTGATTTCCTGATATCCAATAGCTTGTCTAATCTTGGGTCTCAAACCGTTCACAAACTTGAGGCACTTAGACCTCTCAGCATTACCAGTATTATAGTGAGGACAAAATTTGATCAACTCCTCAAATTTTGCCGCATACTCAGCAACCGTCGAATTACCTTGCTTCAACTCAAGAAATTCGATCTCTTTCTTCCCCCGCACATCCTCTGGAAAATACTTCTCCAGAAAGGTTTCTCTAAACAAATCCCACGTAATCACAATATCATCTTCCTCAAATCTTTGGCGAGTATTACCCCACCAATCTTCAGCTTCTTCTTCGAGCATATGAGTCCCAAATTGCACCTTCTGTGCATCCGAGCAATTCATAACTCGAAAAATCTTTTCCACAGCTTTCAACCAAATTTTTGCCTTGTCCGGTTCATGAGTTCCCTTGAAGACCGGAGGGTTATTCTTTTGGAATTTCCCTAAAGCACGGAATCCATCATCAGCATGATTCCTCACATTCACATTGGCCGGAGGATTCTGCCCAATTGCCCCCGCCAATCTCGTCAATGCCTCCGCAATCGCTTCGTCGTTCCTCCCTGCAACCATCTTACTAATTCCAACAACAGAACTACGTAAGAACAACCAATATTGATAATGCATCACACACATATCAATAACACACAGGGAAAAACACTCTAACAACTTGGCCGGACGGACCGACCTGCTCTGATACCACTATTGTAACACCCCCTTCTATACCCCAAATAAATGCATATAAAACAATTAAGCACATACAAATTATCAGAGTAAAAAAAAAGGTTTTATAATAAGGTATAAAAGAAGCATGCCACAATTTCACCAACAAAACTCTTTAACATTTTGCTCCATAAAATATGTAACATTTTCGTAGTTTTAGAAATCACATTTCAACATTTAATTTAAGCGGAAGATAACATCATTTAATCAGTTCCAAAATATTAATTCAAATGCACATAAGTCATCCAGATTAATACATCATATCAGTTAGATTACAAAACCACATCAGCTGATACATCGCAATGTATCACAAAAGAATGACTATACTAGTCTAACTACCCGGTGTTACATATCAGAGCAGCCGACTCAAAAGAATGAAGATAACTTCACAAAAAGGACTCCAGCATCCTAATCTGCAATGCCTCATAGAGCATTATAAAACAGCAGAAGGGTGAGAAATATAACCATAATAATCAAAGCATAAGATTATATATATAAAGGTAATCATATAACACTTATTCACATTTCTCACCACACTTCATTCTCATAATCATAATTATATCGCGTTCACATATATCAACATTATGAACATTCACAAGCACATCCCTTCATGCTTAATTTCACAATCATTCACAAGCACATTTATACAACAACAATATTATGCAATGTGACTCAACATATCCAATGCAACTCAATGTTATGCGGTACCGACATTAGTTATCTTTTTTCGGTTATTCACTCTAAACCGGGTCCACCCTTCTAAACCGATAACTTGTTATCATTTTTCGGTTTTCACTTTAAACCGGGTCCACCCTTCTAGACCGATAACAACCAAGCCCGTCCCCTAGGCTTCAAACCCACCCTTCTAGGTTTGGGACAAGCCACTAGTTTCCACGAAACTAACAGACATTGCCTCTTGACTGAATGATGCATGTACAATCAACCAATCACAATAAATGCACTTAAGACCGTTCCCGCATCTTAATCCCATGCATTCGAATAATTCACCCCTTCGAGAATTTCATCATGATTGCACATACAACATATATCAAACATTTATCAATGTATTCATTTCACACATTATCATCATACTCAACAACAATGCACACATACCACATATGTTCCCATGCATTTCCACAACAATCGCATATAAATATGCACTCACAATTCATTAAACAATACACATACATTCATCATTGTATTCACATGTATTTCTATTTATCACAATTAATGCGCATCGCATATCAACTAGGATTCACGCCCGGAGGCTACCCACACCACACATCATCACAATAGATCATATCTATATCATATCATAAGAATATCAATCTATGTGAAACCACCAAACTATCATCACATGAGCAACACAGCAAAAGAGAAATGCTGTCAAATTTGCCTTCGTTCGCCTGGAGAACCCTCGCAGCGAACCTTCGCCTGGCCTTCGCCTGGCGAACTCTCTCAGCGAACACTCGCTAGGCTTCGCCTGGCGAGACTTCCCAGCGAGCCCAAGTCAGTAGCTACTGACTTCATTCACCACCATTTGCCAGCACCTTCGCTGGGCGAACCTTCGCTATCCACCTTCGCTTGGCGAACTCGCCAGCGAAGTCCACTGGGACTTAATCATAATTATTCACCAGCATTCGCTATGCTTCGTCTGGCGAAGCTTCGCCTGCGCTCGCCTGGCGAGAGTCAGCGAACCTGCGCAGAACAGAACCCTATTCTGTTCCTCCTTCACCCATCCATCATCAACCCTCTCTTACACATCCAAATCAGTATAAACAGCATCAATACATGTTACCCGACTATTCTACGGCATTATTACTCAGTTCCAACCGATTAAATCATCAATCTACAGATTATCCAACATTTTGCCCTAAATGGAAAGTGATGGAAACTCTACCAAAATCCCAACCCAACATACATAACATCATGCAATGATCAAATAGAAACATTTCTCACCCTTACCTCGATTAATCGGAGCTTTGATGTTGGTTCTTGATGATTTCCACTTTTCCTCTTCTTCTCTTCTCTTTCTTTCCAAATGTTTTTCTATCCTTCTTTTCTTTTCTTTCTCTCTTATATATTCCTTTTATTTTCCTTCCTTCCAATTTCCTTCTCAATTCTCTATTAATTCCAATTAATAAAAATTAATTTTCCAACATTAATAAAATCCCACTAAATCAATTAATTACTAAAATTAATTATTTAATGAAATTCGGGCTGTTACAGAGTATCGCGGGTATTTATCAGTGCAGTCATCAGAATTTAGAGTTTGCTTCTGCAGTGGGCAAATTTAGGGGTTTACTGATATTCAACCGTCTTTCGCCACGCCTGTTTGAGAACTAGCCGGGCCCAAGCCGTTTGAATAGGGGCAGCTGTTGCACCCCAAAATTTGCCCAACCTTGTTGAAACTTGGTTCATGGTTTCATTTCATTCATATACTAGCATATGCATTTCATTAACTTGTGGGAAGAGGTCAAGGGATGTGATCTTCTTTTGAAGGCTAATGGGAGGTTTGAGAACCTCTTTAATGTTGTCATTTAGTTTGGGAGGGTTGATGTCCTCCTCAGATGAATTTGAAGATCCTCAGAGATAGGGTTGATTGCAAAGTTGAAGGTCTCCTAAGTTAAAAGTTATTGAAGCTACTCAGATGAATCTGAAGCCATGACTTTGATCTTGAAGCCTTGCTAGAGCTCATGAGATGTATTGAAAGCCATTATGAGACTTAGCCAAGTCATTGAGAGAGTAATCAGAAGATTCAACCATGAATGGTGGAATTAGGGTTTTGACTGGGTCAACCCTAGGTCAACTGATGATTTGGAGAAGGTTGAGACCTAATCCAAGGGCCATGTGATCATGGAATGAGGTATTGAGATACTATAAGGATAATTCCAAGACCAACTCATCATGACTGAGGAGTTTGAGAAGTTTTAAGCTAGGGTTTCTAAGGATTGTCAGTGTAAAATCCCCTAGTTTGATCCCTATCTTCCAGGAAGTTTTAGCTCAAGATGTGATTGTCATCTCATCTTCCCCAAAACATGAATGTTGTAGAGCTTGTTCTTAGATTTAATTTGAGTGGTAGAAGCCCTTGATAGGATGTGCAGAGCTCAAGTTATGGTTTTGACAAATTACAGGTCATCTGAAGTATGTGAATCTGGGTCCTTGAAAGTCACCCAACTTGCAGACAACTTTTTCCCTAGTAGGATGATTCCTATGATCTCTTGGTCAACATAAATATTGAAGAGCATCTTCTTAGCTTTCTAGAGAGTACTAGAAGTCCTTGATAGTATTTGTAGAACTCAAGTTATGGCTTTGACAAGCCAAGGGCATTTTGGTCATTTTGAAGTTATAGGTCATTTCAAGCATATGGCCATATCTCCTACTTCCAAGCTTCAAATGGAAAAACTTTCAACATCAAAGTTTCTTATAATGATGTTTTAAGGCTAGTAGGATGGTCATGAGATGTTGGAAAGACTCATAGCAAAAAGTGATAAAAATGGCCTAAAAATGGGACATAAGTTAATTCAAGTGAAATGGAAAATCCTAAAATCCAAGCTATAAACCCTAACCATGGCATATGATAGGTCATTTTGACTCCCAAGGGCATTTTAAGAACAATGGTTCAGCCACAATTTTGATTTGAGGCTTAAATTTTGGAGTTGTTTTGTAAAAGTCTTACTTGCATAATGGGGTACCAAGTCAAAACAAAGAAAAGCTTCATAAACAAGGTGTTTAAGCTTTGTATCTTGTCCAAAATACCACTTAAGGAGAAAATCAAGTTAATTACTCAAGTTATAGGGTTTTTGTCATGATATCTCATGTGGTGGGAAGTGAAATGCAAGTTACCATATCATAGAAAGTTCAAGTCCTTTCTAGATGATTCTAAGAGGTTCTAGATCTTTCTAAACACCTCTATATATTGATTACACTCTCCATTGGTGAAAGGTTGGTGATTGTTGATGTTAATGGTGGTAGAGAAAAGAGGTTGAACCAAAATTCTCCATTTTGCAAATTGTATTGAAACTCCATTTTTCTCTTCATTACCCTTCCATTTTCTTCCACAAATCATCACTACAAACCTCCCTGAACATGTTCATGCCAAAGTAAGGTTCCATTGTTGAAGAATTGGAGTTTTCCAAGTGAAGTTGCAAGAGAGCAAAAAGGATTGAATCTGAAGATACAAGCCATCTCCATCAAATCTTGTGCAAGAAGAGTATTGTTCATCACCTAGAGACCATTCTTGAAGATCTACAAGGATTGATTCGAAGCTTTTCAACACCTACCATTGCAAGGGTCAAGGTAAGCAAAATCACTTCCACACTTTGATTTAGGCATGGCTAGGATTAGTTCTTGTTGTGAAACCATTAGAGACCATTAGGTGATTCATTTGGATGAGTTTTAGACCAATTAGTGAGGTTTCATTAATGGAGGTTGATTCTTGATGGAGTTAGAACACACTATTTAATGGGTTATAATGCATGAGAATTGGTTGGTTGTGATCAGCATAGCATGAGGATTAATTATATATAAAGATTGTTGAGTTTTGTGATGGTGGAAAATTGAAGAAAGTTTGGATTCATGGAGTTGTATGGTTCGGTTTGCATGATATAGTTAGTTTCAATGCAATCTAATGGCATGGTTGGATTCTACATAAAATTCTAGTCAAAATTGGTTCTTGGATCATGAAATTTGATGGAGAAATGAGAGAGAACAAAGGTGATAAAGTTTCATGCATGGAGCTTGTAGTTTCATGGAGTTCTAAACCCTAAGTGTTCCAAGGAAGAAGACAACACATTGACCGTTGGATGCGCATGGAATGTTTGACTGAAAATACCATCTTGTGGCTGGGATTTAATCACGAAATTGGGTTTAATGAATCAGCAATGGGCTTTAGCAAATTGCTCTCCCCACCCCCCATATTCTTGGCCCAATTGATTTTTAGCTGAATATATTTGCTTCTTGCACCCCTCATCAATTTTCATATTAAACATTACTCCAAATTTTATTAAACTTCAAAAATTCATAACAAAATGAAAAATACATATTTTTTAATGCGACTTTTTTTCCCATTTTCCATTTTCTGTCTAGAAAAATATAAAAAAATAAAATAGCCATTTTATTTCAGTTTTATATTTTTTGTGCATTTTTACTTTTAATTGCTTTTTTTAATTCTTTTAGTTGGTATGTTGACTTGTAGAATTTAATTAGGGTAGTTCCCTTAGGATTTTAAGTTCAATTTTTTTAGGATAATTAGATGAATGGTTTAGGTTCCCCCTGAATTAATTTCATAATTTTTTGATAATTTTTAGGGTAGTTTTAATTAGGTAGTTCTAAGTAGTGTAGAATTTGATTAAAACTTTAATATAGGTCAATAACAATTTTAGATTTAGGTTTTATAGGGCAATTTAGTCTATGGGGAATATATGGGACTTAAGGGTAGTTATGTAGGGTCCCCTAGCATTTATATTAGGAATTAATAGAATAATATACTATTTTTGGTTGATTTTTGAATTGAATGATTGTTTGTGTGGCCTTTAGGGCAAGTTTTGTTTTGTTTGCTTTGCTTTGGATTTTTCCTTTGGTTTGAGGAGCATGGCATCTCTTTGTGGAGCTTAATGGAGCATACTAGAATATTGGAAGAGGCTTGGAGGAGCTTGAGGAGCTTGTTCTTCTTCTTTTTGTTTTGTTTTAGGGATAGGATTAGGAAGAGCTTAGATGTAGATCATTTCTTTCTTAAACATGGATAGTATTCTTCACATCCATTCCTCCCTGTGATTCAAAGTCCTTCCAGGGTATACACCTATCTCCTTTGGAGGGATTAGTGTTATACCCAGGAGGTAGAACTTTTGAGGGAACCCTTCACTTGATATTGAACCCTTATAGGTCACCTTTGGTGATCAGATAAGCAGTTCAATATCCCCCAGCTTATCCTGTAGTGATTTTTCTCTGTTTGATTAGTCTTGAGAGCTGTCAGAGCTTGAGCATGAAGATGAAGACTTCATTAAAGATTGTTGAAGAGGATGAATCCTTGAAGACTGTCATTCCAGCTGAAGCTTGAAGAGCATGAAGATCAAGTTGATACTTGAATATCCCTGAAGATAGTGAAGCCTGAAGGTGGAGCTGATCAAAGAAGCTGAAGCTTAAGGGAGAAGATGAGTTGATACTCATGTTGTAGGGTTGATACCTGGAAAGCAAGTGATATCTGAAGTCTGAAGACTGAGTTGCTGCTGGAGGAGCTGAGGCTTTCTTCTGTTTTTTCTTTTCTGTATTGTGTGTTTTGTTTGACTTGTTTGATGCATTTAGAATAAGTTCATCTAGAATAAGTAGAATCTAGGAGCATGATTACATTAGAGGTTGAGTTGCTCCCTCTGCTTGTATTGTTCTTGCGTGGCTTTGCTTGCGGGTATTCGGTAGAGCCCAGCTCCCTTGCCCATGTGGTTTGTTTGCCTGATGGCATTTTCATTTCTTTTATCTGTATGATTGCAGTTTACTGTTTATTGCTTGATAGCATGTTGTTTATTTTTCAGTATGATTACTGCTATCTCATGACTGGCTTGAGGTCGAGACGAGCTTGTGGAGGCTGAAGCCCCACACACATTTCCTCCCTCACTTGCATTGCATGCATTTTACTGTTAAGCTGATGCTTTGTCTGTTTTGGTGTATCATTGACATGATCCCTTAGGACTCTCATTTCCTTTGATAAGGATTTGATGATAGAATTTTAGGTTGAAACCTATGCATGACAACATCTAGGAGTTCCCTGTTCAAACCTCAACCATAGGATGAATCCATGGCATGATAACAGTAGGACTTGATAGTCTCCCTCCTAGTTGAGCCTGTTCTCTTCTCATCTCAAAACAGTTTAAGATACAGTAATCATGAACGATTTCTTCCATACGTTACGAGCCTTAAGCTATCTGAGAAAGGATTGTGGGAGAGTTTCTTTTACATAGTCTGGATGTTTAGTATGGTACCCTTTGGGTGACATGCGACGCATTCACTCTCAGGTCATAGTCTCTAGTGCGGTTGAAATTGCAAACACAATAAAAAACACTTCTCTCGTAAAAGACAGGAAATAAACCGTAGTTTCCCGAACTACGTATGCTTTGATCTCTCATACCTGTTGAGAGTACGTAGGCATAAGATGGCGATGTCTTGGCGAGCTACCTTCCCCCATAACCCTTCGTAGGCCGAACTACGTTGACTCTGATTTCTCATTCTCTGATGAGAATACGTAGGCATAAAGTGCGATGCTTTGCCGAGTCATTTTTCTTTTCTTTTTCAGTCAGCCTTGATAGGTAGATAGAATAAAACCAACCCGTCCAAGTAAACAAACAAGCGAGGATCCCGTCGAGTACGACGGACGTGAGGGGTGCTAATACCTTCCCCTTGCGTAACCGACTCCCGAACCCAGACAATGGTTGCGATGACCTTGTCTTACCCTTTTTCGTCAGGTTTTTCCGATCGTTTCCTTTCCCGCTCTAAGGGATAAATAACGAAAGGTGACGACTCTTCTGTCATGCCGGCACCTTATTTTCGCGCAAGCGACAACTTATTGTTTTCCTCTGCTATTTTTTTCTGTCTTAAAGTTTTTCTTAATCAGATAATTCTTTTTGATATGACAAAAAGGGGAGAAAATGGTAATTTTGATAATTCACATAAACAGATACCAAAAGGCAACTCATACATGATATATCTTATCTAATCATATTTATGAGTGTTTCAGAGCTAATAATTCTCATCTGATAAAAGTCTAAGAATTAACTCTGAACCAAAGTCTGAGAATATACAAGTTTTCTCTGACCCTGAAAAGAATACAAGAGCTGAAAGGGAAGTATTTATTATTTCCAGAAGTATTCAATTCAGGGGGAGATTAATATTCTCAGCGGGAGTAGTTTTTTTAAAACAAAATTTTCCATAGTTTTTGTCATCATCAAAAGGGGGAGATTGTTAGAACACAGATTGGTGTTTAATATATCTCATTGTTTTGATGATAACATTAATGAAATTTTGTATAAAAGAAATATATACTCTAATTCTGTTCAAGTGTTCATTTGTTTCAGATATCAAAATTAATATTATTCTGGAAGCAAGAACGCCTTTGAACACCACAAAACGATAAAGCTCTGAGCGTCAGAAGCAATACATCAGAAGACTCTGATCTGCTACAGTGACTCTGAGTGAAGCTGGCAAGAATTTGAGCAAAGCTACATATGTAAAGTTGCAGAAGACTCTGAGCGTAAAGGCATATGTAAAGAATCAGAAGACTCTGAAAGTACTCAACGCCGCAAGTACAGAGGCTCTGATAAGCAAGTCTGCTCTGATAAGCAAGTCTGCTCTGATAAAGATATTCACGCTAAAGCACTTTGCTGCAACACTCTGATAGAGTAACTCTGATTGAGTAACTCTGATCTGAAGAACTAGGAACATCATCAAAAGATCTGATGCAAGACGTTCCAAAGTTGTTGAAGAAGATGTTGTTTAAATAAATATTCGTTGGCATATTCGTTGTCCTTATCCAAACGACTCTTTCCTCATTTGTGTTTGACACAGGAATTCATACGAAAAGGATTTGTCTGGACATTCCCCTTCTGAGAAAGGAAAAGTCAATAGAAGACAAAAAGCAACAGAATGCACAGCATTGCACAGTCTTTGAGAAATGGACTTCAAGTACTAAAAAAGCAAGTCTCAGCATCACTTCAACGTTGACGGAATTATTGACAAATCACTTGACAAGTTATTCAACTAGAAACTCATACAAACATTCTTCAAAGCTAAATAGTTTTTATTTCGTTCTTTAACTTGTGTAAAAATCACTGTTGTGATATAGCTTTCTAGAAGCAACTCTTAAACACATTGTTAGTTTATCTTTTGTAAAAGATTCCTTAAGAGACCAAGTGTGGTTAGATTTCTTGAGAAGACTAAGACAGTTGTCTTAGTGGTTAACACTATAATCAGTTTGATTTAGTGGATTAAGTCCTTGTTGAGAAAGGCAAATCACCTGGGTAGGGTGGACTGGAGTAGTTTGAGTTCAAACGAACCAGGATAAAAATACCTTGTTATTTTTCTATCATCCTAATTGTTTTAAAACACTTATTCAACCCCCATTCTGAGTGATTTTCCTACCTTCAACCCTCTCTTATAAACTCTGTGCGAATCCGGAGTTCCTTTATTTGTTTTGTGCGAATCCGGAAATTTCATTTTTATGGTTATGCGAGAAGCATTAACCTATCTCTCTTTTGTACTCTGTGCGAATCCGGAGTCCTTTGTTTGTTCTGTGCGAATCCGGAACTCTCTTTCATGGTTATGAGAGAAACCATACCTATCATCTGCATTGTTCTAAGTAGAACCATAACCCATTTGATTTTGCATCACTCTGTTCGAATCTAGAGTCTTTGCTTGTTATACTCTATGTGAATCTGTAGTCTTTGCTTGTTATACTCTATGCGAATCCAAAGTCTTTTCTTCATTACATTCACTTATCTTTTTGCTCCGTGCGAATCCAGAGCGCACTTTCCATTACCAATTCTTATTAATTTTTGGTTCGTTCTGTGAGAAACCATAACTAACCATTTTTTCCTTAAGTATCACTAGTGAGTTAGCCTACCTTACTTCTACCGATCCCCAACAAACCTCATTGTTGGTCATCTCAATAATCCCCATATAGTCTGTCTCACATTTCACCAATAACATGGAGTTTCATGTACATGTATTCATACGTATGCGTGGCATCCGAGCATTTTTTTACCGTTCTGATGAGTGGAAATCTCTTTCGAGAAGCTTATCCTCTTTCAACGATGAGTGGAAATCTCTTTCGAGAAGCTTGTTTCGTTATAACGATAAGTGGCAGTCTCTTTTGAGAAGCTTATCCTCTCTTGGTGGTACATAAGTCCTTTTACGGTGATAAGTGGCTATTTCTTTTGAGAAGCTTATCTAAAGGGCATTTCCCCGTTAAGTCCAATTATTTTGGCATACAAAAGAGTTTAATTACCCTGCATCTTTCCTGATGTTTCTTGAAGATCCTGTTTGATCTCTTCGTTTAAGGAATTTCCAGAAGCTTGGATGTTCTTTCTCGTTTGAAAACCTCTAGCATTTGCTTGCATGATCCTATTGGTATAAAGGTCTTGCTTTACCTTTTGTCCTAGAGTGTCAATCGGTCATGCCTGAACCTGTTGATCGATCACTTTAGACTTCCCCAGTTGTTTCTTTTCCCCCGGTGTTTGGTCATCTCCAGTGAGTTTGCTATTCACTATGTTGACTTTATCCCCTTGTTTTTTCTTTAGTTGTCTGCATTTTGCATCCCATTATTTTAATCATAGTGGAGTTCATTGCATGTCAGCATAACATAGTTTTCTCTTTTGTTTATAGCATAACATGTCATATACATTCAGGATCAAAATTTGGGCCTTCTTGGTATTTAACCATGTCCCACTACGATCATATGAAGAATAGCCTTCTTCATACTCTCTAGTTGGAGTTATTTAAATAGGGGCAACTGTTACACCCTAATTTTGACCCTGAATTTCCAGACCATACATTTCATATCGTTTTGATCATTTGTGCGTCGTGACCATCATTTGGGTCATCTAACCATTATACCTACGAAATGTGTGTCTTTCTGCTTTTCTTTTTCTTTCTGCTTAAGCTCAGGTCTTACAAGATTGAATCAAGGATCAAGCAAAATTATCAAGTCAAATACGTGTGCAGTTTTGGTTGAAATTCGGTGGAAGTTTGACCTAATTTTGGTGAAACAAATGATTTGTTTCAATGTCGGGCTATCGATTTGTGGCAAAGATTCTGAATCAGGGATTTGGTTCTCTACAAGTCATTGTTTCATCAATGTGCACTCAAGGCGAAGATCAGGGTTTCTCAATCTTTGCGTTTAAGATGAGCAGGTGTCGTTCAGTAGAGTTTGATTCGAGGCTAGCAGGTTCAATGTGGTTTGTTTCAGGACCAAGTTATCGGGTTGTGGCAAAGGCAGTTTGTTGTAAGATAGATAATCATCAGGACCAGTTGAATTTGAATTAGGGTTTGGGTGAAGTGACATTGTAGTTCATATCTCGAGTCATTTGTGTTAGTGGTCATTTTGGAGATAAGTGTGGTTTGAGTTCAAGCGTTGGTGTGTGAGGGTCTAGATCATGGTTTTGTGCGAGATTCAAGTTATCTGATGAAATCAAATTGTCGAGCCATCCAAAAGTCAAGGCATTTGGTCAGTATATCAAATCATTCACAAGCCCTGATTTTGTGTTTCAAGCTCTACAACGCGATTCAAATTTCAATTCAAGGTTGTTGCAAGATGGAATCAGGATGTGGGGTTTAATTTCTTGTGGAATCGATTCAAGGTTTTCAAATTTCGTGCCTTCATAAATTTAAGATCCAAATCCAGTCTAATTCAAATTTCTTTCCAATTTCCAATTCAAATGCAATTCCATTCAAATTTCAATTTATAGTCAAAACCAATTCAAGTTTCATTTCGATATAATTCTATTTTGACCCTCACGTCCATGGCACCCAAATTCAAATTCCAATTTCATTCAATCTCATTTCAATTTCATAAATTCAAACTTTTTTTATTCACAATTTAATTCAATGTCAATTTCCTTTTAATCCATGCCAAATTGTTCCAACTCACCTACCTTTCATTCTCAAAGCTCATAAAGGATTCTTCATGTTCAACCTTCTAACTTTGGGGTCCATCATGAAATTCAAAATTTCAAGTCATGTCTCTATACAAAATCCAAGATCTCAAGAGTATTCTGACACTAAATTCAATTATAATCTCATGTAATTGTGAACGCTTGAGAAAATAACCTTTTTAAATTCATTCTCATTTCAAATTGTTTTTCCCAAGTTCCAGACTCACTCAAGATGACGTGTAAAGCATATTTTCTTTGAAGCCCAGGGCTATCTATATTCCACACATAATTCCATTAGGGGATATTTTCATGATTTTTTGGTTGTGAGGGATATTATGTTCTTGTGATGGTTTCATGTTCCCGGTTAGTGTTCATAAATAACTAGCATGCTTAAAAAGTGAATTTTACTGAAACGTATCTGAAGGAAAATTGCGATCTAAACGCAGCGGAAAACAAAAATTTCCTTTAGTGATCCTTACGAATGAGCATGGTCAGTGATAGAATCGTTACCTCTTTGTGGCGATTCAGATCTTTGATGCAGCGATCACAAGCGTTGATGAAGTGCAACGCCTCTACTCAGTCCACACGAACAGCTTCCGGTCACAGTGCTAGCTGCTTACGAACGGAATTATTTGAGTGAGAAAAGAGAATCAAAAACGAAATTGCATCAAGTGAAAGCTTCATCACAAGGGTTCCTTTTATAGACTCTCTTGTGGGCTGCGGGCTAAAAACCCAATTCACATGATCCATAATAATATTATATATTATTATAATAACTATTATTATAATAAATATATTTATTTTATTATTATTTTATAACCATTATAAAATAACAATAATTATTATTATATTATCCGAATTTCTATTTTTCACTTAAGTGCACCGTACCTTACGGTGTTCCTTTGATTTCTCTATCTCTCATCAAACTGTCCTTATGTGTGTGACCCTGTAGGATTTCGTAACGTTGGTAATTATATTAAATTATATATTTAACATAATAAACAGTAAGCGGTATCTAGCAACACATCACTGCTACCCAAGTCACGAAAATGTCATGTGATCTGACAAAACCTTTTTCGTGATAATATATGTTTGTACAATTACCCTTTTGCCCCTATGTCTATATTGAACACAAGGCATACACTGTGTCATCCTTGTCCAGTTCAATATTGGGCCCTTAGACATTTCTCCTGTTATGCAGGATTGACAAATTCCATCTAGGACACTCATGTCCCTCAGCATGCTTCGTGGAGTGCCCATCAACTGTCTTTATGATCATCCAGTTACGGATAATGTTTGATCAGCAATAAAGCACCCGACTCTACATCTAGGGTCAATAGTGGTTTCAGGTCGAAGGGTGGTAATACACCATTATCACCATGAGAATAACTTATGACACTTTGCATAACATACTATGTAGTATTCTCATAGCGGGTCAATCCGGTATAAATATTACTCCTAATATTTATACCTATGTCAAGACTTGATAACTCTTTATCCATGATCCATGAGATGTGATCATCAGTCTATCTTCATAATAGTCTCAATGCTTTTAATGTTATCCCACTTTGCAATAAAGCTTGACTACGGATATTTTAAGAATAATGTCTTTATGTTTAATGGGATCTCATGATTAAGTCACACTTAACATTTCATTAAACAAACTAACTATTCTAGGGACTTTATTATTCTGAAAGACAAACATAATAAAAAAATGCCTTTTATTATTAAACGAATAATCCGATACAAGTACCAAAAAGTATTGGCCTCTAGGGCTTACACCAACAGTATCATGTTGAGACGCGCACGTAGAATAAATAACTGTAGGTAATAAACTTTGTCCCATGTAAAAAAGAAGAGATACAGTCAAAAGAAAAAAAAAGGAAAAATGTATCGAGAAAACTGGCAATGTTTCCACGATCATTCCGGATTTTCCATAATGCTATGTATTAAGTTGTAACAGTTTGAATTTAAAGGCCACCACTTCTTCTTTGATGCACTATAGGCATTACACAAGGATGATTATTACAACCCCGCTTCCATGGTTAGTATCGGTGGCGGTCTGGGGGAATATTTGTAAGAGGAAATATTCATGGATATTATATGAGATTAAAACATCAATACTTACTTGTTGAAGTAGTCATGATTCAGAATGGATGAATGACCAGATCTTCCTCTGTATCTCAAACTCCCGTTCACAACTTTCAATGGGGCAAGTTATGGAGCCGTCAGTTATGCTTCTGATGCCTTTTTGTGATTACAGAGGGGACCTAGCCATATAATATATATAACCTTAGTCCCTACCCATTATGGGCCCAAGGTTAAAGCCCACACTTTTACCCACACCAATCAGGTTTCAGATACTCAGCCATTAGTTAAAAATTGATCACTTAATTAATTAAAAGGCTTATATATGCACCCCCATCAGAATCATGATTAACCCGTTTTTTTTACAAATTAAACCACAATTGATTGTAGCCCATAAAATATTAGATAAATCTAACATTCTCCCACTTGGGCAAAATCAATTGTATGATTTTTATTTTAAAATACATTTTGAAAACGACTCTCGGGTTAATGACTAATTCCTTAAAATGCGGCCGCATTTTAAGGAAATCCATGATTCCAGGTGCAGTATCTGAATATGACTCCATCCAACAAAAGTTAAGCAGTATTGAATCACGACGATTATTATGTCCTTTATTGACATAAAACCTTTCGTGGTTACAAATACTACATACTCCGTCAACTAGTCATCAGTGTGGAGTGTGGCAAGAAAATAACATGCTAATGTGATCCAACAACCATTTGCTATTTTCTTCGTCAGTCCTTAACAATTTCTCTCAAATGCATTAAACACAAAGAAATTGTATGGTTTTACAAACCATAATGCCTCAGCTCCAATATGGCGTCGACCACCGGCACAGTGGTCCTGACAACGCCGAGCTTAAAATCATACTTCAGCTCCAATATGGCATCAACCACCGGTATAGTGGTCCCGAAGACACCGAGCTCAAAATAATAACCATGCCTTGAACTCCAAACTAGTGTCGACCATAGGCACAATGGTTCCGATGACACTGAGTCCCAAATTTAGCAATTTACATGTAAATAAACAATGACAAATGATAATAATAATAATAATCATTGTAATATCAATTGCTTAAAATAGAAAATACTCGACAATCCAACATTTAAAGTGTCTAAAATAAAATATAACATGATAAAAGAAAATGACATAAAGAACAAACTCCCACTAACCAAGTACATCAAAAGAACTCACAATGCCCATGTTCTCTTCATAGAACACAAGCTAAGTCGATCACTCCTCTCCCACTTAGCTAATTTTTCTTTCTCTTCGAGTGTACTCTGATCATTGATCACAGGTTTGGTTTCACACAATGCCATGTCAAGGTCAGCAATCCCTAACGAAAACTCTAAGTCTTTCTTCCATTTTTTAAAATAGACCCATTCAGGATCTCAATAGAAGCAGAACAATTGTTCATAGAGAAGGTCATTGTTTAGACAAAATAGGAATGCATTAGAACAAATAATAAAGGCAAGATATAGCTTTAATGAACATAAGCTATCACTAAGAGGCCAACATTATCACACAATCCCCTTTGGGTGGAATGCGTAAAACCCAGGTTAGAACCAAGATCAGAACCTCAGATGAGTCGCTCAATGAGCATAAATTGGGTTCGAAAATCTATCTCCTTTGGGTAGATAAATTCTCTAAACCAAAACACCTCCAACAACTTCATCTACAAATTTCAAGAATAAGCTACTCAATGAGCATACATTGAGTTTAGAAATTTATTTCCTTTGGGTAAATAAATCCCTTAGACCAAAGCATCTCCAATAGTTATATCCTTAACCAACCACAATCTTTACATACAATTGTCCACCTTTGGGAAGACAATCACAGTAATGACTTAAAACCATTCCTCAAACTACAAAGAGACTTTTACAAATTAAAACGAGCGATCTCACTTTGGTGGTAATCACACACAATAATTTATAGAATTTCTTGCATAGGAATTAAAAAAAATTTTGCCAAAATAAATCATGAACCAATCATGAATTTAAACCATATAACATTCCTAATAAATTTTGTCTTCAACAGTATCAATCTCAATATTATAGAGATATTATATAATATTTTAAAATACTTGACAAAACAAATATATTACAAATTTATATAAACTAACATTTATTTAATAAAATGACCAAGACAATACAATAAAAATTTAGAAATATATAGTACATATTGTCTTGAAAATAATTAATCTAGTTAATTATATATAATTCAATTAGTAATATATAATTTTATATGATACTGTATTGGCGTGAAAAAATTGAACAAAAGAATTTAGAAGTGGCTATTAACTTGGAATTGTTCTATTAATTTGTAAAAGAAACACCAGATAAACAAAGTTACCGGCACTATTGACGACATTCACGTATTTTGCATTTCAGTAACCAAAGAATCATATATATTGTTTTAATTGATCCAAAATAAAGGGCAATTGAAAAATAACGTACTATCAGAACACTATTACTCATAGTCATATTATCACATATTATCCCATATTAGTTCATAATACTACCCCATATTATCTCATATTAATTTATCAAATTATACTCGTGGTAATCCTCACACTATCGCCCATCAATCACATAAACTTCATAGTCCTACTCATGTTAATTCATCATATTATCACAGTTACCCCCATGGTAATCCATCAGGAAAATCGCAGCATCAAAACATCAAGACATCCTTGAACCAGAACATGATTCATTAATAGAACATATACACAATTGACTTCTCAAACATAATTAGATATAAAAATATTGGGAAAACAATTCTCTTATCCATACTATGTTATATCTCTGTTTATTAGCTTTCCAACGCTTCGAACGGGAGTCAAAACGGACTTACGGATCAAAAGTTACGTCCAAAATAATTTCGACCAAAAACATGAACGGTTGTGACGAACAGAAAGACGCTGTTACGCTCCGGAACTGATTTTTACTCAATTATTATTATGAATCACTCACTCAACATACCCAAAACATCACTAAAATATTCCTAAGGTTATACGGCAATAACAACACAACTTCTATGGTTTATTAGGCTCATCTGGCAACATTTGCAACGCCTAAAACACTATTTCCTTCAATTACTCTGAGTACTTCAGAGTTACTCACATATGAACCTTCCTATTCCTACAGGGTCAAACATATCACAATCCAATGTTTTGGCCACGAAAGCAAAAATCATTATTTCTCATCTCTACATGGTCAAGAATACTAACCACTAACCTCTAGGGTCTACCGTCAATTTCCTTACAATTGCTCCGAAGGCATCATAATTTCAAATATCAAATATTCTATCCCATATGGGCAGACATATATTGATCTAAGGTTTTGGCCACAAAGGCCTAAGGTTTCCTTTCTCATATCAATATTCAGTGTTACATACCATTAACCATAACCTCAAAGCCTTATCACCAATTTCTTGTTTTCATATTATTTATGGAGAAGTTTTGCAATGGTAAAATTTATTACGACAATAAAAAAAATAATACCATCAATTCGTATTCACAAAAATAATAATAAATAATTGAGTCCTAACTCATATAATCTAGGCTCTGATACCAAATGTAAGCGGAAATATTCATGGATATTATATGAGATTAAAACATCAATACTTACTTGTTGAAGTAGTCATGATTCAGAATGGATGAATGACCAGATCTTCCTCTGTATCTCACACTCCCGTTCACAACTTTCAATGGGGCAAGTTATGGAGCCGTCAGTTATGTTTCTGATGCCTTTTTGTGATTACAGAGGGGACCTAGCCATATAATATATATAACCTTAGTCCCTACCCATTATGGGCCCAAGGTTAAAGCCCACACTTTTACCCACACCAATCAGGTTTCAGATACTCAGCCATTAGTTAAAAATTGATCACTTAATTAATTAAAAGGCTTATATATGCACCCCCATCATAATCATGATTAACCCGTTTTTTTACAAATTAAACCACAATTGATTGTAGCTCATAAAATATTAGATAAATCTAACAATATTTGCATGTGACCTGTATTCTAAAATTGACTCCTTAACAGCTTGCGACATTTAGACTAATGCTGGTTAAGAGCTGTGAAACCTGAAGGAACAAAGGATAAGAGTTCAATAGGTTGCAGACACCAAGTCTGATGTAGATATAGTGGAAGTTTTATAAAGGATACTTTTCCCTAGCACTTGAAGCTTATGCACCTTAATATAACGAGAAGCGGACTCTCGGATCCGGTACCAGCAGTTCCTATCAATAAAACAAGGAACTTCAGCCTTAATTATTGCCCAAAATTTTTGTATTGGTGGCGCTATCGGTAGAAAAGTAGAGGACGCCTAGATAAATGGCCAAGTTATATCGAAGGAAACAAAATGGAAGAGACCTTTGAATTATTAGCATCCAAGAATGAAAAAATCCAGGTCAATGAATCCAATAAGCAATCCAATTCCTTACATGAGCAAAGTGAAGTTGGAAATAACCAGTTATCTGAACTTTTGCAACTCTCCTCCTACATTTGAATCAAGAGATTGTCAAGCATTTTGCTTCCATCATTCAAGCAAGTTCTATAGTTTCATTTCATGTTCAACATCAATTAAGCATACTCATAACATATAAAAAAAAATTCAACGTGTTTAAATTCATACCTTAAACATCATCATTTTTCTTGCAAACGTAAGCATGATTTACCACATTCATGTTTAAATTCCTTTTGAGTGATTTGTGGTCATTTGAGTGGTGCCTCTGTTTTGTTTCACGCGGTTTTATCTGCAGAGGCTTTCGGTTTTAGGTATAGGTTTTGGAGGGATTTGATTTTGGTTGTGGCTGTGACAAGGATGTGCGAGAGGTCCCTCATATCGTCGTTGTCGTCTAGAGGTTGGGCGACCGCGTGAGGGTTTTTGGTTTTTCATCTTTGTTTTGTTTTTTTAGATATAGGATGGAGGAGAGAATGAGTCTAGGGTCGGAGAAAGGTTTTGCTTCGTGGGATGGTGTTGGTACACCAAATTTATTTATTGATTCCAAATGATCACATATCTCTTCCCTAGGTCTTTGATTTGTCTTTTGGACTCCCCCATTATTTTATTGTTATCCATCCCTTTTTTACTTTCCAAGAGAGATCTGTTGGGATCTTACGGGTATTATTTCCCTAGGTCACACCATAGTCATGCGTAGTTCACCATAGGATGCTAGTCAACGGTTTTGACTCCTAAGGATCCAACGCGCCTGATCGTTTGTTGGGATCCAGTTTGTTGATTGGGGTTACACCGAACCAATTTGTCTTTATTGGGCCTTAACACCCTCCTTTTGTTTGGCCCATGTTAAAGACAAGGATAAACCAGTTTTTTTTGCTCTTATTTAGTTTTAAGTTAGTGTTAATTTCTAAGTTTAGTTATAATTTTACCTTATTTTAATCTTTAAAAAAACAATTAGAGATAATAAACATAAAAAAGGAAGGTTTTTATTATTATTTTTTAGATATACATTTATTTAATGTCATTTAATTAAAACATTAATTAAATATCCATATTTTAATTAAATTAATAACTTTTTTATATAATTTTGTGTAATTTCTAAACAATTATCTTGACGTTGTCTTAGTCATGCCCTGTGCTCATGTTATGATATTACATTTCTAAACCCTTTTCTAATTTATTTGAATTTTTTTTATTTATATTTATTTTATGCGAATAATTCTCGATTCGTCGAGCCATTTTCCACCTTGTAAGTCGAGCGTTTTTGCCTCGCCATCGACCTTATCTTATGCCACTAGGACCTCCTTTCCGTTTAGTTCAAACTATTAGTTTTTCTGTATGCAAATTCAAAACTCGATCAACATTGATCATTTTCTCAGATTCAAATCAATTAGCTTAATTATACTTAAAACTATATTTCAATAAAAGATGAAAAGAGAGTTGGAATGAAATCTTCGATTTCTCTCCTCAATTGTTTGGGTCCGAGGAGCCTTTCTTAAGCTCGAACAATTGTCTTCTTTAAAAGATTCATAATTCAATCAAACCTATTTTCTCGATTAATATAAGATGAAAAAGAGAGAGAGTCAAGTCTTTGACCCACTCTTCCGATTACTTGGTGTTGCGGTTAGAATATGATATCAAATTATTAATTAATTTGAATCGCATCTTTAGTTCACAACCGCTCTTTGATTTATCCGAAGGAAAAGGTCAAAAGAGGTAAAACCTAATTTTGCATCGTGAAGACAATGCAGGGAGAGATCTAGGTAAGGGGTTGGTTAAGCTTAGGAAACTTTTATAGTACTCTATAGGAACCTTTTGTTTATTGTATGTTTTTTTATTTTATTATCTGTTTGAAATATATTGCTAAGGGATAGAGTGACCTAAAAGAGCTAACGGTTAGTCCTAAGTTTACTCGGCAAGACATCGCATCTTGTGCCTACATATCCTGACGGGAATGGAATCAGAGTAATTGTAGTTCTCCTTGAAAGGGAGGTTAGAAACGTCTTGACTATGGTCAAGGTTTCAAGGGAAGCAAGCATTTCTTAAGGAATCACTTACGTGGAGTCTTGAAACTCCTATTTCTATGTTGAAAAGTTGAATTAAAATTAGGGTTGAAATTAGGGATTCCACGGTGGGAAACCCTAAAGCAAAGTACGGCGACTCTTTGACCTAAAGCTAGGGTAAAAGGTATTTTCGTCCACGGCGGGACACCTAGGCTATTAGGGTTTTGAAATGGTCAAAGGTTAGGGTTATTGACTCGGCGGTCAAACGGCTAGATCTAATTCCTTTGGAGATGAACATAACGGTAAATCATGCAAAAGATGGAAAATTATTCTATGGCGGAAATTAAAGTGCGAAAAGTAAAGAAAGCGTCGCGACGATCACTCGCATAAATTACAAATACCCAAAAAAAGAAAAAGAAAATAAACTACGACCATGGCCTCGCGTAAATTACATCCATGGAAAATGTAAGAATAATAATGAAATAAGAGCGACGATTGCCTCGCGTAAATTACAACTATAAAATGGAGTGCAAAAAATAAAGGATCAATAAACTATACAACTGAGAAAAAAATGTTAGGAACGTCATAAATTAGCAATCTAAATGTTTTCTTTAATTACAATTTATTAAAAATTAAATTAACTATAAATCATAAAAACTGCTACTATCTATAAATTATATATAAAAAAAAAATACTAACTATAAGCTATTAAAATGTTTTTAATTATTAGTCATCAGAAAAAATATAATTTCAAGTTATTAAAAAAAATAAACTAATTATAAGTTATAAAAAATGATTTTTAATTATATATTTATATATATATATATATATATATATATATATATATATATATATATATATATATATATATATATATATATATATATATATATATATATATATATATATATATATATATATATATATATATATATATATATATATATATATATATATATATATATATATATATATATATATATATATATATATATATATATATATATATATATATATATATATATATATATATATATATATATATATATATATATATATATATATATATATATATATATATATATATATATATATATATATATATATATATATATATATATATTTAAAAAGGTTTGTAGTAACTTTAAATAAATAATGATTTTAATTTACAATCTTACATTTAAATTTTAAAAAGGTGGTTTAAAATTGGAAAAAAAAAGTTTTAGTTTTAAGAAAAGATTTTAATGTTGGAAGAAAAAAAACTTTAACGGAGGTTTTAACTTTAATAACAGGGTTTTAACTTTTGTTCAAAAAAAAGCTTTAATGTTGAATAAAAGGTCTTAATGTTAGCTTTATGTTTCTTTTATTGTATTTCTTTTTAAAAATGGTTTAATTAAAAATAATGCACTAACCTCTAAAAAAAGAATTTTGATTCAAGAGGAGTTTTAATTAAGAAAATTCATTTAAATATTAACTAAATCTAAAAAGTTAGGAAAAACTTACGGTAACGACGACAGATTCTTGAGATGGGATTTGAAGCAGTTCCGGAAGGAGGACAATGATGAGAGTTTGAGCTTCTCTGAGTCGTGATGATGATGATTAACGAAGGAAGCTCTGTCTTCTTCTTCGAAGAACCGTCCCTTTCTTCTCCTTCTGGGTTCGTGGGTTCCTCCTTTCTTCTAATAAGTTGTGAGAACAGCCGCCGTTTTTTCTTTTGTCTCCTTCTCCCCCTTTTCTCAAATGCAACTCATGTTTATATAGGTAACAAATTAGGGTTAACTCTAACCTAATGCCCACTTTAAATCACAACTTAAAGAATTAGTCAAAACTAACTAAAATTTAAACAAATTAAAACAAACTTAAAACCCTATTTATTTACTAAACATTAAAAATATTATAAAAAGAATAAAATCTTTTCTAATATTTTTAATTTTATGATTTTTGGATGTTCTTATGAATAATATGAAAAAAAGTGAAAAAATAATATTTTTTTAAAAATAATTTAAATAAAATACGAAAATAATAATTAAATAATAAAAAAAACTATATTTGTTATTTTTTTTATGAAAATAGAAAAGTTAGAATAAAAATAAAAGAAACAACAAAAAGTGAAGAAGGTGGGATTCGAACTCTCGACCTCTCACACTCACAACTCCTTACACACAGTCTCTTGCCAATTGTGCCATTTTATTCATTCGAAATAAAGTGGCACTAGAAACTATGTAAAGGTAAGACAAATTTGGGGTGCAACAGATGCCCCTATTTAAATAGCTTCACCGGATGATTTGAGCAGCGGAGACTCAAGAAATCGCGGTGAAAGGGATTTAAATACAAATAACCGAAAATTTGGCCCCTAGATGCAGTGATATGCAATGATATGGACAAAATAACACGAACTATAATGCTGACAATGCCATGAATCTAATATGTGTATGATGGAATGATGAATGCAAGGATGCAGACGACACGACGTCATAGGGGACAGACGATACGAGTAACTACACTGGGGAATACGACGCACTAGTGGAATAGCGCGACAACTGTCACTTTAGAACGAACAGTAACACAGGATCCACATGGCGGTAGGATCAGGTAAACGACAAGTGCTGGAATTTCCGAGTCATTCCTTTAAGCGAAGAGATCGAGCGGGATCTTCAGGAATCATCAGAAATTATACAGAGAGAAACAAACACCAGAGATACTCGGAAAAACCATCGAATAACCTCGGGGTCAAAGAAACAAATTTCAGGGACATCCAGAAGAACATCGAATGAACTCTAAAACATACCAGAGATGCTCGCAAAAACATCGAATAAACCCTGGGCTATATCCAGAAACAAAAGGACGACATCTATAGAAGCATGAGATGAAGACAAGTTTCTGAAGGTAAATCCGAAACATTTAGGAAAGCAATAAATGTACGAGGCAAGTTTTGAAGACCTATCTGGAAGAACATCAGATAAGCAACAAAGGGGTTCTGGAAGAACGTCAGAACAAAAACTCAGTCTGGAAAAACCTCAGAAAGAGAACAAATCTGGAAAACCATCGGATAAGATTCTGGAAAACCATCAGAATCACATGGGCATCTGGAAAATCGTCAGATAGAGTTCTGGAAGAATATCAGAACAAAGACTCGATCTGGAAAACCATCAGAAGGAGGAATTTATCTGGAAAACCATCGGAAAGATTCTAGAAAACCGTCAGAATCGTAAAAGCACATCTGGAAAACCATCAGATAAGAGATACTCAATCTGGAAAACCGTCAGAAAGAGAAACAGATCCGAAAAACCATTAGATAGATCCTGGAAAACCATCAGAATTGAAGGAAAATATATGGGAATTCATCAGATAAAAGATACTCAATCTGGAAAACCATCAAAAAGAGAAACATATCCGGAAAACCATCGGATAGATTCTGGGAAACCATCAGAATCAAGGGAAAATATCTGAAAAACCATCAGATACGTAACAACGAAGTTCTGGAAGAACATCAGAACAACGAGACTCAATCTGGAAAACCATCAGAAAGAGACATTAAAATCATGGTACCAGACATCCAATAATGGCTTTGAATGAAAGGTATAAACACAATATATGAGAATAGTATTGGACGTAAAAGGAACAGGCATATCCGGAAAACCATCGGATAAGAAATGTCATATCTGGAAGAACATCAGATGGACACGACACAAAGTTGTTTGGTAGGTGCCAAGTAAGTTGGACTTCGACCACAAGGTAAGACCTGGATAAAACACGACCTCGGGAGAAATGCAAATAAGGATGAAACACTCATGTTATGCGTGGGTATGATATGTATATGTATATGAATAATGTTATGAGATATGATCAAATGCAAATGTAGATGTCGACGACAAGGCTCGACTCTTCTAGTAAGATGACAAGACTGGAAAACTGATTCCTCAACCCGGAGATCACTGCCACTTGCTAAATTGTAATCAGGTTGATGGTCCTCGTAGGAAGGATGGAAAGCCACTTGGAGATCTTTCAAGTAAACTACCCCAGATTAAATTGTCCATTACAGATGAACTGATAATTGCTTCAGCTTGTCTGATTCTGAAAATGACTGTTTTACTGTACCCTCGAAAGTTTGCCCCAGTCTGAGTCTTGAAAATCTCATGGATAAACCAGATCTGAGAAGACTTTTCCCCTGATAGGATCACTTGACCAAGTTTCTCGATTGTTTGAAAATTCCTTAGAGGAAAGCCAGTTTGCAAACAAAAATATTCATACATACATGGTAATTCAAAGTTCATGCAACTTTTGAAATCAAAATTATTTTTGAAAGATGAAAAATAAATGAGTCATCGGTTAGAACGCGGCGGTCCAGGACGCTCAAAGTTTAATACAGGTATACGGCCAAAATAAATGATTCACAAAGATCTTTAGGAGTTAGCTTACGCAACCTTGCTATAGCATGCTTTCAAAATATCCTTGTTTCAATTAAGTCTTTTGAGGGTTGTAACATGGCCTGGTTCACGGTTTATGAAACAAAGGATAAAGGCTCAAAATTTGTTTGTTCCCACCCAATCTACATGATAATCTTCAGTCCTACGCTCAGTTAACTCATATTATGCATTCAGGTTCCTATAGGTTAGCAATTGCACTGATGGTAGCAGGGATGGTTCAAAAGTCAAGGGACCTATGAAAAGGCAGCCACCACTTCCCTATAGCATTTGGTTGTTTTGACATTGAGGATTTTCATGATAAGGATTTAAAGATCTCCTTTTTTATTATCCTTAACTTTTGCCTGAACTGTTTCTTACGAATATTATAGTCAACGGGATGCCCCAATTTTGCTTAAGTCTCCTTCATAGATTTTGACTTATCGGGCTTTTCTTTTGATTTTTTTTTGAAAGGAAGTGACTGCCTAGTTTAATGATCATGGTGAACCATCATCGACTTCTGATTGAAAAACATCTTCACCACTTACTTGCTATGTACGAAGGAAAATTGTGAGCGCGACCTTTGTATGAAAGGTGTATTGTATGAACACACAACCAAGTTAAATGAGAACTACCCATGCCCCAAGGTTAAAATTGCAGTTTTTTTGTAAAGAAAGAAACTCCAACTTCTAAGCTCGAAGGGGGTGACAAGGGGATAACTTCCTTATTTCTCCAGTGTTTGGGGATCGAAACAATGCCTTACATCGTCAACAAAGTTTGATTGAAAGCATATTGACAGCAGTTATGGATATAACGTTTTCGTCATCCTCCCTCCAATCTTTGCATATCAAGAATTTGGACAAGAAGTAAACATTTGAAAGATAAAGTGTAAAGATGCAAATAATAGATAAAATAAATTAAATCAAAAGTTGCAATGCTCAGTTCATTAATGTAAAAGTACAAACATAATTCGAAAGCAAACAGTTAATGTAACAATAAGGAAAGTACAAACAATGAGAAACAAAGGTCTAATGACTAAATCCATGAGCCGTCCTGTCTGAAACACAAACAATCCGCTGGGAAGCTTCACTTTTGATGCACTGGCAAAGGATTCTTCTGGACATTTGGAGGATTATCCGCAAAATCAAGTATTCATTCTCTGATCAATTCGCGCACTCTAGCCTTCAGTGCAAAACAATGCTCCAAGTCGTGGCCTAAGGCACCCTCATGAAAAACGCACTGGAAATCAGCCCTAAATCCAGCTGGAGGAGGATTAGGAGGAGGTGGTAAAGCCCTTGTAGTGATCAGCCCTCGTTGAACCAGGTAAGGATAAAGTTCTGTGTAAGTCATGGGAATAGGATCAAATTGATTCCTATTTCGATACTGGTCTTGTCTAATAACTGGACGTTGAGGATTCTGAGCTAGCTGCGAAGCAACAACAGGTTGAGATCCCTGGCGAGGCTTTCTTGATTCAGTCATGACAGCATTGGTCTGCTCGTCCTTCCTCTTATGGAAATTCCCATAGGATTTCTTTGCCCCATTAGAAGATTCGGCAGCTTTGGATACCTTACCATTTTTCAACCCTTCTTCTAACCTTTGGCGAATAGTTACTAAATCTGTAAAGCTTGAAGAGACACTCCCAATCATCTTTTCCCAATAGAAAGGAGACAAAGTATCCATGAACATTTTTGTCAGTTCCTTCTCTGCTATAAGGGGTTCAACTTGAGAAGCTAATTCCCTCCAACACTGAGCATACTCCTTAAACGACTCTCTTTCCTTCTGAGACATACTCTGAAGTTGACGACGATCGCGAGCCATGTCCAAATTGTACTTGTATTGCTTCATAAAAGCGTTGACGAGATCTTGGAAGCAGTGGACATTGTTATGCTCTAAGTTCATATACCATTTAAGAGAAGCACCACTCAAACTATCCTGAAAACAATGGATGAGCAACTTTTGAGTGTTGGTGTAAGTTGCCATCTTTCGGAAGTACATGACTAGATGGGCTCTTGGACATGAATGACCTTGATACTTCACAAACTCAGGAATCTTGAATTTGGCAGGCAAAACAAGACCAGAAACTAGGCACATATTGTCTGCATCAACATTGAAGAAATCAGTACCTTCAACAGCTTGGAGTCTCTTGTTTATGATCTGAAATTGTTCACGGGTGATCTCAGGCTCAACAAAATCTTCTTGAACACCGACAACATTGTACTCATAGGGAGGATTCTCAATGGGAGCTTGGATAGTCTAGTTAACCGTGTGGACCACAGGTTGGGCCTCGGTAAGGATAGGAGCTTGAAAAACCGGTCTGACAGTCTGACCAATCATATCGGCAGATGCAATAGGTGGAGAGTAGTTATGAGGTAAACCAAACTCCGGCCAAGTAGAGGGTGGCGCTGGAACAAGAGGTGGATCATCACTTGAAACTTCCTGAATGACAGTCCTCTGAGGTGGCTCTCCTCTGGCAATCAACACTTGAAGCATCTCGGTAAGCCTGGTCATGCCTGCTTTTAACTCATCAATCTCCATTCGGACCTCTGTATTATGTTCCTCTTGTTCTGACATCTGGCGTCTATAATTAGCTCTAGTCTGATATCTGTGTCGAGGAATCAGCTTGACGACTCAAAAAAGCACTGGAAGGTAAAGACAACTGGACATGATTTACAGACCGACATATGATATGCAAGACATGATGCTACAATGCGATGGTTTCAAGAATTTCAACGGTCGATCGCAAATATTCCTTTTTAGGAAAGTTGGAAAAAATTTTAGACTTTAAAATGTAAGTCCTTTCGAATTTGCAAAGGATTGTTGAATTCCTTGAAACTAGGAGTGATATGATGATTTATGGATGCAAAGCACAAATACACACAAAGGTCCTAGGTTAGAGGACAATGAATGGAGTTAAGGTCTACCCTTCCCAAAAGGTATGTATTATACGTTAGTTGTACCTGCAGAACAAGGTTCTAAAGCGGTGCCCAAAGTCATCAATCCATCTTTCGGATATTATCAACTTTCTGACTGACTCGGGGGTCAATAATATTCTCAAGAGAATCTTTTTTGAGTGTAGTATCGCGTAGCGACTATTTCAAGAATATTCCCTCATAGTCCTTGCACTACGTCCTAGATAAAGCCAAGGTGGTGTTAAGGTACTACGGTCCTCAATATCATAGACTCCAATCGACCATGGTAAAATTTTTCACGAATACTCGTTCAACCGAACCATTTTCGAAAGGGTCTCAACTGAGCGGTGATTCTCAAGTCGGCTTGGTCGGGAATCACTCCCTATAAGCCTCGTTGAATATCTCACCTCCTATAATAAGGTCACTCAAGTCCGGGTGTAGGACTTATCTCATAACAAAATAGATACTCCCCAAGCAAGGTACAATATGAACATATTATATACGAGCAAACAAATAATAAAGTAAATAGCATGCAATAAACGAGGTAGGGATAACCCTTAAAAATTATCATATCCCCAGTGAAGTCGCCATTTTCTGTTGCGGTTAGAATATGATATCAAATTATTAATTAATTTGAATCGCATCTTTAGTTCACAGCCGCTCTTTGACTTATCCGAAGGAAAAGGTCAAAAGAGGGAAAACCTAATTTTGCATCGTGAAGACAATGCAGGGAGAGATCTAGGTAAGGGGTTGGTTAAGCTTAGGGAAGGTACTAGAACCCTAAACTTCTGTAGTACTCTACAGGAACCTTTTGTTTATTGTATGCTTTTTTATTTTATTATCTGTGTGAAATATATTGCTAAGGGATAAAGTGACCTAAAAGAGCTAACGGTTAGTCCTAAGTTTACTCGGAAAGACATCGCATCTTGTGCCTACATATCCTGACGGGAATGGAATTAGAGTAATTGTAGTTCCCCTTGAAAGGGAGGTTAGAAACGTCTTGACTATGGTCAAGGTTTCAAGGGAAGCAAGCATTTCTTAAGGAATCACTTACGTGGAGTCTTGAAACTCCTATTTCTATGTTGAAAAGTTGAATTAAAATTAGGGTTGAAATTAGGGATTCCACGGCGGGAAACCCTAAAGCAGAGTACGACAACTCTTTGACCTAAAGCTAGGGTAAAGGGTATTTTCGTCCACGGCGGGACACCTAGGCTATTAGGGTTTTGAAATGGTCAAAGGTTAGGGTTATTGACTCGGCGGTCAAATGGCTAGATCTAATTCCTTCGGAGATGAACATAACGGTAAATCATGCAAAACATGGAAAATTATTCTATGGCAGAAATTAAAGTGCGGAAAGTAAAGAAAGCGGAAAAAGCGTCGCGACGATCACTCGCGTAAATTACAAATACCCAAAAAAGAAAAAGAAAATAAACTGCGACCATGGCCTCACGTAAATTACATTCATGGAAAATGCAAGAATAATAATGAAATAAGAGCGACGATTGCCTCGCGTAAATTACAACTATAAAATGGAGTGCAAAAAATAAAGGATCAATATACTATACAACTGAGAAAAAAAATGTTAGGAACGTCATAAATTAGCAATCTAAATGTTTTTTTAATTACAATTTATTAAAAATTAAATTAACTATAAATCATAAAAACTGTTACTAACTATAAATTATAAAAATAAAAATAAAAAGAAATACTAACTATAAGCTATTAAAATATTTTTAATTATTAGTCATCAGAAAAAATATAATTTCAAGTTATTAAAAAAAATAAACTAATTATAAGTTATAAAAAATGGTTTTTAATTATAAGTTTTATATAGATATATATAGATTTTTAAAAAGGTTTGTAGTAACTTTAAATAAATAATGGTTTTAATTTACAAACTTACATTTAAATTTTAAAAAGGTGGTTTAAAATTGGAAAAAAAGTTTTAGTTTTAAGAAAAGATTTTAATTTTGGAAGAAAAAAAACTTTAAAGGAGGTGTTAACTTTAATTTTTAACTCTTGTTCAAAAAAAAGCTTTAATGTTGAATAAAAGGTCTTAATGTTAGCTTTATGTTTCTTTTGTTTTATTTCTTTTTAAAAATGGTTTAATTAAAAATAATGCACTAACCTCTAAAAAAAGAATTTTGGTTCAAGAGGAGTTTTAATTAAGAAAATTCATTTTAATATTAACTAAATCTAAAAAGTTAAGAAAAAGTTACGGTAACGACGACGGATTCTTGAGATGGGATTTGAAGCAGTTCCGGAAGGAGGACAATGATGAGAGCTTGAGCTTCTCTGAGTCGTGATGATGATGATGATGATTAACGAAGGAAGCTCCGTCTTCTTCTTCGAAGAACCGTCCCTTTCTTCTCCTTCTGGGTTCGTGGGTTCCTCCTTTCTTCTGATAAGTTGTGAGAACGACCGCCGTTTTTTCTTTTGTCTCCTTCTCCCCCTTTTCTCAAATGGAACTCATGTTTATATAGGTAACAAATTAGGGTTAACTCTAACCCACTTTAAAGCCCAAAGAATTAGTCAAAACTAACTAAAATTTAAACAAATTAAAACAAACTTAAAACCCTATTTATTTACTAAACATTAAAAATATTATAAAAAGAATAAAATCTTTTCTAATATTTTTAATTTTATGATTTTTGGATGTTTTTATGAATAATATGAAAAAAAGTGAAAAAATAATATTTTTTAAAAAATAATTTAAATAAAATACGAAAATAATAATTAAATAATAAAAAAAACTATTTTTGTTTTTTTTTTATGAAAATAGAAAAGTTAGAATAAAAATAAAAGAAACAACAAAAAGTGAAGAAGGTGGGATTCAAACTCTTGACCTCTCACACTCACAACTCCTTACACACGGTCTCTTGCCAGTTGTGCCATTTTATTCATTTGAAATAAAGTGGCACTAGAAACTATGTAAAGGTAAGACAAATTTGGGGTGCAACACTTGGGTTCGAGAAGCCTTTCTTAAGATTCGAGTAATTGTCATTCATCTAACTTACTCTAACTATATCAAAACTCTTTCATAATATAAGATGAAAAAGAGAGAGAGATTCAAGTCTTTGACTCATTATCCCAATTACTTGGGCCCGATGAGCCTTCCTTAAGCTTCAAGTAATCGTCATCAAAATATCAACACATTAATTCAACTTCTCACCACCTTGCGAACTGTCAAACCTTTTCTTAAACGAGAGATATGATGTCTTTAGACAATGCAAAATATTGCTTCCTCCGTAATCTATTTGAGTTGAGATAAGTGGCGTGTTTCCCATGAATGTTTATAAATGAAAATCCATCCAAAGTAATGCAAACGTCCTCTCCTCACCCGTTTGGGTAAAGCAATATTTTCTGTCAAATGCGACTAAGTATCTTTCAATAGAATTAAACCAACATCCGTAGTCTGAACTACGGACGCTCTGATTTCTCAATGAGAACACGTAGGCATAGGATTGTGAGATCCTAGCGAGCAACCTCCTCTCTTTTCTATTGTAGCCCCACGAACAACAGACGCTCTAATTCTTCACTTCTTACAAGTGAAAATACGTAGGCACAAGGGCCCTAATCCTTGACCAGCACCCTAATCTAAAATCAACCCATTTCCTCTTAGCAGTCTAAATGCTTTTATCATACCTTTTATCTTAGAAGAAAATAAACAAGCTAATCTAACATTTCTCACGAATCGAATCAAGAGGTTCCTGTTGAGTACAACGGACTTGTGAGGTGCTAATACCTTCCCCTCGCGTAACCGACTCCCGAACCTAGAACTTGGTTGCGATGACCATGTTCTTTCCCTAAAGGTTTTTCTCGATACCTACCTATTCCATCTTGGAATGAATAAAGTTCGGTGGCGACTCCGTTTTCCGTGACCATTCGCGAAGGCTCGTGCTTTTTTCGAGGTACGACACTAATTTTAATAGGATGTATGCCCAAACGTTGTGTTCGTAGGGAACATGTTTTACTTCTACGGAGGTGAACTTTTCCATCTCCTCCTTAACCAGGGCCAAGTATTCAGACATGTTTTCGTTTTGACCTGGTATTCTCCCCGGACATGGAGGGCCACTAGTTGAGAAGCAGTGCAGATGATGACTTCTTCCGCTCCCAGGTCTTCGGCAAGGTGCAGACCAGCGAGGAAGGCTTGGTATTCGGCCTGGTTGTTAGAGGCGGGGAAGGAAAACATAAGCGAAACTTCAATGAGGACTCCCTCCTTGTTTTCTAGGATGCTTCGTCAACAAAGATGATCCACTTGTGGGCAACTTTGTTAGGGTAGCTAGGCAAGGTCATTTCTACAATGAAATCAGCTAGTGCTTGCGCCTTGAAGGCCTTTCTACTTTCATACTGGATATCAAAGATAGTTCCAGCGACCAGTTGAGCATCCTCCCAGCCATATTTCAACGTCCTAACAGCTGCTTTACGGGCTGGCCCGTGCGTACCACGATTGTGTGGGCCAGAAAATAGTGCCTCAGCCTTCTTGCAGCGTTGATAAGGGTGAGGGCCACCTTTTCTATCTGTTGGTACCTCATCTCTGACCCTTGCAATGCTTTGCTCGTGAAATAGATGGGTTTTTCCCCGTCAGGAGTTTCACGAATGAGGGCGGCGCTCACAGCCTCGGTTGTGACAGTGAGGTAGAGATAAAGGGTTTCCTCATTATCTAGTCAGGAGAGGACTGATGGTTCTGACAGAGCTTGCTTCAAGTGGATGAGAGCTTTTTTGTATTCCTCCATCCATTCGAATGCGACTTCCTTGTGGAGGAGTTTGAAAGGGGAGGGCGTGTTGAGCAGATTTAGCCACAAAGCAGGAAAGCGATGCGAGCATCCCGTTGAGGGATTGGATGGAATTTTTTTAGTTCGGCGTGGGGAACTTGGAAAAGGCTCTGCATTTGTCTGGGTTAGCTTCAATTCCCCGTTCGGTTAGATAGAAACCGAGGAACTTGTCCGCTCGTACCCCGAACATGCACTTCTCTAGATTAAAGCATATTTTGTACTTTCTGACCTGTTCGAAGACCTTCTTTAAGTGGGTCGTGTGATCGGATTCCTCATGGGACTTCACGATCATGTCGTCCATATAGACTTTTCTCCTCGGAAGACTTTGTTCATCATCCTTTGGTAGGTAGCGCCATCATTCTTCAATTCGAAGGGCATTGCGTTGTAGTAATAGTTGTCTGATTCGGTCACAAAGGTCGTGTATCTTTTGTCGCTTTTTGCCATGGGTATTTGGTTATAGCCCAAATACGCGTCCATGAAAGATAAAAATTTAAAACTGGCAGAATTATCAACTAGTTTATCTATGTTGGGGAGGGGGTATGCGTCTTTAGGGAAGGCCCTATTAAGATCGGTATAGGCAATTCACATTCGCCATTTTCCATTATTCTTTTTCACGAGTACAACATTGGAAAGCCAAGTGGTGTACTTAGCTTCCGAGATAAAGTTCGCCTCTAAAAGGTCTTTTACAGCCTGTTTAGAAGCCTCTGTCTTCTCCAGAGATTGTCATCGTCTACCTTGAGATACTGCCCTAACGGCGAGATCGATATTGAGGTGGTGACAAGCCACATCAGGGTCTAGCCCAGGCATCTATGTGGCGCTCCACGCGAACAGATCTGCATTTTCCCAGATGCAAGCTCTTAGTTGTTTCCTTGCAAGCTCGGAGAGACCGGTCCCAATCTTCACTCCTCGCTGGGGGTCATTGCCGAGTAAGACAAGTTCGAACTCTCCATCCAGAATCGGGCGCATCAGATGGATAGTTTCCCCGCTACTAGAGGGGATGCTCGAAGATGGCTAGATCTCTTTCCCCTTTGCCTTCTGAATCTTCTAGTCGTCTTCAGAGAAATTTTTATCAAGGTCGATGGAGTCAACATGGGGCAGCAACTTCGTATCTTCGACACTGCTGGGCAGAGAAGTATGGCTGGGAGTCTTCGGCCTAGCAGCGATGGTATTCAGCCCCTTAGAGGCTGCTTCAAAACATCTCTTCGCGGCTCCAATGTCTCCATATAGATTCTCCACGAGAACCTTCGAAGTATATTACTTCATTTTCAAGTGTACTATAGAGGGCACTACCACCAATTTGGCCAGAGTTGGTCAGCCGAAGATGCATGGTATAACGACGGGAAATCGATGACCAGGAATTGAACCTTGGTTGACCTGGCCATTTTAGCGGACCCGAAAGTTACGATCAATTCTATGTAACCCAGGGCTTCGTCATCGACCCATTGAAACCCTGTATATCTAAGCCCACGTAGGGTGTCAGATGCGATTCATCCATTTGGAGGATGGAAAACAGGTTGGAATACATAATATCAACTGAACTGCCTTGGTCGACAAGGATTCGTCGAACGTCAAAATTTTCCATCTGGGTTCTTACGAGTAGAGGGATGCTGGCGTTGGGGGCTTCACTGAGGAGTTCCTCGCGGAAGAAGCAAATGGAAACAGACTCTTCCTGGACCCTATCGAGGGTGGAGTTTTGGTTCGAGTTGTTGCTGATAAGGTGCTAGAATTTTCTTTTGAAAGACTTTGTTGAGGCCCCCTCCGGAGATGACCATGGCGGAGGGGAAAGTCTCCCATGGGTTGTGCATAAAGAAATATGGAGGGGCGCTAAGCCCCTCGAGGATATAGAAATCTTCAGGCCACGAGATGCTCATAGCGACCTGAAGGCTGGCTTCCTCGGAGGAAGGTACATCTTCCTTGACCTTCTTGGACTCCTAGGAGTCTTGTCGAAGAGAATCCTTTTGTTTGGCGAACTGCTTCAAATTTCCGTCCCTGATGAGTATTTCTATGGAATCCTTCAAGTGGATGCAGTTATCGGTCATATGGTCATGCCTCTTGTGGAACCGGAAATATTTAGCTTTGTCCATGTTTGGTTTTGATGGTATCTGCTTCGGGAACCAGACCTCTGCCTGCCGGAATTCTGATTTGGCACATTAAAAAAGGATCTTTTCCTATGAAACTGTTAGGAGAATGTACTCGTGGAACCGGACGAAGGGCCCTTTGTTGTCCCAGGGCTCTCGGGGATGGTCTTCGCGCCTTCTTTCTCCTCGACGAGATGTCGAGGGCTCGTCGGACTTGGAGGATCATGCATTCTCCCGATGCCTCGAATTTTTGGCAGAACTGACGGCCTCCTTCTCTTCATACTGAATGTACACTTGTGCCTTGAGGAGAAAAGCGTCCAATGTTGTTGAGGGTGGGATGCCCACAACTTTAGTGAATTTAGTGCGGGGACAAAGCCTGCACTTGAGCAGAATTTTTTTCATGTCATCGGTCGTAGAGACCTAGACGGCCTCCTTATTGAATCTTTTAATGTAGGCTCACATGGGTTCATCTCTCCCTTGAATGATGGCCTCAAGGGAGGCTTCGGTCTTTGGATGGTCGCGGGAGCTCGTGAAGTGTCTAGAGAACATTCTCCCCAGAGCCTCCATGAGGTGATGAAATCGTCAAGGAGTCTTTTGTACCAAGTCATCGCCCGCTTCCTGAGTGTGGTCGGGAATAAGCTGCATTTGATGGTTCCCTAGATGTCGCGATAATCGAGTAGCGCCTCGATATTTTCGATGTGCTTGTTGGGGTCCGTTGTGCCATCATATGTTCCCAGATAAGGGGGTTTCTATAGTCCCTTCGGCAGATGCATGGCTGTTAGATGCCCAATTGTGCTTATTTGAGCTATCAATTGTGGGCATCTTTCACTCATTTTTGGTCTAATTTCGGTTCAAAACCGCCTTGCTTTTGTTGATATGCGATATGTTGTGAAATGCTCTTGTTCCTTTTAATTTGTGTGTTATTGTGTAGTATTTGAGCATGAATGAGCAAAATTTGAAGACACAAGAAAGTTGACAAAGGAATCAAGAAAGATCAAGAGCAAAAGCATGTTCGCTAGGCGAGCATCTGACGAGTGTTGCAGTGAGTTGTTTGTTAGGCGAGCCCATAGCGAGCTGCTAGCGAACACTCCCAGACTTGGGCAGAATCAAAATGGCATTATTCGCTGGCAGCGAGGCAGGTGGCGAAGAACTCGCTAGGCGAGCACCTAGCGAGCAAGTACCGAAGCATTCCAGAATCTTTTCCTCAGCCCTCGCTAGCATGTTCGCTAAGCGAAGCTGTAGCGAACGTTCGCTGTTAGCTCGCTAGGCGAATGAAGTCGCGAGCGTGACAAGACATCAACTTTTTCTATATATATCTCTTTGTACTTTTTGAACAATATATCATATTTTACTTTGTTTTGCTGCATAAGAGATTTTGTGACCTAGAAACACTCTATCTCTTATTTTCTTCATTTCCAAACATTAATCTACAAAAAGAAGGTGGATTCTCATCCAAGTTGGATCCTTCGACTCGGATGTTCATCAACCCTCTTCCAAAACTTCTTTTGCAAGCTACCATGAAAATGAGTAGCTAAGTTCTTCATTTTGTCAAGGTTAGATGTAGGTGATCATTAAGCTTTGTAAGTATATGGATGATCTTCATTTGTAAACTTTTGGATGATGAATATATGGTGAAAACCTTGCTTTATCTTTAACTCTTTGTGTTGGTTTATGATCGAAAGATATTTTCCAACTCTTGACCTAGGTTTTCATCCTTCTATTTTCTTAAGCTAGAGATAGTTTCAAATGTGGTTGTTCATAAAAAAAATGTTAAACCTAAATGTTGTCATTTTGATAGATTGTGTGAGAAATCAACAATGGATCAAAATGGGAAAAATTACAATGTGAGTTAGAAATAATCACATTGGGAGGATGTTGTGAATGTGTTTATCATCCAAAGAAGTTTATGCTTATTGTTGATCGAACATATACAAGCAAAGTGATCACCGAACCCTAACTTTGACAATCTTCATTAAATCGTAAAATCAACCTTTTACTGCGATTCATTACTTTCTATGCAAAGATACCGTTACTAACAACCAAACCCCTTTCGCTACTAAAAAGTTAAGAACTTGATAACTATCGAACTGCGGCAATATCTCATATTCCCTGTGGAGACGATAACAAAAACCCGACACTTAACCACTGTATTAAAAAAATGGCGCCGTTGTCGGGGAGTATGAATTGATATTGCGAGCATCGCAATAGTTGTTGAATTGTTAACTCTTGAAATTTTGACTTGTGCTTGTTAATTTGTTTGTTTTAGTGTGCATCTTTAATTTTATGCAAGGACAGATTCCTGAGGACCAACTTCTTTTTGATCCCGAGATCGAGACAACCGCAAGGATACTGAATAACAGAACAAGACGGAGGAGGCAACTTGCTCGACAAAGACAAGAACAAGGAGAAAGTTCTTCTACAACCCCACCACCTCATTTCATACCTATCATGGATCCACCATCACCACCGCCTGTTTCTACCCCGTGAATCAACAGTCCACGAAACACTGCTCATTTTTCCAACCACACGGGTAGTCAAGCCGAGATGAAGACGGGAATTCTCAACTTGTTATATGGAAGTCCATTCACCGGAATGGACCACGAAGACCCCTTTGCTTTTCTCACCAAATTTTATGAGATAGCATTAGCGGCGGGAGTTGATCAAGCTCAAGAGCTACCGTTGTTCAAACGACTTTTTCCACATGCTTTGCTCGGCAAAGACAAAGATTGGTACTTGGATCAAACACCGGCGGTCATGACAGATTGGAACGTGTTGGAAGAGAAATTCATTGAAAGATTTTTCTCTCACAACCGGTTCATGGAATCCAAAACAGCAATTTCCGTGTTTTCCTTAGGAGCCAACGAATCATTGAACAAGGCACGGGAAAGATTTAAATCCATGCTTCGAAAGTGCAAAGGTCATGACTTTGATGAATAGACGCAAATCCATATTTTCAAGAATGGCCTTCAACCAAATTGTAAGACCTTGTTGGATGCCACTTCGAGTGGTTCTTTGTTGTCTAAAAGCGCCAATGAAGCTACGGATATCATCAACCGTATGGCTCTAAATGACCTTCAAATCCAGAGTAGAGGAAACACTTTGAAGAAACCGGGAGTGCTTGAACTTGGGACAAATGATGATATCCTTGCACAAAATAAACTCATTTCACAACAAGTGGAACTCTTAACTCAACAAATCAAAGGGATGAAAGATCCCTCAAAAGCTAAACAAATAGCTTGTTGTGAGCTTTGCAAAGGTGAACATGATACCGGATTTTGTCCACCTCCCGGGTTCTAAGAGGTAAACTATATGGAGAATCAACGAGACTACCAACCAAGGCAACAACAACAACAACCATCGTATCAACGACATTCTCAAAATCAACCACAACAACACTATCAACCAAATCAAGGGTACCAACCAAGGAGTAACGATCACCATAACCAAGGTTATGGGGGTGGTAATTCTAGCCGTTAAAATCCTTATCAACCTCAACAACCGCCGGTCGTAACTTCAAAATTGGAAGATACATTGACGCAATTCATGTACTTGTCAATGGCTAATCAAAAGAGCAACGACGCGGCAATCAAAAATCTTGAAACTCAAGTTGGACAACTTGCTAAGCAACTAGCAAAACAATAATCTGTACCTTCTTTTTCGGCGAACACACAAAAAAATCCAAAGGAGCATTGTAAAGCAATCATGACGAGAAGTGGAAGGGAGTTGGCTAGTGAGAGTAAAAAAAGAGATGAGAAAAAAAAATGACGAGAAAAAAATTGATGACAGAATTGATGGTTAAGTTGAGGAGGAAAGTGAGAAAGAAGTTGAAAATAATGAAAAAAGGGTTGAAGTTGAAAATAAAGAAAGTGAAGAAGTAGAACATGATAAGAGTGAAAAAGTGAAGGTGGAGGAAGTGAAGAAGAAAAAGAGAGGAATTCTAGAGCGTCTAGAGGAAAGGAGGTAGTGAGCACTACTCCGGTCCAAAACATACCATATCCACATGCTCCATCTTGGAGGGAAAATGAACGGAATTACGCCCAGTTCATGGACATTTTTAAACAACTACAAATAAACATTCTGTTTGCCGAAGCTTTGAAACAAATGCCAAAGTATGTCAAGTTCATGAAAGACATACTAACTAAAAAGCGAAGGTATACGGAGCCGGAAACAATTTTTCTTGATGCTAGTTGTAGTGCCATCATCCAAAGGACTCTTCCGAGAAAAGAAGTTGATCCGGGAAGAGTTACTTTGTCGGTTACTATCGGTGATGAATATGTCGGGAAAGGGCTAATTGATTTGGGGTCAAGCATAAATTTAATACCTTTATCTATCGTGAAAAGGCTTGGCAACATTGAAATGAAAGCCATACAGATGACGTTGCAATTGGCTGATAAGTCGACTACCCATCCTCATGGGTTAGCTCAAGACGTATTGGTTAAAGTCGACAAATTCTTCTTTCCAGTTGATTTCATTGTGATTGACATGGAAGAGGATGATGATGCTTCGCTAATCCTAGGCCGACCTTTCATGAAAACCGCTCGAATGATGATTGATGTTGATGACAGTTTGATGAAAGTTTGAGTACAAAATGAAGAAGTCACTTTTGATCTTTTTGAAGCTATGAAGCATTCAAAAGATAATCGTGATAGTTTCCGAATTGATGTGGTTGAAGAAGCAACATTGGAAGTATCTAAGCATATTCATGTGACCTCACCTGTGGAATTAGCCCTTGATGACTCTTTTGACGTTTTCACCATTGAAGAAGAGCAAGCTCTTGAGGAATATTTACGAGAACTTGATAATTTTAAAGAGTTGCAACCATGGGAAATCAAAGAGGAAGTGTTGAAAAATAAGGTCCATGAAGAAAAACTACCCATTGAATTGAAAATGCTACCTTCTAACTTGAAGTATGCATTCCTTGATGAAACCGAAGAGAAGTCGGTTATCATAAGCAACCTTTTGTCTGAAAACAAAGAATCCCGTTTAATTGATGTGTTGAAAAAGAATATAGAAGCGATGGGATGGACTCTTTCCGATCTCAAAGGAATTAGTCCTTCTTATTGTATGCACAAGATTTTAATGGAAGAGGATTTTAAGCCGGTAGCTCAACCTCAACTCCGCTTAAATCCTACTATGAAGGAGGTTGTTCAGAAAGAAGTTGTTAAGCTTTTGGATGCGGGAATGATCTACCCAATTTCGAATAGCCCTTGGGTGTGTCCCGTGCATGTGGTTCCGAAAAAGGGTGGAATGACCGTCATTCGAAATGAAAAAGATGAATTGATTTCGACGAAGGTGGCAACAGGGTGGAGAATGTGTATTGATTATATGCGGTTGAATACCGCAACTCGAAAAGACCATTTTCCACTTCCGTTCATGGACCAAATGTTGGAAAGACTTTCGGGCCAAGAATACTATTGTTTCCTTGATGGCTATTCCGGGTACAACCAAATTGTAGTTGACCCAGCCGATCACGAAAAGACTGCTTTCACATATCCGTTTGAAATTTTCGCTTATAGAAAAATGCCTTTTGGGTTATGCAACGCACCGGCGAATTTCCAAAGATGTGTGCAAGCCATTTTTTCCGACTTGATCGAGAAAACGATGGAAGTGTTCATGGACGACTTCTCCGTGTTTGGAAGTTATTTTGGTTTATGCTTGGAAAATTTATAAACGGTGCTTGAACGGTGTGTGAAAACAAATCTCGTGCTTAATTGGGAGAAATGCCACTTCATGGTAACCGAGGGGATAGTGCTCGGACACAAAGTTTCTTCAAAAGGGCTTGAAGTGGATCGAGCAAAAGTTTGACGTGATTGCAAAGTTGACTCCTCCGGTTAACCTGAAGGGAATCTGAAGCTTCCTTGGGCATGCCGGTTTTTACTGGTGATTTATCAAAGACTTCTCAAAGGTAGCTAGGCCTTTGAGTAATTTGCTCGCCAAGGACTAGATATTTCTCTTAACTGAAGATTGTTTACATGCTTTTAAAATTTTGAAGGAAAAACTTGTTACCGCTCCAATTATAGTCGCTCCGAATGGAATTTGAATTTTGAACTAATGTGTGATGCGAGCGACTATGCTATTGGAACGGGGGACAAAGGAAAGAAAATTTTTTTCATGCTATACACTACGCAAGTAAGGTTCTAAATGAGGCGCAAATTAATTATGCTACCACCAAAAAAGAACTACTTGTGATAGTATATGCGCTAGAAAAATTTCGGTCTTATCTTATTGGTTCTAAAGTGATTGTGTATACCGACCATGCAGCGATTAAATATCTGCTCACCAAACCGGATTCGAAGCAAAGGCTCATCTGTTGGATCCTCTTGTTACAAGAATTTGATATTGAAATTAAGGACAAGAAAGGATCGGAAAATTTGGTGGCGGATCATTTATCTCGCCTTGTGAATGTGGAGGTTACATCTTTTGAAAAGGAAATCCGAGAAGAATTTCCTGATGAAAAACTTTTTAAAGTTCAAGTTAGGCCGTGGTTTGCAGACTTTGCCAACCACAAGGCGAGTGGTTTTGTGCCTCCCGACCTAACTCCGAACCAAAAAAGGAAATTCATCTCGGATTGTAAGTATTATGTGTGGGATGACCCATACTTGTTTAAGTTGGGTGGTGATAACATTTTGAGAAGGTGTGTTACCGCCGATGAAGTACAAAGTATTCTATGGCATTGTCACAACTCGCCTTACGGCGGACATTTCAATGGGGCAAGAACGGAAAATAAAGTCCTTCAATCAGGATTTTATTGGCCTTCTATTTTTAAAGACGCAAATGCCCATGCGCAAAGTTGTGACAGTTGCCAACAAAGCGGTGGGATTGGTAAGAGAGACGAGATGCCTCTCCAAAACATCCAAGAGGTTGAATTATTTGATTGTTGGAGTATCGATTTTGTCGGACCATTCCCACCCTCTTTTGGAAATGAATACTTGCTGGTTGCAGTTGACTACGTGTCGAAGTGGGTTGAGGCGATTGCCTCACCTCGGGCGGATTCTAAAACGGTCATAAATTTTTTAAAGAAAAACATCTTTTCCCGTTTCGGAACCCCCCGTGTGTTGATCAGTAACGGAGAGTCACACTTTTGTAATGCACTGTTGGAAAAAGTTTTGCAACATTACAGTGTAGTACATAGAGTGGCAACTCCGTATCACCCACAGGCAAATGGTCAAGCTGAGGTCTCTAATCGGGAGATCAAGAGAATACTTGAAAAAACCGTGTCTAACTCGAGAAAATATTGGTCGCAAAAATTGGATGAAGCTTTATGGGCATACCACACTTCTTATAAAGCTCCAATTGGGCTAACTCCATTTCAACTGGTTTTTGGTAAAACTTGTCATTTGCTGGTCGAAATGGAGCACAAAGCCTTATGGGCTTTAAAATTTTTGAACTTTGATAATGAGTTGGCCGGTGAAAAAAGAAAGGTACAACTGCTTTAGTTGGAGGAGATGCGCAATGCCGCATATCACTCAAGTTGGTTGTACAAAGAAAAAGTTAAAGAATATCATGACAAAAAGCTCCAGAAAAAAGAATTTGTGCCCGGGCAGTTGGTGTTATTGTTTAATTCCAGGTTGAGACTTTTTCTCGGAAAATTGAAGTCAAAATGGTCCGGGCCATTTCGTGTAAAAGAGGTGAAAATTTTTGGGGATGTTGTGATTGAAGACTTGGAAAAGAAGGACAGTTGGACAGTAAATGGCCAACGTTTAAAGGTGTATCTTGGCGGCCTAATTGATCGAGACAGCTGTGCCTTTCTTCTGGATGTTCCGGTGTGAGCATCATGGACCGTCGAGCTTATCCGACGTTAAACAAGCGCTTGTTGAGAGGCACCTTAACGTTGTAAGTATTTGCTGTTTATTGGTTGTGTTTTGTGGGAGCCTACATGAGGAAGCATGCTGAATTTGACCTTTGGCTGTTGTCCTGATTTTTTTTGAAAATTCTGTCATGCTCGCTAGCACGTTCGCTAGGCGAGTATGCAGCGAGCCTTCGCTACCTGTTCGCTAGGGGAACGTACACATACCTAGCATTTTAAGTTATTAGTGGGCCACTCTTGTAGGCCCAAAATTAGTTTCTCTTTTGTAACCGTGTCTTTCCCACTCATTCTCACTTTCACACTTCCACTGCAAAACACAAACACCAAAACTCTCCTCTCTATTTTTCTCTTGCAAGCCCTAATCTGTGTACACCATTCTCTTTGTTGCAGTAAGGTTTGCTCAATCTCCTCTCTTTTTGTTCTTCATTGTTGTAATTGTAGGAACATTTGGGTTTAGGTTAGACTTTGCTAGTTAGGATTTATTGAAACTTTAGGGTTGCATGTGTACCAAAACCTATCCCTTTCATGTTTAATCAAGTAGTTCTGCAATTGTATTCATCAAATTTGGGATTTTGGATGTTTGGGGTCCAACACAGTGGCTGTTTTTAAAATTTTCGCAGCGCTCGCTAGCTCGTTTGCTAGGCGAGTCAGTAGCGAGCATTCTCTATGGACTCGCTAGGCGAGCATGACAAAACTTTGTTTTTATTTTTGATTACTGATAATCGTGTGCTGCTGTTTGTTGGTGTCTTCTGTGTTTGTTTTGCAGATGGCCTCAGGTAGTCATAGCAACAAAAGAAAGGTTGCCAGTACCTCCCGTACGGTCCTGATTCAATTCGATACAAAAAAGTTCATAGGGGCAAAGCAAGCTGTCCGCTTTGGGACGCTGCAGAAAAGGAAGATCCTCCCTGAGAAGAGGTTCATCATAGACCCTCAAGGCGAGTACAACACTTTTCCTGGGATGATCAACAGTAAGCGGTGGGCCAGATTGGTTTCCCCTCTCGAAAACTACAGCATAGACATGGTGCGCGAGTTCTACGCGAACGCACTGCCAAATGATGACAAACCCTTCACATGGTCTACAAGAGTGATGGGCCGTCAGGTGACCTTCGACAGGGATTCCATCAACAGAGTGCTAGGTGAGTCGCTCCATCTGGGAGCCAATGAATTGGATAAATATACCCGAGACCTGAGGTTGCAGAGAGACATAGATACCATATCCGCTGCCCTGCTGATAGAGGGTAAATCGGTTGAGCTAAACCAAGCTGGACACCCATTGAGATATCATAGGGAGGACATGATTCCTTTAGCTCAACTGATTTTACTTCTAGTCCTTACAAACATCATGCCAAAATCCCACACATCTACCGTGCCTATCCCAGTGGCACACCTTGTCCATAGCATTCTCACCAACGTCCAAATTGATGTGGCTAGGATTATTGCCAATGAGATGAAGTCCATTGTTGAGAGTGGTGTTAAGTCGAGGTCGCGAGTTAACCGCCCCCTTGCTTTTCCCTGCCTCATTATGACCTTATGCACTCAGTCGCGGGTGAAGATTCCTTCCCGCAGTTTGGTGAAGATCCCGGGCCCCAATGATGATAAATATGTAGACAAGTACTGTAGTTCTAGGAACTACAGGGGTGGTGCAGCTGCTGGTGCCAGAACTACTGATGGTTCTGGTGCTTCTTCTCAAGGGTTTGACCCTTTTCAGCAAGCAGTGTGCAACTATAATTGGGATTGGATGGCGGCATCGCAGTGGGCTATGATGGATATCCATGATTCTATGCAGGTCTTGTAGCTTCAGATCTGAGACCCCTCCATTGAGCGTCCTATGATGATGCGTGAGCAGTTTTTGCAGCACGCGAACTGGCCTGTGGACAGGCCTGTTTTTGGAGAGGGGGCGGGTGTTGGTGGTCCTTTTGTTGATGATGATGCTGACGATGATGATGAGACTGATGATGTTGAGGGAGAGGAGGATTATGATGATGACGGTTCTGAGGAGGAGGAGTCTGAGTCCGAAGAGGACTGAGTTGTTTCTTTTCAGTTTTAGTATTGTATTTTGTTTTATTTTCGGATATTTATGTTTGATTTCATTATTGTGGTTGTACTTTTGGGGTGTTGAGTCCCCCACGCACACTATTTTTAGTTTATTGGTTCATGCTTTGTTTAAATTATTGTGTTTATTTTAAATTATTCTGTTTAATGATTTTTGTGGTTGCTGGGTGTCAAAACCTTCTAGATTGGTTGCTCTCTGAAAGAAGTATCCAATGAAGGTGCATCCGAGCTTGGATGGCAATGATAAAAATAAACAAGCAAATACAGCTAAGGTACATGGTTACCTTCGGTTAGAACTTTAGAATGCATGAAGAACTTTATTCTTTTAGTAATTGAATATTGTTCTTTTTGCAACATAATTGAATGAATGATTCACTTAGTACTTAAGACCACAAGTTGTGAGGAAACCTCCATTGTTCATATAAATGTTGGATTCTAATGAACGGTGTTGATTCGTTTTGTTCATGATTTGTCTTTTATTACTGTGAACTTGTGGAAGCAATTAGAAATGATCAAGGCACTTGTTTCTTTAGAGCACAACCAGTTCCATACACAAGCTACCCGTGAGCAGAGAGTATTTGTTAACCCCCTTGAGCTTAAACTGTTGAATCTCTGCTTGAAACAAAGTGAGATTTAAAAAATCTTTTTCTTGAAAACCTGAAATTTTTTTATTATTGTTCTTTTGCCGTCAAAAGTAAAGAGCATTCACTTGAGTTATGTGAATAATTGTACAGTGAATGTCTCTTGTGCGTCGGCAACTTCGTTTTTAATGGCTTTAGATATGTCCCTTGTTTGTTAACCTGACCAAGCTACAACAGGAAAAGACCTTAGTGATCTTCGTGCTTCCGCATTTTCATTTATAATTATTAGACATAGTATGAATTGAATTGAGTTTGACATTGTTTGTTGGAGAGTGAGATTGCTCCCGCGGTTGTAAACACGTGATCTCTTCAATCCTTATTCGAAGAGGAGTGATAGGGTGATTCATTTAGGATATCATTGTTGTTGATTGATACATGTTTTGCATTGCTTTAAGATTTTAGTTTTTGTGTATTGTGTTGTTCTAACCATTTGAGACTTGTATATAGTTGAGTTGCTTGTGTTTCAGCCATTTGATCCACTTTCGGAAAAACCTTTTTCTTTAAGCAAATCCTCTTGTTCTTTGAGAGGCATACTTTGCTTGAGGTCAAGCAAGATTCTAGTTGGGCAGAGTTGTTAGATGCCCAATTGTGCTTATTTGAGCTATCAATTGTGGGCATCTTTCACTCATTTTTGGTCTAATTTCGGTTCAAAACCGCCTTGCTTTTGTTGATATGCGATATGTTGTGAAATGCTCTTGTTCCTTTTAATTTGTGTGTTATTGTGCAGTATTTGAGCATGAATGAGCAAAATTTGAAGACACAAGAAAGTTGACAAAGGAATCAAGAAAGATCAAGAGCAAAAGCATGTTTGCTAGGCGAGCATCTGGTGAGTGTTGCAGCGATGTTCGCTAGGCAAGCCCATAGCGAGCTGCTAATGAACACTCTCAGACTTAGGCAAAATCAAAATGGCATTATTTGCTGGCAGCGAGGCAGGTGGCGAAGAACTCGCTAGGCGAGCACCTAGCGAGCAAGTAGCGAAGCATTCCAGAAACTTTTCCTCAGCCCTCGCTAGCATGTTTGCTAAGCGAAGCTGTAGCAAACGTTCGCTGTTAGCTCGCTAGGCGAATGAAGTCGCGAGCGTGACAGGACAACAACTTTTTCTATATATAGCCCTTTGTACTTTTTGAACAATATATCATATTTTACATTGTTTAGCTGTATAAGAGATTTTGTGACCTAGAAACACTCTTTCTCTTATTTTCTTCATTTCCAAACATTAATCTACAAAAAGAAGGTGGATTCTCATCCAAGTTGGATCCTTCGACTCGGATGTTCTTCAACCCTCTTCCAAAACTTCTTTTGCAAGCTACCATGAAAATGAGTAGCTAAGTTCTTCATTTTGTCAAGGTTAGATGTAGGTGATCATTAAGCTTTGTAAGTATATGGATGATCTTCATTTGTAAACTTTTGGATGATGAATATATGGTGAAAACCTTGCTTTATCTTTAACTCTTTGTGTTGGTTTATGATCGAAAGATATTTTCCAACTCTTGACCTAGGTTTTCATCCTTCTATTTTCTTAAGCTAGAGATAGTTTCGAATGTGGTTGTTCATAAAAAAAATGTTAAACCTAAATATTGTCATTTTGATAGATTGTGTGAGAAATTAACAATGGATCAAAATGGGAAAAATCACAATGTGAGTTATAAATAATCACATTGGGAGGATGTTGTGAATGTGTTTATCATCCAAAGAAGTTTATGCTTATTGTTGAATGAACATATACAAGCAAAGTGATCACCGAACCCTAACTAATGACCCTAATCTCCTGGGACAACGGGCCGCGAGGCTCATCGTCACTGCTGTTGCTGGTCCAAGACGGGGAGCGGGTGTCCCGTCTGTATGTAGAATGGCGGTATCAACAGGGGGACGGGGTTCGTGCTCGGCCCTTGGACCTGGGCGGAGGCAAACATTGGGACTCTGCTTGGTGGTCTCTTCTGGTCCTCCTGGGTCACGGGGAATACCGGTTTTGAGGAGAGATGTGGTCACGCTTTATGATGGTCAGAGTCTATGGTTTCGCAGGTGTCTAAAAATTTCTTCCGCGTCAGGGAGGAGGACTTTATGGTTGTTAGATGCCAAATTTCACTTATTTGATCTATCATATATTGTAACCTTTCACTCATTTTTGTCATAAAAGTGTTGAAAACCACTCTTGTTTTGTTTAGTTTGCAATATATTGTGAAAATCTCTTGGTACCTTTAATTTGTATGCTATTGTGCAGGAATCAAGCATAAAACAAATGGAAACGCAAGACAAAAAAATGGGCAAAGGAACCAAGAAAACTAGCAAACAAACAGCAAGCTCGCTAGGCGAAAATGCAGCGAGGAAAGGTAGCGGAGCACTCGCTAGGCGAAGGCGCAGCGAGTCTCCAGCGAACACTTCCAGTAGAAAAATGATGTCAGCTCGCTAGCAGCTCGCCTAGCGAGCAGGTAGCGAACGAGCCCAGAATTGAACATATCTGAAAGTGCCAAAAGTTCACGTTCACTAGTTGTTCGCCTAGCGAGCGTGACAGATTCTGAATGTGTATTTAAGTGATTTTCTTGTATTTTTAGGTAATAACTCCATTTTTGGGACATAAATTCATTTGGTAACATTTGGAACATCAGAACTTATCTCTCTTCATTTCTTTAGAGAGAGAAACACAAAACCCCAAGGGGGAGGAGGTAAGATCTTAGATCTCTTGTTGAGGTTTGGATTGTAATCTTTTGATATCTTATGTATTTCATCTAATATATGTTTGTGAACTTATTTTGGATTCTCTATTGATTGAATATCTTTGATTATGTATTTGTGGATCTTGACAAAACCTTTTCACATCTTTGATCTCAGATCTTCTTCTATCAATGAACAAACTTTTGACATGGTTTTGAAGTTGATATTCATTTTATCCTCTATGGTGTTGTGTTGATTAAGTATCATGGGTAGGATCAACATGATATTGTGTGGGTATGTGATAATAGTGATGAAGAATGATGTTCACAACCATTTGGCAGATTAGATGAATACATGTAAAAAGGGTTAAGCGTGTGTACGTATTCTGATCATTGTATTTTATGCAAAATAATTGTTTATCTGATATGGGTTTCATTCTTGTTTACCTGTTAATCTTTGATTTGAATCGTGATAGAGATATAATTTTCAGATCTGGATATAGGATGATTGCCGGTTAGGTCCTAAATGCTAGAGATAGATTTAGGCTTTGCATTTGCGTGAGCATCAGATCTTAATGCTCTGTGTTGTGTTTTTGTTGGGTGAGAGATCACCAATGAGACAACATGGTTTTTCTCTCGACGCCACGTTAGGGATAAGCTTTGTCGTGAGTGATACGTGATGATATTAGACGAATGATTGCGTTGTGTTTAATTTGATCAGAAGAATGCATATGTTATCAATTGATGAAATCCAATCCCAACAAGGCTCCGTTTATATTTCAGTCTTTATTTTATATTTTATGTTTTTATCTATGGTTCTTTGAACCTTTTAACCCAAAACTTTTGAACAATAAGCTTAGAAATGTGGAGGCCGTTGAACTGCGTTCATATTGCACTGATCCCTGTGGAGACGACAAAACTGGGTTACTTAATATTTTTTGCTTGCTGCTTTACCGCTCCAGCAAAATGGTGTCGTTACCGGGGATTGGTGTTGAGATTTGGAAGTGCATGGCAACAGTTCTATGTTTTTAAGATTTGTATATTTTGTATATATTTGTTTCTTTTTATGTTTTTTTTCTAGTGTGTTCAAGAATGACGAAAACGCCTTCTATTGTGGTTGCTATCGGTGTAAAAGCATTCAATGAAGCTTCGACCGGGTTTGGATGGAAATGATAGTATGAAACAAGTGAATGCTGTCAAGGTACATGGTTTCCTTTGTTTAGAATTTTAGAATGCTTAAGAACTTAAGTCTTTGTGCAAATGAAATTTGTTCTTTTGGCAACTTGTTCGAATGATTGTTTCACTTAGGACCAAAAACCACAATTTGTGAGAAAGGTTCCATTGTTTACTAAATACTGGATTTCTGATAAACTTTGTTGATTCGTATGATTCATGCTTTATCTTGTTATCATTGTAAATTTGTGGAAGCATTAGAAATAATCAAGGCACTTGTTTGTATTGAGCACAACTATGTCCAAATGCAACTTACCCGTGAGTAGAGAGAATTCGTTAACCCCTTTGAGTCTAAATATGTGAATCTCATTCTTAATTTTGTGAGATTCTAAAATTTTTCTTGAACCCTTGAATTTGTTTTAATTGTATTCCTTGCCATAAAAAGCTAAGAGCATTCACTTGAGGGTTGAGTAAAAGTTAAGTTGGGGCGAATGAAAAAGGAAGATAGTAGGTTGCTACAACTTTTAAAAGATTCAAGCAAGCACCAAAAAAATTGTGTGAATATGAAAATAGAAAATAAAAAAAAAGATAAGAAAACAAAAAGAATGCTTGCTTGGAAAAGAAAAATAGTGAAAGAATAAGTTGTGAAAGAAGGTTTGTGAAGGTTTGCAACTAAGAAACAAATGGAATGAAGTTGAGGTGTGTAATTAACGTGTTCGGTGAATGTCTCTTTTGCAACGACAATTTCGTTTCAATGGCCTTAGAAATGTCCCTTGTTTGTAAACCCGACCAAGCTACAACCTTAAAGACCTTAGTGATCTTCTTGCTTCAATATTTTCTCTTTTGATTGTTCGATTTTGTATGAATTGAATTGATATTGGCATTGTTTGTTAGTTGAGTGAAATTGTCCCCGCGGTTGGAAACGCGTAATTTCTTCAATCCTTATTCAAAGAGAAGTGATATAGTGATTCATTCATAAAAAACATAGTTTTCAATTGATGCATGGATTTATATTTGTTTTAAGAATTTAGCTCTTGTGCATTGTTTGATTCTAAACATTTGAAACCATGGCTTGTTTGCATCATTTGTGTTTGAGCCAATTTTATCAATTCTTGGGTGAATCTTAATCTTGAGCCAATCCTCTTGTTGCGAAATGAGAGGCATACTTTGCTTGAGGAAAAGCAAAAAGCTAGTTGGGGCGAGTTGTTAGATGCCAAATTTTACTTATTCGATCTATCATATATTGGCACCTTTCACTCATTTTTGTCATAAAAGTGTTGAAAACCACTCTTGTTTTGTTTAGTTTGCAATATATTGTGAAAATCTCTTGGTACCTTTGATTTGTGTGCTATTGTGCAGGAATCAAGCACAAAAAAATGGAAACGTAAGACACAAGAAATGGGCAAAAGAACCAAGAAAACAAGCAAACAAACCGCAAGCTCGCTAGGCGAAGATGCAGCGAGGAAAGGTAGCGAAGCACTCGCTAGGTGAAGGCGCAGCGAGTCTCCAGCAAACACTTCCAGTAGAAAAATGCTGTCAGCTTGCTAGTAGCTCGCCTAGCGAGCAGGTAGCGAACGAGCCTAGAATTGAACAGATCTGAAAGTGCCAAAAGTTCGTGTTCGCTAGTTGTTCGCCTAGAGAACGTGACAGATCCTGAACGTGTATTTAAGTGATTTTCTTGTATTTTTAGGTAATAACTCCATTTTTGGGATATAACTTCATTTGGTAACATTTTGGAACATCATAACTTATCTCTCTTCATTTCTTCAGAGAGAGCAACACAAAACCCCAAGGGGGAGGAGCTAAGATCTTCGATCTCTTGTTGGGGTTTGGATTGTAATATTTTAATACCTTATGTATTTCATCTAATATATGTTTGTGAACTTATTTTGGATTCTCTATTGATTGAATATCTTTGATTATGTATTTGTGGGTCTTGACAAAACCTTTTCACATCTTTGATCTCAAATCTTCTTCTATCAATGAACAAACTTTTGACGTGGTTTTGAAGTTGATATTCATTTTATCCTCTATGGTGTTGTGTTGATTAAGTAGCATGGGTAGCATGGGTAGGATCAACATGATAATGTGTTGGTATGTGATAATAGTGATGAAGAATGATGTTCACAACCATTTGGCGGATTAGATGAATACATGTAAAAAAGGTTAAGCGTGTACGCATATTCTGATCATTGTATTTTATGCAAAACAATTGTTTATCTGATATGGGTTTCATTCTTGTTTACCTGTTAATCTTTGATTTGAATCGTGATAGAGGTATACTTTTCGGATCTGGATCTAGGATGATTCCCGGTTAGGTCCTAAACGCTAGAGATAGATTTAGGCTTAGCATTTACGGGAGTATCAGATCTTAATGCTTTGTGTTGTGTTTTTATTGAGTGAGAGATCACCAATGAGACAACATGGTTTTTCTCTCGACGCCGCGTTAGAGATAAGATTTGTCGTGAATGATACGTGATGATATTAGATGAATGATTGCGTTGTGTTTAATTTGATCAAAAGAACGCATATGTTATCAATTGATGAAATCCAATCCCAACAAGGCTCTGTTTATATTTCAGTCTTTATTTTATATTTTCTGTTTTTATCTATGGTTCTTTGAACCTTTTAACCTAAAACTTTTGAACAATAAGCTTAGAAATGTGGAGGCCGTTGAACGGCGTTCATATCGCACTGATCCCTGTGGAGACGACAAAACTGGGTTACTTAATATGTTTTGCTTGCTGCTTTACCGCTCCAACAAAATGGCGCCGTTGCCGGGGATTGGTGTTGAGATTTTGAAGTGCATGGCAACGGTTCTATGTTTTTAAGCTTTGTATATTTTGTATATATTTGTTTCTTTTTATGTTTTTTTTCTAGTGTGTTCAGGAATGACGAAAACTCCTTCTAGAGTGGTTGCTATCGGTATAAAAGCATTCAATGAAGCTTCGACCGGGTTTGGATGGCAATGATAGTATGAAACAAATGAATGTTGTCAAGTACATGGTTTTCTTTGTTTAGAATTTTAGAATGCTTAAGAACTTAAGTCTTTGTGCAAATGAAATTCGTTCTTTTGGCAACTTTTTTGAATGATTGTTTCACTTAGGACCAAAAACCACAATTTGTGAGAAAGCTTCCATTGTTTACTAAATGTTGGATTTATGATAAACTTTGTTGATTCGTATGATTCATGCTTTATCTTGTTATCATTGTAAATTTGTGGAAGCATTAGAAATGATCAAGACACTTGTTTGTATTGAGCACAACTATGTCCAAATGCAACTTACCCGTGAGTAGAGAGAATTCGTTAACCCCTTTGAGTCTAAACATGTGAATCTCATTCTTAATTTTGTGAGATTCTAAAAATTTTCTTGAACCCTTGAATTTGTTTTAATTGTATTCCTTGCCATAAAAGCTAAGAACATTCACTTGAGGGTTGAGTAAAACATAAGTTGGGGCGAATGAAAAAGGAAGATAGTAGGTTGCTACAACTTTTGAAAAATTCAAGCAAGCACCAAAAAAATTGTGTGAATATGAAAAAAGAAAATTAAAAACAAAGAGAAGAAAAGAAAAAGAATGCTTGCTTGGAAAATAAAAATAGTGAAAGAATAAGTTGTGAAATAAGGTTTGTGAAGGTTTGCAACTAAGAAAAAAATGGAATGAAGTTGAGGTGTGTAAAAAACGTGTTCGGTGAATGTCTCTTTTGCATCGGCAATTTCGTTTCAATGGCCTTAGAAATGTCCCTTGTTTGTAAACCCGACCAAGCTACAACCTTAAAGACCTTAGTGATCTTCTTGCTTCAGTATTTTCGCTTTTGATTGTTAGATTTTGTATGAATTGAATTGATATTGGCATTGTTTGTTAGTTGAGTGAAATTGTCCCCGCGGTTGCAAACGCGTAATTTCTTCAATCCTTATTCGAAGAGAAGTGATAGAGTGATTCATTCATGAAAAACATAGTTGTTGATTGATGCATGAATTTATATTTGTTTTAAGAATTTAGCTCTTGTGTATTGTTTGATTCTAAACATTTGAAACCATGGTTTGTTTGCATCATTTGTGCTTGAGCCAATTTTATCCATTCTTTGGTGAATCTTAATCTTGAGCAAATCCTCTTGTTGCAAAATGAGAGGCGCACTTTGCTTGAGGACAAGCAAAAAGCTAGTTGAGGCGAGTTGTCAGATGCCAAATTTCACTTATTTGATCTATCATATATTGGCACCTTTCACTCATTTTTGTCATAAAAGTGTTGAAAACCACTCTTGTTTTGTTTAGTTTGCAATATATTGTGAAAATATCTTGGTACTTTTGATTTGTGTGCTATTGTGCAGGAATCAGGCACAAAAAAGTGGAAACGTAAGACACAAGAAATGGGCAAAGGAACCAAGAAAACAAGCAAACAAACAGCAAGCTCGCTAGGCGAAGATGCAGAGAGGAAAGGTAGCGAAGCACTCGCTAGGCGAAGGCGCAGCGAGTCTCCAGCAAACACTTCTAGTAGAAAAATGATGTCAGCTCGCTAGCAGCTCGCCTAGCGAGCATGTGGAGAACGTTCGCTAGCAGCTCGCCTAGCGAGCATGTAGCAAACGAGCCCAGAATTGAACAGATCTGAAAGTGCTAAAAGTTCGTGTTCGCTAGTTGTTCGCCTAGAGAACGTGACAGATCCTGAACGTGTATTTAAGTAATTTTCTTGTATTTTTAGGTAATAACTCCATTTTTTGGACATAACTTCATTTGGTAACATTTTGGAACATCATAACTTATCTCTCTTCATTTCTTTAGAGAGAGAAACACAAAACCCCAAGGGGGAGGAGGTAAGATCTTCGATCTCTTGTTGAGGTTTGGATTGTAATCTTTTGATACCTTATGTATTTCATCTAATATATGTTTGTGAACTTATTTTGGATTCTCTATTGATTGAATATCTTTAATTATGTATTTGTGGGTCTTGACAAAACCTTTTCACATCTTTGATCTCAGATCTTCTTCTATCAATGAACAAACTTTTGACATGGATTTGAAGTTGATATTCATTTTATCCTCTATGGTGTTGTGTTGATTAAGTAGCATGGGTAGCATGGGTAGGATCAACATGATATTGTGTGGGTATGTGATAATAGTGATGAAGAATGATGTTAACAACCATTTGGCGGATTAGATGAATACATGTAAAAAGGGTTAAGTGTGTGTACGTATTCTGATCATTGTATTTTATGCAAAATAATTGTTTATCTGATATGGGTTTCATTCTTGTTTACCTGTTAATATTTGATTTGAATTGTGATAGAGATATACTTTTCGGATCTGGATCTAGGATGATTGCCGGTTAGGTCCTAAACGCTAGAGATAGATTTAGGCTTAGCATTTGCGTGAGTATCAAATCTTAATGCTTTGTGTTATGTTTTTGTTGGGTGAGAGATCACCAATGAGACAACATGGTTTTTATCTCGACGCCACGTTAGAGATAAGCTTTGCCGTGAGTGATACATGATGATATTAGACGAATGATTGCGTTGTGTTTGATTTGATCAGAAGAATGCATATGTTATCAATTGATGAAATCCAATCCCAACAAGGCTCCGTTTATATTTCAGTCTTTATTTTATATTTTCTGTTTTTATCTATGGTTCTTTGGACCTTTTAACCTAAAACTTTTGAACAATAAGCTTAGAAATGTGGAGGCCGTTGAACGGCGTTCATATCACACTGATCCCTGTGGAGACGACAAAACTGGGTTACTTAATATTTTTTGCTTGCTGCTTTACTGCTCCAAAAAAATGGCGCTGTTGCTGGGGATTGGTGTTGAGATTTTGAAGTGCATGACAACGGTTCTATGTTTTTAAGCTTTGTATATTTTGTATATATTTGTTTCTTTTTATGTATTTTTTTCTAGTGTGTTCAGGAATGACGAAAACTCCTTCTAGAGTGGTTGCTATCGGTATAAAAGCATTCAATGAAGCTTCGACCGGGTTTGGATGGCAATGATAGTATGAAACAAGTGAATGTTGTCAAGGTACATGGTTTCCTTTGTTTAGAATTTTAGAATTCATAAGAACTTAAGTCTTTGTGCAAATGAAATTTGTTCTTTTGGCAACTTGTTTGAATTATTGTTTCACTTAGGACCAAAAACCACAATTTGTGAGAAAGCTTCCATTGTTTACTAAATGCTGGATTTCTGATAAACTTTGTTGATTCGTATGATTCATGCTTTATCTTGTTATCATTGTAAATTTGTGGAAGCATTAGAAATGATCAAGGCACTTGTTTGTATTGAGCACAACTATGTCCAAATGCAACTTACCCGTGAGTAGAGAGAATTCATTAACCCCTTATAGTCTAAACATGTGAATCTCATTCTTAATTTTGTGAGATTCTAAAATTTTTCTTGAACCCTTGAATTTGTTTTAATTTTATTCCTTGCCATAAAAAGCTAAGAGCATTCACTTGAGGGTTGAGCAAAACTTAAGTTGGGGCGAATGAAAAAGGAAGATAGTAGGTTGCTACAACTTTTGAAAAATTCAAGCAAGCACCAAAAAAATTGTGTGAATATGAAAAAAGAAAATAAAAAAAAAGAGAAGAAAAGAAAAAGAATGCTTGCTTGGAAAAGAAAAATAGTGAAAGAATAAGTTGTGAAATAAGGTTTGTGAAGGTTTGCAACTAAGAAACAAATGTAATGAAGTTGAGGTGCGTAAATAACGTGTTTGGTGAATGTCTCTTTTGCATCGGCAATTTCGTTTCAATGGCCTTAGAAATGTCCCTTGTTTGTAAACCCGACCAAGCTACAACCTTAAAACCTTAGTGATCTTCTTTCTTCCATATTTTCGCTTTTGATTGTTAGATTTTGTATGAATTGAATTGATATTGGCATTGTTTGTTAGTTGAGTGAAATTGTCCCGGCGGTTGCAAACGCGTAATTTCTTCAATCCTTATTCGAAAAGAAGTGATAGAGTGATTCATTCATGAAAAACATAGTTGTTGATTGATGCATGGATTCATATTTTTTTTAAGAATTTAGCTCTTGTGCATTGTTTGATTCTAAACATTTGAAACCATGGTTTGTTTGCATCATTTGTGCTTGAGCCAATTTTATCCACTCTTTGGTGAATCTTAATCTTGAGCAAATCCTCTTGTTGCAAAATGAGAGGCGCACTTTGCTTGAGGACAAGCAAAAAGCTAGTTGAGGCGAGTTGTCAGATGCCAAATTTCACTTATTTGATCTATCATATATTGGCACCTTTCACTCATTTTTGTCATAAAAGTGTTGAAAACCACTCTTGTTTTGTTTAGTTTGCAATATATTGTGAAAATATCTTGGTACTTTTGATTTGTGTGCTATTGTGCAGGAATCAGGCACAAAAAAGTGGAAACGTAAGACACAAGAAATGGGCAAAGGAACCAAGAAAACAAGCAAACAAACAGCAAGCTCGCTAGGCGAAGATGCAGAGAGGAAAGGTAGCGAAGCACCCGCTAGGCGAAGGCGCAGCGAGTCTCCAACAAACACTTCTAGTAGAAAAATGATGTCAGCTCGCTAGCAGCTCGCCTAACGAGCATGTGGAGAACGTTCGCTAGCAGCTCGCCTAGCGAGCATGTAGCAAACGAGCCCAGAATTGAACAGATCTGAAAGTGCTAAAAGTTCGTGTTCGCTAGTTGTTCGCCTAGAGAACGTGACAGATCCTGAACGTGTATTTAAGTAATTTTCTGGTATTTTTAGGTAATAACTCCATTTTTTGGACATAACTTCATTTGGTAACATTTTGGAACATCATAACTTATCTCTCTTCATTTCTTTAGAGAGAGAAACACAAAACCCCAAGGGGGAGGAGGTAAGATCTTCGATCTCTTGTTGAGGTTTGGATTGTAATCTTTTGATACCTTATGTATTTCATCTAATATATGTTTGTGAACTTATTTTGGATTCTCTATTGATTGAATATCTTTAATTATGTATTTGTGGGTCTTGACAAAACCTTTTCACATCTTTGATCTCAGATCTTCTTCTATCAATGAACAAACTTTTGACATGGATTTGAAGTTGATATTCATTTTATCCTCTATGGTGTTGTGTTGATTAAGTAGCATGGGTAGCATGGGTAGGATCAACATGATATTGTGTGGGTATGTGATAATAGTGATGAAGAATGATGTTAACAACCATTTGGCGGATTAGATGAATACATGTAAAAAGGGTTAAGTGTGTGTACGTATTCTGATCATTGTATTTTATGCAAAATAATTGTTTATCTGATATGGGTTTCATTCTTGTTTACCTGTTAATCTTTGATTTGAATTGTGATAGAGATATACTTTTCGGATCTGGATCTAGGATGATTGCCGGTTAGGTCCTAAACGCTAGAGATAGATTTAGGCTTAGCATTTGCGTGAGTATCAGATCTTAATGCTTTGTGTTATGTTTTTGTTGGGTGAGAGATCACCAATGAGACAACATGGTTTTTATCTCGACGCCACGTTAGAGATAAGCTTTGCCGTGAGTGATACATGATGATATTAGACGAATGATTGTGTTGTGTTTGATTTGATCAGAAGAATGCATATGTTATCAATTGATGAAATCCAATCCCAACAAGGCTCCGTTTATATTTCAGTCTTTATTTTATATTTTCTGTTTTTATCTATGGTTCTTTGGACCTTTTAACCTAAAACTTTTGAACAATAAGCTTAGAAATGTGGAGGCCGTTGAACGGCGTTCATATCACACTGATCCCTGTGGAGACGACAAAACTGGGTTACTTAATATTTTTTGCTTGCTGCTTTACCGCTCCAAAAAAATGGCGCTGTTGCTGGGGATTGGTGTTGAGATTTTGAAGTGCATGGCAACGGTTCTATGTTTTTAAGCTTTGTATATTTTGTATATATTTGTTTCTTTTTATGTATTTTTTTCTAGTGTGTTCAGGAATGACGAAAACTCCTTCTAGAGTGGTTGCTATCGGTATAAAAGCATTCAATGAAGCTTCGACCGGGTTTGGATGGCAATGATAGTATGAAACAAGTGAATGTTGTCAAGGTACATGGTTTCCTTTGTTTAGAATTTTAGAATTCATAAGAACTTAAGTCTTTGTGCAAATAAAATTTGTTCTTTTGGCAACTTGTTTGAATTATTGTTTCACTTAGGACCAAAAACCACAATTTGTGAGAAAGCTTCCATTGTTTACTAAATGCTGGATTTCTGATAAACTTTGTTGATTCGTATGATTCATGCTTTATCTTGTTATCATTGTAAATTTGTGGAAGCATTAGAAATGATCAAGGCACTTGTTTGTATTGAGCACAACTATGTCCAAATGCAACTTACCCGTGAGTAGAGAGAATTCATTAACCCCTTTGAGTCTAAACATGTGAATCTCATTCTTAATTTTGTGAGATTCTAAAATTTTTCTTGAACCCTTGAATTTGTTTTAATTTTATTCCTTGCCATAAAAAGCTAAGAGTATTCACTTGAGGGTTGAGCAAAACTTAAGTTGGGGCGAATGAAAAAGGAAGATAGTAGGTTGCTACAACTTTTGAAAAATTCAAGCAAGCACCAAAAAAATTGTGTGAATATGAAAAAAGAAAATAAAAAAAAAGAGAACAAAAGAAAAAGAATGCTTGCTTGGAAAAGAAAAATAGTGAAAGAATAAGTTGTGAAATAAGGTTTGTGAAGGTTTGCAACTAAGAAACAAATGTAATGAAGTTGAGGTGCGTAAATAACGTGTTTGGTGAATGTCTCTTTTGCATCGGCAATTTCGTTTCAATGGCCTTAGAAATGTCCCTTGTTTGTAAACCCGACCAAGCTACAACCTTAAAAACCTTAGTGATCTTCTTGCTTCCATATTTTCGCTTTTGACTGTTAGATTTTGTATGAATTGAATTGATATTGGCATTGTTTGTTAGTTGAGTGAAATTGTCCCGGCGGTTGCAAACGCGTAATTTCTTCAATCCTTATTCGAAAAGAAGTGATAGAGTGATTCATTCATGAAAAACATAGTTGTTGATTGATGCATGGATTTATATTTTTTTTTAAGAATTTAGCTCTTGTGCATTGTTTGATTCTAAACATTTGAAACCATGGTTTGTTTGCATCATTTGTGTTTGAGCCAATTTTATCCATTCTTTGGTGAATCTTAATCTTGAGCAAATCCTCTTGTTGTAAAATGAGAGGTGTACTTTGCTTGAGGACAAGCAAAAAGCTAGTTGAGGCGAGTTGCTAGATGCCAAATTTCACTTATTTGATCTATCATATATTGGCACCTTTCACTCATTTTTGTCATAAAAGTGTTGAAAACCACTCTTGTTTTGTTTAGTTTGCAATATATTGTGAAAATATCTTGGTACTTTTGATTTGTGTGCTATTGTGCAGGAATCAGGCACAAAAAGTGGAAACGTAAGACACAAGAAATGGGCAAAGGAACCAAGAAAACAAGCAAATAAACAGCAAGCTCGCTAGGCGAAGATGCAGCGAGGAAAGGTAGCGAAGCACTCGCTAGGCGAAGGCGCAGCGAGTCTCCAGCAAACACTTCTAGTAGAAAAATGATTTCAGCTCGCTAGCAGCTCGCCTAGTGAGCATGTGGAGAACGTTCGCTAGCAGCTCGCCTAGCGAGCATGTAGAAAACGAGCCCAAAATTGAACAGATCTGAAAGTGCTAAAAGTTCGTGTTCGCTAGTTGTTCGGCTAGAGAACGTGACAGATCCTGAACGTGTATTTAAGTAATTTTCTTATATTTTTAGGTAATAACTCCATTTTTTGGACATAACTTTATTTGGTAACATTTTGGAACATCATAACTTATCTCTCTTCATTTCTTTAGAGAGAGAAACACAAAACCCCAAGGGGGAGGAGGTAAGATCTTCGATCTCTTGTTGAGGTTTGGATTGTAATCTTTTGATACCTTATGTATTTCATCTAATATATGTTTGTGAACTTATTTTGGATTCTCTATTGATTGAATATCTTTAATTATGTATTTGTGGGTCTTGACAAAACCTTTTCACATCTTTGATCTCAGATCTTCTTCTATCAATGAACAAACTTTTGACATGGATTTGAAGTTGATATTCATTTTATCCTCTATGGTGTTGTGTTGATTAAGTAGCATGGGTAGCATGGGTAGGATCAACATGATATTGTGTGGGTATGTGATAATAGTGATGAAGAATGATGTTAACAACCATTTGGCAGATTAGATGAATACATGTAAAAAGGGTTAAGTGTGTGTACGTATTCTGATCATTGTATTTTATGCAAAACAATTGTTTATCTGATATGGGTTTCATTCTTGTTTACCTGTTAATCTTTGATTTGAATCGTGATAGAGATATACTTTTCGGATCTGGATCTAGGATGATTGCCGGTTAGGTCCTAAACGCTAGAGATAGATTTAGGCTTAGCATTTGCGTGAGTATCAGATCTTAATGCTTTGTGTTATGTTTTTGTTGGGTGAGAGATCACCAATGAGACAACATGGTTTTTCTCTCGACGCCGCGTTAGAGATATGCTTTGCCGTGAGTGATACGTGATGATATTAGACGAATGATTGCGTTGTGTTTAATTTGATCAGAAGAATGCATATGTTATCAATTGATGAAATCCAATCCCAACAAGGCTCCGTTTATATTCCAGTCTTTATTTTATATTTTCTGTTTTTATCTATGGTTCTTTGGACCTTTTAACCTAAAACTTTTGAACAATAAGCTTAGAAATGTGGAGGCCGTTGAACGGCGTTCATATCACACTGATCCCTGTGGAGACGACAAAACTGGGTTACTTAATATTTTTTGCTTGCTGCTTTACCGCTCCAAAAAAATGGCGCTGTTGCTGGGGATTGGTGTTGAGATTTTGAAGTGCATGGCAACGGTTCTATGTTTTTAAGCTTTGTATATTTTGTATATATTTGTTTCTTTTTATGTATTTTTTTCTAGTGTGTTCAGGAATGACGAAAACTCCTTCTAGAGTGGTTGCTATCGGTATAAAAGCATTCAATGAAGCTTCGACCGGGTTTGGATGGCAATGATAGTATGAAACAAGTGAATGTTGTCAAGGTACATGGTTTCCTTTGGTTAGAATTTTAGAATTCCTAAAAACTTAAGTCTTTGTGCAAATGAAATTTGTTCTTTTGGCAACTTGTTTGAATTATTGTTTCACTTAGAACCAAAAACCACAATTTGTGAGAAAGCTTCCATTGTTTACTAAATGCTGGATTTCTGATAAACTTTGTTGATTCGTATGATTCATGCTTTATCTTGTTATCATTGTAAATTTGTGGAAGCATTAGAAATGATCAAGGCACTTGTTTGTATTGAGCACAACTATGTCCAAATGCAACTTACCCGTGAGTAGAGAGAATTCATTAACCCCTTTGAGTCTAAACATGTGAATCTCATTCTTAATTTTGTGAGATTCTAAAATTTTTCTTGAACCCTTGAATTTGTTTTAATTTTATTCCTTGCCATAAAAAGCTAAGAGCATTCACTTGAGGGTTGAGCAAAACTTAAGTTTGGGCGAATGAAAAAGGAAGATAGTAGGTTGCTACAACTTTTGAAAAATTCAAGCAAGCACCAAAAAAATTGTGTGAATATGAAAAAAGAAAATAAAAAAAAAGAGAAGAAAAGAAAAAGAATGCTTGCTTGGAAAAGAAAAATAGTGAAAGAATAAGTTGTGAAATAAGGTTTGTGAAGGTTTGCAACTAAGAAACAAATGTAATGAAGTTGAGGTGTGTAAATAACGTGTTTGGTGAATGTCTCTTTTGCATCGGCAATTTCGTTTCAATGGCCTTAGAAATGTCCCTTGTTTGTAAACCCGACCAAGCTACAACCTTAAATACCTTAGTGATCTTCTTGCTTCCATATTTTCGCTTTTGATTGTTAGATTTTGTATGAATTAAATTGATATTGGCATTGTTTGTTAGTTGAGTGAAATTGTCCCGGCGGTTGCAAACGCGTAATTTCTTCAATCCTTATTCGAAGAGAAGTGATAGAGTGATTCATTCATGAAAAACATAGTTGTTGATTGATTCATGGATTTATATTTTTTTTAAGAATTTAGCTCTTGTGCATTGTTTGATTCTAAACATTTGAAACCATGGTTTGTTTGCATCTGTCGCTTGCGCGAAAATAAGGTGCCGGCATGACAGAAGAGTCGCCACCTTTCGTTATTTATCCCTCAGAGCGGGAAAGGAAACGATCGGAAAAAACCTGACGAAAAAGGGTAAGACAAGGTCATCGCAACCATTGTCTGGGTTCGGGAGTCGGTTACGCAAGGGGAAGGTATTAGCACCCCTTACGTCCGTCGTACTCGACGGGATCCTCGCTTGTTTGTTTACTTGGATGGGCTGGTTATAATCTATCTACCTATCAAGGCTGGCTGAAAAAGAAAAGAAAAATGACTCGGCAAAGCGTCGCGCTTTATGCCTACGTATTCCCGTCTGGAACGAGAAATCAGAGTCAACGTAGTTCGGCTAACTACGGGGGAATATGGGGAAGGTTGCTCGCTAGGATATCGCATCCTATGCCTACGTACTTTCATCTGGTATGAAAGATCAGAGCAAACGTAGTTCGGGAAACTACGGGTTATCTCCTAAAAGAAGTGTTCTTTATTGTGTTTGCGATTTCAACCGCACTAGAGACTATGACCTGAGAGGGAATGCATCCTTTCTTAGATAGCTTAAGGCTCGTAACGTACGAAAGAAATCATTCATGATTACCGTATTTTAAACTGCTTCGAGGTGAGAAGAGAACAGGCCCAACTAGGAGGGAGACTATCAAGTCCTACTGTCATCATGCCATGGATTCATCCTATGGTTGAGGTTTGAACAGGGAACTCCTATAAGTTGTCATGCATAGGTTTCAACCTAAAAGTCTATCATCAAATCCTCATCAGAGGAAATGAGAGTCCTAAGGGATCATGTCAATGGTACACCAAAACAGACAAAAGCATCCGCTTTAACAGTAAAATGCATGCAATGCAAGTGAGGGAGGAAATGTGTGTGGGGTTTCAACCTCCACAAGCTCGTCTCGACCTCAAGCCAGTCATGAAATAACAGTAATCATACTGAAGATAATCAACATGCTATCAAGCAATAACAGATAAGGGAAATGAAGTGCCATCAGGCAAACAAAAACACATGCTTGAGAAAGAAAGGATCTACTCTCTAACCCTAACACAGAATCTGAATCAAATCTAAACAAAGCCCTAAAGCAAAACCCTAAACAAGAGAAATCAATCCCAGTCTCCAAGCTTCAGAACAAGCTTACCAAAGAAAGGGAGCTAAGCAAGCAAACTCATAGTGTCTTCCTCAGGAAAGCACTAGGAGGTGTATACTCAGGAGTCATACCCTATGTGGCTCAACCACTGTGATCAGTTTACATTCCTCCTCAGGAGAAATTAAACTCACAAGCAGGCTCCAACATCACTGGATATTTAGGAAATCCTATCTGAACTAGTGGAACTAAGTGAATAGACTCATAGGACCTTCCTCAGGAAAGTACGAGGAGGCTTCCACTTAGGAGTTGTATCCCATGTGGCTCAACAACATGTGATCAGTTTACATTCCTCCTCAGGAGAAATTAAACTCACAAGTTGGCTCCAACATCATTGGATACTTGAGAAATCCTAGACAAACTAATGGAACTAAGTGAATAGACCCATAGGACCTTCCTCAGGAAAGTACTAGGAGGCTTCCACTTAGGAGTTGTATCCCATGTGGCTCAACAACATGTGATCAGTTTACATTCCTCCTCAGGAGAAATTAAACTCACAAGTTGGCTCCAACATCATTGGATACTTGAGAAAGAGGTGAGAAGAAAGAATGAAAGTCATTCATAGTGCCTTCCTCAGGAAAGTACCATGAACTTCCTTCAAACTTCAGGATCTCAAACCTCACAGACAGGGAACAAGCCAAACTCTGGGTCTCTGAATCTTGATCTACAATCTTCTCTTCATGATGCTCTCCAACAAGGTCTTCAAGGAAACACAAGCCCCCCAACAAATTCCCCACAATGAACCCCAAAGATGAACAGATAACCACAGGGGAGACAAAATCAATAGGCAACTTCAGAAAATACCTAAAAATACTAAACCAATGGGGAAAAATCTAACAATTATTCACAAGGGTCCTCAACACCTACTCATAACACCTACATAGGCCTCTACCTAAAAATCAAGACAAAACTTAATCAAAGAAAGGAATTCATCACCTAAACACAATCTAAACCCTAATTAGGATACCCTACATCAACCCTAATTAAACTAATCAAAACTTAATTCTAAAATTCTAGAAAAAATCCTATGGGGAAATATGATTCATCATCTAATTGCACAAAAAAGAATGGATAAAAACCCTAAGGGAAGGTCCTAAAACAATTCCTACAAAATCATGATACAAAATTAAACAATATAACAGCTATTTAAAAGGAAAATCTATTAAAAATACCAAACTAAAAAATAAAATCCCATTTTTATTTTTATAATTTTCTACACATTATCATCTAATCATAGAAAAAAGAAGAATTAAAAAATCATTTTTTATCAATTTTTAATGAATTAATCAAAACAGAAAAAATAAAAGAAGAAAATAAAAGAATTTAAATCCAAAAAGGGGGGGGGGGGGTATGAAAAGCAACTCTTGCTAGTTCAAATAATTGGGCCAGATAAGAAGGGGGGTGCGAATAGCGTTACAGGCCCAGAACGCTGGCTTAATGAAACGCCGCGTTTCAATATTTGAATCTTTCCCTCCAACTCTCAGATTAACTCACGGCCGTTGGATCTAATTAATTGGTCAAACATTGGATCCAATCCTAGGGACCTCCTTCATCGTCCCAAACAAGAACTAGGGTTTTCAGAACCCTCCTCCCATGCACTCAAATCTTCGAGCTCCTCTATCTCTCTGCTCAGGCCATGGTTCGACACGATTCAAAAATGAAAATTGCTCTACTAAATGCCTAGAACACAGCCATGCGCTCACCTTTCCATAACTCGCCCTAGATAATTCTAACAGAAGGCATCAAGATCATGGTTCAAAATATTTCTCTGAGATCAACCCTAATTAAACTCAAAACTAAAGCTGCAATCTTGTTCCCTATGCCACCCTAATCACTATAATCCATATCATGCTGATTAAAGCCTAGCGCACAGTTCATTCTTGCACATCAAAGATTTATGCACCTGTCACAAACCATCATGGATCGTGCCCTAACTTTCAGTATTTGGTCATCTACCCTAATACAATCATTCTATACCTATAAAGCTAAAAGGAAGCCATTAAATTAAGAGGTACAAAGGGAAGAAAGAACCTGTCAAAGGGATGATGGTGAGGCTCGTGGGGATGCTTGCAGGCCTTGGAATTGGTTCAAGATGATCCTCCAATGGTGAGGAACTTTCTGTTTGCACTTGTGATGGTGGAGATGGCTTGTAGTGGGAGAAAACTCAAGTTGCTTCAACTTGAAGAAACCTCTTCAATGGCAATGTATCTCTCTCTTTCTCCTCTGACTTGACTCTCTATCACCAACTTTCACCAACCTCCAATCTCTCTGCATGGCACTCTTTAAATAGCAATTGATGGAAGCTTGTGGAATCATCTAGAAGGATCTAGAAAAGTCATGAACTTCTCCTTAAATGAGAATTTGAAAATATCATTTCCCTTGCCTTATCCCTTGTAATCTCATGCCAAATTGTCTTAATATGAGATATTGAATGTTAATGAATGAAAGCAGCCCTTACATTTCACTTATGTAGGGTTTTGCAAAGTTGCCTTCTTATGCAAGTAATAAATTTCCAAAGGAAGTCCATTTTTGGAGCCTCAAATGAAAAATCTATTTAAACCAAAGTTCTCAAAATGGTTTTTCCAATCAAAATGATATATTGGATGACCTATTTTGGATTTGTGGATCTTCCAAATCACTTTCCAAATTCAACTTTTCAAGTTTATAAGCCATTTTTAGTTCATTTTTGACCAATCATGTAATCTCATGCTATGAGCTTTTCCCACAATTTGTGACCTTCTTTCTAGACTTAAAATCACATTTTGAGCAAGTTTCATGTTTTGAGTTTTTCCATTTGAGGCTTGGAAATAGGAGTTTTAGGCATTGGATAAAATGACCTATAACTGACAAATGACCAAAATACCCCTGTCTTGTTCAAACCATAGGTTGAGTTCCACAAATCCAACCAAGGACTTCTACCACTCAAATTAAAGCTAAGAAGATGCTCTTCAACATTCATGTTGACCAAGAGATCATAGGAATCATCCTACTAGGGCAAAAGTTGTCTGCAAGTTGGGTGACTTTCAAGGACCCAGATTCACACACCTCTGCTGACCTGTAATTTGTCAAAACCATAACTTGAGCTCTGTAACTCCTATCAAGGACTTCCACCACTCAAATTAAAGCTAAGAACAAGCTCTACAACATTCATGTTATGGGGAGGATGAGATATCAATCACATCTAGAGCTAAAACTGCCTGGAAAATAGGGATCAAATTAGGTTTTTTTTCACTGACAATCCCTGGAAATCCTGACTTGAAACTTCTCAAACTCTTCAATCATGATGAGTTGGTCTAGGAATCATCTTTATAACATCTCTATGCATCATTCCATGATCTCATGGCCCTTGGATTAGGTCTCAACCCTCTCCAAATCTTCAGTTGACTTAGGGTTGACCCAGTCAAAACCCTAATTCATCATTCATGGTTGAATCTTCTGAACTCTTGCATAATGACTTCTCTAGGCTTCATGAAAGCTATCAAGGCATCTCATAGGCTTTATCAAAGCTTCAAGTCCACTCTCCAAGTCTCAGAATCATCTGAGGGGCACCCACAACTATCAAGCTATGAAGCACACAACCCTGGTTTCAAACCACTTCTCTGGGGATCTCTTGAACTTTCTGATGAAGGTATCCATTTTCAAACACTCAATGAATAAATAATTGTTGGTCAAATTTTGGGGTGCAACAGCTGCCCCTATTCAAACGGCTTGAACCTGACTGGGTGAGAAGCGAACGGCTCTCAACCAATCAGGGTACGAGACGGTTGAATATCGGTAAACCCGAAAATTTGCCAACTGCACGAGCATACGGCACTCTGCGGGGAACAAATCTTTGAATACTGCAACACTAGCTGCTCGACAACTAGCTGGAGAAATATCGACCTGACATCGCTGTCAGTTACCCATATTAAATTCTTCTGACATTGCCTTCAGACAACCACAACACCCAACATCGCCGCTGGAGAACTAAATCTGACATCGCCGCCGGAAACAAACATCGCTCTGAGAGACACTCGACATTGCCGTCGTACAAACATCATCTCTGCTGGGGATTTAAAGAGCCTGACATTGCCGTCGAACAAATCATAATCTGACCTCGCCGTCAAACAAACATTCAACCTCGCCGTCGAACAAAATACCACACTGAACAAATCTGACCTGGGGTTCACCCCTGGTGAAGTACACTTGCGTATTTGAAACTACTCCGCTGGGAATGAGAGACTTAACCGAGCACACTCTGATCTGGGGTTCACCCTCAGAACCATAACGAACATCGGAATACTACTGCACACTGCCCACCGTAGAACCTCAACATTAAAGATATATGAAACCCTGGCCCCTGGCCCTTTCCAACTTCAGCCAGAAAAGATCTTCAAGTATTTCTAAAGATAGATGGAACCCTGGCCCCTGGCCATTCCAGCTTCAGCTAAAAAGAACATCCTTGGCCTTCAAGGATGTAAACTTTGCCCGTCGGCAACTCTGCAGGAGGCACCTTCGACTTCAGTCTAAAGCAATGGTCCTTGACCTTCAAGGATACATGGATATGCCTTCAGGCAATTCCGCCTCTGCTATAGAGAATCCGAGACTTCGGTCAGGGATATACTTCGGCCTTCAGTCCGAAAAATGAATCCTAGGTCATTCATGACCTTGGGGATAACCTTGCCCTTAGGCACCTTCGCTTCAGCTTAGGAAATCTGTGACTTCAGTCAGAGAAGTGGTATCCTGAGCCACTCATGACTCCACGGGGATTCAAACACTTTGCCTTCAGGCAAAACTCCGCTTCAGTTGGTCTTCAGACTCACACGAATCACTCTGTTGTATCTACAACCCTGGAACCTTGTCTTTAACCACACGTTGATTCTTCAACACGGAAATCTGGACTCACCGGAACCTTCTGATATCGCCATCGGGCGCTTACGAAATCCATCTTCAGATTAGACATCATTGTTGGAGCAGACATATCATGCTGCTCAGGGCTTCAAGAATCATCTTGACCAAACAGATCCATCGGGTATCTTCAAGAATCGTCCTGAACTAATAACCTTTCTGGAGCAAACATTCTGTTGGGTATTCCAGAAATCTTCCTGGGCAACTCTTGCTGGAGGCGCTATTGGGGAGCTCAAGTATCATACTAGGCGAACCACTCGGGAAGCTGTACTGGGGTCTTAAGAATCGTCTTAAGCAAACGGCTCTGCTAAGGAATTCGAGAATCATCTCGAACTGAAAACTTCGCTGGGGATCTCAAAAATCATCTTGAGCGAGCGACCTGTGGGGATCACACCGGGGTCTTTAAGAATCATCTTAAGAAAGCGACCTTGTTGGAGAGAATATCAGGAATCGTCCTGAGCAACTGGTCTTTTGGGGATACACCTGTTCAACAAGGATGATGATGACCTAGATCATGCTTATGATGCGTATGCTTCTGCGCTACGCCCCACACGGTGGGAATGATATGTATTTATGCTAAATGCCATGCAATTCTGCATCATTCTATGCAGCGTTTAAATGCTATGCAGTCATGCACAATGCTATGCAATCATGCACAATGATGCGATCCCATCAGCAAAATAAATGCCGAAGGGGGGGAAATCCTCCTGTCAAGGAGAAAGAACCGCTCAGATAGAGGAATCGTCCTGCTGAGGAGAATGTGAACACGCCAATATCAATTAGGCTCTGTCTGGGGAATTAATCTTCCGTTGACTGCTGCAGGGAAAACAACTTCGGCTGACTGCGGCAGGGGATGGAGCTCTACGAGAACTTGGATCTGCTGATATCAATCGCGAGAATGAACTGCGCGGCCGTCTCGGCTACTCTTCTGGGGAGGACCACTCTGTGGGGAACCAACTTCAGCTGCTCAACACTCCACTGGGAAAAATCAATCAGGATCTGATCAACTTCCAAGGATTCGGATCTCTTGGACATCTGCAAACTCGGCTGAGGAAGGAGAAATCATTCTGCTTTCGCTTGGAGAGAGTGCGACTCTGGGGAAACACAACACTAGCTGCCCCACGCTCTGCTGGGGAAAACTGATCATGATCTGACCGACTTCCAAGGATTCTGCTTTCCTGCGGACTCAGCCGGGGAGAGAAATCATTCTACTTCACTGGAGAGTGCAACTCTGATGGGGAATTTGATCCCACTGGGGAAGAAAGGATCATCTGACTTCGGGGGAGAGTACAACTCTGCAAGGGAATACAACATCAGCCATTCCAACACTCTACTGGGGAAGAGGGAGTCATCGGCCTCCAGGAGAGAGCCTGACTCTGGTGGGGAATCTCAATTCCACTGGAGACTTAAGTCTGGCGCCACCAGCTACCGCATTCTTCGGCATACGAACAGCTTCTTGCGAATCCTGCACTTGTGACCCGGTGCTGGGGAGACACCTGCTTCGGTGAATTTACTGGGGAAAACACGAGCCTCGGCACCCGAGCACTTCTCTGAAATCTGCACTTGTGACCCGGTGCTGGGGAAAGACGACATCATTCTTCGGTGCTTGGCTCAGCTGATGGGGGTGACGCTCCTTCAGGATGCGTCTGCTTGAGGAAGAGAATCATCTCTGCCTGGGGAGATATATCAATGCTTGCCATCTTGCGTTCAGATTCTGCGGAGGAGAGACTACTGAACTCTGCTGGGGAAGAAGGACTCATCCTGCTTCGGGGATACGCACGGCACATCTTCTGGCGGGGTGCTACACCTGCAACAACACAAACAAACAGACAAGATACCCTCCTCAAAGGGGCCTATCAGGGTTATTATCTTGTGACAATGTTCAGTTAGTTAATTGTTTCAACAATCAATGGGCTTAGGCCCACAAGTTTATGTATGCGCATTTTATTAAAAACACATCGGCGTTATCATTCGCAAACAAAACAGATAAATGCTAAACAGACAAGTAAAATTGCTGAATAATGTGCATTTTATTGATGATGAACCCCTGAATGGGCAAAAATGTTTTACAACAGAGGCAAGCTCCTGGAATGAGGAAGCCGCGCAAAAAAGAAAACATAAATATACATCAGTATATACAAATGTCAGCAATCGAGGCGTAGACGAACACCATGAGTTGATCCCTCTAAGACCCACTCGACTTCGATACTTCTCCGATGCTTCAGCTTTGGAAGAGATTGATTCAGATAAACGGCCCTCAGGTCTTCCGAACCACTAAACAATGAAAGTCCATACGCGGAACGCAGTCATTTGCTTATTCAAATCCCTAACTTTTGCGTGAACCGCCCTTTCGGGTTTTCAGTTCACCGGGATACCCTTTTTTGCCGAAGCCGCCCAGTGTATGTTTTCGACTTCGCGGGTGTACATTTTTTCAATATATCCCTAATTTTTGCCCGAACCTTTTATTCTGTTTTTGGTTCGCCGGGATGCCCCTTTTTTGCCTGGACTCTTTCTTTTTTGTCCAGCGGGTCGCTTTCAAGCAAAGTATTTTTTAACTGCGTCCGCGTTCACCGGGGATGCAAAATCTTCACCATCCATCGTGGATAACAACAAAGCTCCTCCCGAGAAGACCTTGCTGACGACATACGGCCCTTCGTAATTTGGAATCCACTTGCCCCGGTGATCGGAGTGTGGCGGAAGAATCTTCTTCAGGACGAGATCACCCGTCTGAAAGCTTCGAGGACGCACCTTCTTATCATAAGCTTTCTTCATTCGGCTTTGGTACAGGCGACCAAATGCAATCGATGCTAACCTCTTCTCGTCCATCAGGCTGAGCTGGTTCAAGCGATTCGTAATCCATTCTGCCTCATCAAGTTTCACATCAACCAAAACTCGCAAAGAGGGAATCTCCACTTCTAGCGGTAGGACAGCTTCCATACCGTACACCAAGGAGAAAGGAGTTGCCCCGGTCGACGTATGCACCGTCGTACGATAACCGTGCAAGGCAAATGGCAACATCTCGTGCCAATCTTTATACGTCACAACCATCTTCTGAACAATCTTCTTGATGTTCTTATTGGCCGCTTCAACGGCGCCATTCATCTTCGGCCGATAAGGAGATGAGTTGTGGTGTTCGATCCTGAAGCTCTGGCACAGCTCCTTCATCATCTTATTATTCAAATTCGAACCATTATCAGTAATGATCCGCTCGGGAATTCCATAGCGACAGATGATGTCCCTCTTTATGAATTTAGCTACCACCTGCTTGGTCACATTAGCGTACGAGGCTGCCTCCACCCACTTGGTGAAGTAGTCGATAGCTACCAAGATAAAACGATGACCATTGGATGCGGTGGGCTCGATCTTGCCTATCATGTCTATGCCCCACATGGAGAACGGCCATGGGGAGGACATGACATTAATGGGCACGGCGGCACATGAACTTTATCAGCATAAATCTGGCATTTGTGACATTTCTTCGCGAATCTGAAGCAATCCGACTCCATAGTCAACCAGTAATATCCTGCTCTCAGGATCTTTCTCGTCATGGCATGCCCGCCGGCGTGCGTACCAAATGTGCCCTCATGGACTTCTTCCATGAGCATACTTGCTTCCTTCTCATCCACACATCTGAGTAGCACGAGATCGTGGTTTCTCTTATACAGCACTCCATTAGGGTTGAGGTAAAAGTTTCCAGATAGCCTCCTCAGAGTCCTCTTATCCTGGGTTGACGCACCCACAGGATACTCCTTAGTCATAAGGAAGGTCTGGATGTCGTGGAACCATGGCTTGCCGTCAGTGGCATCCTCGATTGCGAACACATATGCTGGTCTGTCAAGACGCGAAAGAACAATGCTTGGAGCTTCATTCCAAAGATTGACCTTATACATTGAAGCCAACGTGGCTAAAGCATCAGCCATTTGATTTTCAGCCCGGGGTACATGATGAAGTTCTACTCGGTTGAAGAACGGAAGCAGCCTCCTGGCATAATTCATGTACGGCACTAGATTCGGTTGACGAGTTTCCCACTCCCCTTTAATCTGATTGATTACAAGCGCTGAGTCACCATATATGTCTAGATTCTTGATTCTCAAATCAATTGCCTCTTCTAGACCCATAATACACGCTTCATACTCGGCTTCGTTGTTGGTAACTGAAAATGTCAGTCTTGCAGTAAACGGGATATGGGATCCGTGAGGAGTCGTAATGATAGCCCCGATACCACTTCCATAGGAATTAACCGCTCCGTCGAATATCAACTTCCACTGAGACTTCCTATCTGGCCCCTCATCGGGCAATGGCTCATCGCAATCCTTCGCTTTGAGAAACATAATGTCCTCGTCAGGGAATTCGAACTTCATCGGCTGATAGTCTTCGATCGGCTGTTCGGCAAGGTAGTCAGACAATACACTCCCCTTGATGGCTTTCTGGGAGACGTACTGAATATCATATTCTGTTAACACCATCTGCCATCTGGCAATCCTGCCCGAAAGAGCCTGCTTCTCGAAGACGTACTTGATCGGATCCATCTTCTAAATCAGCATAGTGGTGTGATTGAGCATATACTGTCGTAGACGTTTGGCGGCCCAAGCTAATGCACAACACGTCTTCTCCAGCATCGAGTATCGGGATTCACACTCAGTGAACTTTTTACTCAAATAGTAAATGGCATGCTCTTTTCTGCCCGTCTCGTCGTGCTGACCGAGAACACACCCCATACTATTCTCCAGAACTGTCAAGTACATGATTAATGGCCGTCCAGCCACTGGGGGTATCAAGATTGGAGGTTCTTGAAGATACTGCTTTATCTTATCGAATGCCTTCTGGCAATCCTCATTCCAAGTAATCGCCTGATTTTTCTTTAACAATTTGAACATCGGTTCACAAGTGGCCGTGAGCTGAGAGATAAACCTTGCAATGTAGTTTATTCGGCCTAAGAAACCACGAACTTCTTTCTCTGTTTTCGGCGCTGGCATCTCTTGGATAGCTTTTATCTTTGCAGGATCAACTTCAATACCTCGTTCACTAACGATAAACCCCAATAACTTTCCGGACCGCACTCCGAAAGTGCACTTGTTAGGATTCAGCCTCAGTCTGAACTTCCTAAGCCTTTCAAACAGCTTCAGCAAATTGATCAGATGCTCCTCCTCCGTTTGGGATTTTGCAATCATGTCATCAACATAGACCTCGATCTCATGATGAATCATATCATGAAACAAAGTTACCATTGCTCGCTGGTAAGTGGCCCCTGCGTTCTTCAGACCGAAGGGCATTACCTTGTAGCAAAACGTGCCCCAGGGGGTAATAAACGTCGTTTTCTCCATGTCCTCCGGCGCCATCTTAATCTGATTGTAACCGGAGAAGCCATCCATGAACGAAAACACGGAAAACTGGGCTGTATTGTCGACCAACACATCGATATGAGGCAACGGGAAATCATCCTTAGGGCTCGCCCTGTTCAAATCCCGATAATCAACGCACATACGTACCTTACCGTCCTTCTTCGGTACAGGCACTATGTTGGCGACCCACGGAGGGTAAGTGGTAACGGCTAGAAATCCTGCGTCCAACTGCTTCTGGACTTCTTTTTTGATTTTTACAGCCATGTCTGGTCTCGTCCTCCTAAGCTTCTGCTTGACTGGAGGGCAATCTTCTCGCAACGGCAAGCGATGAACCACGATATCTGTGTCAAGTCCGGGCATATCCTCATACGACCAAGCAAAGACGTCACTATACTCTCGAAGCATCTCGACCAGTCTATGCTTGACATCATTCTGCAGCGCAGCCCCTACTCTGACATTTCTGATAAGCTCCTCAGAACCCAGATTTATGATCTCAATATCCTCCTCATGAGGCAGAATAACCTTCTCCTCTTGTCTCAACAAGCGGGCCAATTCTTCCAGAAGGTCTTCGTCTTCATCAATCTCATCCTCGGCTTGATAGATCGGGCAATCAAAGTCGTAGTGAGCCGTAGAGGGTCCAGAGTCGATGTCATCTGTTACGTGGATCCTGCAATAACAAGGGTTAAGTTTAAAGCAGGAATATGCAGGTTAGCACGAACCTCGTTGCCATTTTGCTGTTTTTCAAAACAAACATAAAGCATGAATAACAGAGAACACAATATTTGATTACGAAGAAAACGCCTTTTTATTTATTAACAAAATGCATACACATAATCCAACAAGGCCCTGACAGTAAAACCACTATGCCCCGGGCAGGACATAGGGTTGTACAAAGATTGTAAAAAGCAAATCATTACTCTTCACTTGTCAGTTCGATAATCTCCTTGATGGTCCAATTGTGGAGGCGCTCGCCTGGCTTGCTCGGTTGAATCCAGGCGTCAAGATCACAATCACTGTCCCCGCTGTCCTCTGACGCAGCGTTGATACTCTCGAAGATTACTCCCCCCTTGGTGAACAAGATCGGCCCTTTCCCATGAGACGAACTGCCAGAAGAAGATGAAGCTTCAGCTTCAGGAGAATACCCCAATCCAAACTTATCCTGTTTGAATGGTATATCCAAGACATGCCCCCAGCCTGGGGTGGAACCAGCTTCGACAACAGCCCGAGCTTCCTTAAATGAGGATAGGTTCACCTCTTGCTTCTCCGCAACAACGGGAGCTACCTCCTTCACCCTGACGGTTTCAAACGCTTGGCAAAGAGTCTCATGGATCTCACCATCCATTTCGACATATTTAAAGGACGACAGGTGGCTTACCATGATGTCCTCCTCTCCACAGACTGTCACTATGCTGCCCCCAACAGCATATTTAAGCTTCTGATGCAACGTGGACGTCACGGCACCAGCAGAATGAATCCACGGCCGACCTAAGAGGCAACTATAGGCGGGCATGATATCCATAATATAGAAAACCGCATTAAACGTCTCTGGACCAACTTGAATTGGCAGGGTCAATTCTCCGAAGACGTGGCGCTTGGTTCCGTCAAAGGCTTTCACGACCAGATCACTGGGCGTGCACAGCAGTCCATGGGTATCCAACTTCATCAGTGCCTTCTTCGGAAGCACGTTAAGCGAGGAGCCCGTATCTACTAGGACATGTGACATAATCGTGCCTCTGCACTCTATCGAGACGTGCAGGGCGCTGTTGTGATCTCTTCCCTTGGGAGTCAGCTCCAGATCTGTAAATCCCAGCCCATTACCAGCGTTGACATGAGCCACTACCTCCTCGAGTTGATTCACTGATATCTCCTGCGGCACGTATGCAGCATTTAATACCTTCAGCAATGCGTTGCGGTGCGCTTCAGAACACAGCAACAGGTTAAGAATCGAGATCTTCGACGGAGTCTGGTGAAGATGATCTACAATCTTGTAGTCACTCTTCCTGATCAGTCGCATGAACTCTTCAGCATCTTTAACCAACAAGTCTTTCTCTGCCCCTGCAGGAACCTCTTCAATAGCTTTACCTTTGCCTTTGTCCACAGCGTCAGCCCGGACCACTTTCTCTGCTGCGACCTCTGCCGGCGCGAACACTCTACCACTTCTGGTGATACCACTGACTTCAGCAAGATTCTGCGCAGTCGATCTGGACGGCTCCAGCTCTATCTTCTGACCATTACAATACACTTCGGCGCCATAATGCCATGGGACGGCATTAGTGCTTTCGAATGGGATCGGTCCGGCCCTGGTGATGGTGATAGTAGGCGGTCGGGGCGCAGAAATAGTGATAGGGTGGCGAGGAATGGTAATAGTAGCAACTTCGTCCGCCTGCTTCAGCACGACTTCCCCTGACGCATTCTCAACGCTTCGACTGAACTGCAAAATACCCTCGGTCATCAGACTTTGGATACCTTCGATCAACTGCTCACACCCATCAGGAAGTGTAGCACATGCCATACAAAACTCTCCACACCCGGGAAAGAAGCCTTTCTTTAGCAACTTAGCTTTAACAAAACTCAACGGCGTCTTCAGATCTTTGACATCAGTCAGCAGGTCTGAATTCTCTTCAGTGATAACAGCATTCACTCCGCCCCCCCTATGATGAGGCATGGGATTCTTGGTGACGTTGGGCACGCTGTCAGAAAAGTTGATAACCTTGGCGTCAACCAAGTCCTGGACTTTGTGCTTAAAAGCTTTACAATTCTCAACTGTATGGCCAGGTGCCCCCGAATGAAATTCACAAGTAGCATTAGCATCATACCCTGGTGGTGGTGCCCCTGTCAAGGGAGCCAACGTCCTCTTTTGAACTAATTGGAGCTGAAGCAACGTTTGCAGAAGCTGTGCATATGACATAGGAGGAGTTTCCAAATGACGGTTTGCCAGGGGACCCCGATTCTGATATCTCTTATATCCCGGATTATTCTGTTGCTGGGGCTGCTGCTGCGGCTGCGGGGGAGCAGCTGGGATGTTTATGCTAGCGATCTGAGACTGAGGGCCCTTGCCCTTTCTCCTAGCATTAGTGACAGCACTGGCTTCTCCCTCTCGGCGCTTGCCAGTCTAAGGTTTCTTGCTAGCTCCTCCAGCGGAGGATGATTCGCCCTGAATCTTGCCGATCTTTATACCGTTTTCAACATGCTCGCCCAAAGTGATGAGGGCCGAGAATGTTCCGGACATGCCACTAATCAGCTTCTCATAATAGACTCCAGGAAGGGTAGCCACGAACATTTGTACCAACTCACGCTCAACCATCGGCGGTTGAACCCGAGCAGCCAATTCACGCCACCGCTGGGCGTACTCTTTGAAGCTTTCATTGCTCCGCTGCGAGAGATTCTGAAGCTGAACTCGGTTGGGAGCCAAGTCGCTATTATATTGATAGTGGAGGACAAACGCTTCAGCGAGATCTTTCCACGTGCGCACAGCAGCGGGCTCCAAACCCATATACCATTCGAGCGATGGGCCAGAAAGACTATCCTGAAAGAAGTGCATCAGCAACTTCTCATCATCAGAATAAGCGGACATTTTTCTGTAATAAGATCGGAGGTGAACACGGGGACAAGTAGTGCCCCTATACTTCTCAAAGATAGGCACCTTAAACTTGTGAGGTACTTTAAAGTCAGCAATCAACCCGAGTTTGGACATGTCAACGCCCAATGTGTTCTGATTTTCTATATCTCTCATTTTGTCTTCCAGCGCCTTGAACCTGAGTCGAGCCTCAGCAGTCAACTCAGCCTCTACACCTCTCTGAGAGAAAATGTCATCCTGATGGTCCTCCAGCCACGGTTGAGGCACCACCATATTTCCTGTACCAACATTGCCGTTGACCGGCCCCACGTTAACATTGGCTCCCAAACCACCATTGACGGCGCCCGCCGCGTTAAGTCCGAGATTAGTCATGAGATTGCCGTTAGCGCTACCGTTGCCCCCGGCAGCAGGAACGACGTTCTGTGGAGTATCCCCTTGAGGAGGAGTGGGTACGGCCCCGCCGTGAAGTATTCCATTACTGTCAACCCTGGAGATGAGAGGTTGAACCAAAGTACGAAGCTGATCTTGCCCATTCGCAACTACTTGCATCAGCTCCATAAAACGATCCATCCGTTCACGAAGCTCCTGAACATCTGACTGTACCTGGTCCATGATTCTCGTTTGATTTGCGCGAGTTGAGTAGCGGTGGATGAATCTTTGATCAATCCTGGAGATCGAAAGCAGCTCGGAACCTGAGTACCTGAAAAACCTGTCAACATCAAAGGTTAGGAAAAGCAGCAGAATGTATGTCATGCAAGAATGCTTCATGCAAATGCATGCGTGTGTCTGCGTGCTTGAGAGATTTTCCCCGATCCTGGCACCTGCTGACAATAATAAGGAGAGGAATCTGGGCCCAATCATGGACATAGTAACCTCACATAGCAATAGTCAGATTCGACACATCAAGGACCGGGAACTCATACGCATCAGTCTTTCTGAGAACGGCTGCAGTAACACAATGAGAGATCTTGGATCAGGGAAACGGTACCTGTCACAGACACACGCTAATGGAATGATTATGCAAGCTAATGCAAAATGCAGGTATGCAACAATATATCCAGGTGGCTGCTGTGGAGATTCGATGTCAACAGTCACTGATGAGAAGGAAACCCCGGTGTAAAACCACTGATCTGATCTGCTGTGAATAACCATCTGATAGGATCGAGATCAAACTTCTGCCCTGACAAGAACGAAGGCTTGATAATAAAGACCCCGGATGCAAGATCAAGGAATATCTGTTGATGAAGTCTTCGGACCCCAAATCACAAATCTGCCCTCTCAAGAACAAATACGCAGCTGCTGATGAGATCTTCAAACCCCACTCAAAATCTGCCCTATCAAGAACAAACAACAACTGCTGACGAGATCCTCAGACCTCACTCAAAAATCTGCTCCATCCAGAACAAACTCCTGATAATAATACTCTGATCGAAACCTGCTCTATCAGGAACAGACAAACACCCGATGATAAAATCCTTTGATCAAACCCTTGCTCTATCAAGAACATAACTGAGAACCCAACATAACCGATTCACTGTCAAGAAAACCAGGTAGTCTGAAGGTATAAGTTTCCTGCAATATCCCAACCCCACTCACGGGTATGATGGACCTAATCCACGGACAAAGGTACGGCATCCTATGCGGTCGTCAGCGTCACAGACTTTCATGAGTGACAATACGATTCCCAGAAGGAGTGGCATCGTCAAGTCATGAAGAGGCCTCTCTTAGCTGACTTCCAAATGATCGGTCCCCAGAGTCGACAATCCTCACGTCTGGACTCCCCTCAGATCCTCAGGACCGGAAAGGAGCACCTCTGCAAGAATCTCGTCTGAGCGCAAATTTTCGTAGGGAACTGTGCCTGCTCAGCAGACAGGTTCGTCTACTACTTCTCCGCAACTATATCTAGGTGTGTACTCAAGCCCAGGTCCGGCTTTTCGCTCACAGTAACATCCCTCTCCCACAGCAGCACAGATAATCATATCAAACTGGAAATAAAATGCGGGAAATAAAATGCGGGAAGTAAAAATGCGATAAATAAACGCAACCCAACAAGCAAACACACAAACGATAGGATTGACTCGCGTAGGGGACGGGAAATGGTCCCAGCATAAGGGATGGGAAAAGTCCCTAGATGCTTGAAGTCCCCAGCAGAGTCGCCAGCTGTCGCTTGCGCGAAAATAAGGTGCCGGCATGACAGAAGAGTCGCCACCTTTCGTTATTTATCCCTCAGAGCGGGAAAGGAAACGATCGGAAAAAACCTGACGAAAAAGGGTAAGACAAGGTCATCGCAACCATTGTCTGGGTTCGGGAGTCGGTTACGCAAGGGGAAGGTATTAGCACCCCTTACGTCCGTCGTACTCGACGGGATCCTCGCTTGTTTGTTTACTTGGACGGGCTGGTTATAATCTATCTACCTATCAAGGCTGGCTGAAAAAGAAAAGAAAAATGACTCGGCAAAGCGTCGCGCTTTATGCCTACGTATTCCCGTCTGGAACGAGAAATCAGAGTCAACGTAGTTCGGCTAACTACGGGGGAATATGGGGAAGGTTGCTCGCTAGGATATCGCATCCTATGCCTACGTACTTTCATCTGGTATGAAAGATCAGAGCAAACGTAGTTCGGGAAACTACGGGTTATCTCCTAAAAGAAGTGTTCTTTATTGTGTTTGCGATTTCAACCGCACTAGAGACTATGACCTGAGAGGGAATGCATCCTTTCTTAGATAGCTTAAGGCTCGTAACGTACGAAAGAAATCATTCATGATTACCGTATTTTAAACTGCTTCGAGGTGAGAAGAGAACATGCCCAACTAGGAGGGAGACTATCAAGTCCTACTGTCATCATGCCATGGATTCATCCTATGGTTGAGGTTTGAACAGGGAACTCCTATAAGTTGTCATGCATAGGTTTCAACCTAAAAGTCTATCATCAAATCCTCATCAGAGGAAATGAGAGTCCTAAGGGATCATGTCAATGGTACACCAAAACAGACAAAAGCATCCGCTTTAACAGTAAAATGCATGCAATGCAAGTGAGGGAGGAAATGTGTGTGGGGTTTCAACCTCCACAAGCTCGTCTCGACCTCAAGCCAGTCATGAAATAACAGTAATCATACTGAAGATAATCAACATGCTATCAAGCAATAACAGATAAGGGAAATGAAGTGCCATCAGGCAAACAAAAACACATGCTTGAGAAAGAAAGGATCTACTCTCTAACCCTAACACAGAATCTGAATCAAATCTAAACAAAGCCCTAAAGCAAAACCCTAAACAAGAGAAATCAATCCCAGTCTCCAAGCTTCAGAACAAGCTTACCAAAGAAAGGGAGCTAAGCAAGCAAACTCATAGTGTCTTCCTCAGGAAAGCACTAGGAGGTGTATACTCAGGAGTCATACCCTATGTGGCTCAACCACTGTGATCAGTTTACATTCCTCCTCAGGAGAAATTAAACTCACAAGCAGGCTCCAACATCACTGGATATTTAGGAAATCCTATCTGAACTAGTGGAACTAAGTGAATAGACTCATAGGACCTTCCTCAGGAAAGTACGAGGAGGCTTCCACTTAGGAGTTGTATCCCATGTGGCTCAACAACATGTGATCAGTTTACATTCCTCCTCAGGAGAAATTAAACTCACAAGTTGGCTCCAACATCATTGGATACTTGAGAAATCCTAGACAAACTAATGGAACTAAGTGAATAGACCCATAGGACCTTCCTCAGGAAAGTACTAGGAGGCTTCCACTTAGGAGTTGTATCCCATGTGGCTCAACAACATGTGATCAGTTTACATTCCTCCTCAGGAGAAATTAAACTCACAAGTTGGCTCCAACATCATTGGATACTTGAGAAAGAGGTGAGAAGAAAGAATGAAAGTCATTCATAGTGCCTTCCTCAGGAAAGTACCATGAACTTCCTTCAAACTTCAGGATCTCAAACCTCACAGACAGGGAACAAGCCAAACTCTGGGTCTCTGAATCTTGATCTACAATCTTCTCTTCATGATGCTCTCCAACAAGGTCTTCAAGGCAACACAAGCCCCCCAACAAATTCCCCACAATGAACCCCAAAGATGAACAGATAACCACAGGGGAGACAAAATCAATAGGCAACTTCAGAAAATACCTAAAAATACTAAACCAATGGGGAAAAATCTAACAATTATTCACAAGGGTCCTCAACACCTACTCATAACACCTACATAGGCCTCTACCTAAAAATCAAGACAAAACTTAATCAAAGAAAGGAATTCATCACCTAAACACAATCTAAACCCTAATTAGGATACCCTACATCAACCCTAATTAAACTAATCAAAACTTAATTCTAAAATTCTAGAAAAAATCCTATGGGGAAATATGATTCATCATCTAATTGCACAAAAAAGAATGGATTAAAAACCCTAAGGGAAGGTCCTAAAACAATTCCTACAAAATCATGATACAAAATTAAACAATATAACAGCTATTTAAAAGGAAAATCTATTAAAAATACCAAACTAAAAAATAAAATCCCATTTTTATTTTTATAATTTTCTACACATTATCATCTAATCATAGAAAAAAGAAGAATTAAAAAATCATTTTTTATCAATTTTTAATGAATTAATCAAAACAGAAAAAATAAAAGAAGAAAATAAAAGAATTTAAATCCAAAAAGGGGGGGGGGGGGGTATGAAAAGCAACTCTTGCTAGTTCAAATAATTGGGCCAGATAAGAAGGGGGGTGCGAATAGCGTTACAGGCCCAGAACGCTGGCTTAATGAAACGCCGCGTTTCAATATTTGAATCTTTCCCTCCAACTCTCAGATTAACTCACGGCCGTTGGATCTAATTAATTGGTCAAACATTGGATCCAATCCTAGGGACCTCCTTCATCGTCCCAAACAAGAACTAGGGTTTTCAGAACCCTCCTCCCATGCACTCAAATCTTCGAGCTCCTCTATCTCTCTGCTCAGGCCATGGTTCGACACGATTCAAAAATGAAAATTGCTCTACTAAATGCCTAGAACACAGCCATGCGCTCACCTTTCCATAACTCGCCCTAGATAATTCTAACAGAAGGCATCAAGATCATGGTTCAAAATATTTCTCTGAGATCAACCCTAATTAAACTCAAAACTAAAGCTGCAATCTTGTTCCCTATGCCACCCTAATCACTATAATCCATATCATGCTGATTAAAGCCTAGCGCACAGTTCATTCTTGCACATCAAAGATTTATGCACCTGTCACAAACCATCATGGATCGTGCCCTAACTTTCAGTATTTGGTCATCTACCCTAATACAATCATTCTATACCTATAAAGCTAAAAGGAAGCCATTAAATTAAGAGGTACAAAGGGAAGAAAGAACCTGTCAAAGGGATGATGGTGAGGCTCGTGGGGATGCTTGCAGGCCTTGGAATTGGTTCAAGATGATCCTCCAATGGTGAGGAACTTTCTGTTTGCACTTGTGATGGTGGAGATGGCTTGTAGTGGGAGAAAACTCAAGTTGCTTCAACTTGAAGAAACCTCTTCAATGGCAATGTATCTCTCTCTTTCTCCTCTGACTTGACTCTCTATCACCAACTTTCACCAACCTCCAATCTCTCTGCATGGCACTCTTTAAATAGCAATTGATGGAAGCTTGTGGAATCATCTAGAAGGATCTAGAAAAGTCATGAACTTCTCCTTAAATGAGAATTTGAAAATATCATTTCCCTTGCCTTATCCCTTGTAATCTCATGCCAAATTGTCTTAATATGAGATATTGAATGTTAATGAATGAAAGCAGCCCTTACATTTCACTTATGTAGGGTTTTGCAAAGTTGCCTTCTTATGCAAGTAATAAATTTCCAAAGGAAGTCCATTTTTGGAGCCTCAAATGAAAAATCTATTTAAACCAAAGTTCTCAAAATGGTTTTTCCAATCAAAATGATATATTGGATGACCTATTTTGGATTTGTGGATCTTCCAAATCACTTTCCAAATTCAACTTTTCAAGTTTATAAGCCATTTTTAGTTCATTTTTGACCAATCATGTAATCTCATGCTATGAGCTTTTCCCACAATTTGTGACCTTCTTTCTAGACTTAAAATCACATTTTGAGCAAGTTTCATGTTTTGAGTTTTTCCATTTGAGGCTTGGAAATAGGAGTTTTAGGCATTGGATAAAATGACCTATAACTGACAAATGACCAAAATACCCCTGTCTTGTTCAAACCATAGGTTGAGTTCCACAAATCCAACCAAGGACTTCTACCACTCAAATTAAAGCTAAGAAGATGCTCTTCAACATTCATGTTGACCAAGAGATCATAGGAATCATCCTACTAGGGCAAAAGTTGTCTGCAAGTTGGGTGACTTTCAAGGACCCAGATTCACACACCTCTGCTGACCTGTAATTTGTCAAAACCATAACTTGAGCTCTGTAACTCCTATCAAGGACTTCCACCACTCAAATTAAAGCTAATAACAAGCTCTACAACATTCATGTTATGGGGAGGATGAGATATCAATCACATCTAGAGCTAAAACTGCCTGGAAAATAGGGATCAAATTAGGTTTTTTTTCACTGACAATCCCTGGAAATCCTGACTTGAAACTTCTCAAACTCTTCAATCATGATGAGTTGGTCTAGGAATCATCTTTATAACATCTCTATGCATAATTCCATGATCTCATGGCCCTTGGATTAGGTCTCAACCCTCTCCAAATCTTCAGTTGACTTAGGGTTGACCCAGTCAAAACCCTAATTCATCATTCATGGTTGAATCTTCTGAACTCTTGCATAATGACTTCTCTAGGCTTCATGAAAGCTATCAAGGCATCTCATAGGCTTTATCAAAGCTTCAAGTCCACTCTCCAAGTCTCAGAATCATCTGAGGGGCACCCACAACTATCAAGCTATGAAGCACACAACCCTGGTTTCAAACCACTTCTCTGGGGATCTCTTGAACTTTCTGATGAAGGTATCCATTTTCAAACACTCAATGAATAAATAATTGTTGGTCAAATTTTGGGGTGCAACAGCATCATTTGTGTTTGAGCCAATTTTATCCATTCTTTGGTGAATCTTAATCTTGAGCAAATCCTCTTGTTGTAAAATGAGAGGTGTACTTCGCTTGAGGACAAGCAAAAAGCTAGTTGAGGCGAGTTGCTAGATGCCAAATTTCACTTATTTGATCTATCATATATTGGCACCTTTCACTCATTTTTGTCATAAAAGTGTTGAAAACCACTCTTGTTTTGTTTAGTTTGCAATATATTGTGAAAATATCTTGGTACTTTTGATTTGTGTGCTATTGTGCAGGAATCAGGCACAAAAAAGTGGAAACGTAAGACACAAGAAATGGGCAAAGGAACCAAGAAAACAAGCAAACAAACAGCAAGCTCGCTAGGCGAAGATGCAGAGAGGAAAGGTAGCGAAGCACTCGCTAGGCGAAGGCGCAGCGAGTCTCCAGCAAACACTTCTAGTAGAAAAATGATGTCAGCTCGCTAGCAGCTCGCCTAGCGAGCATGTGGAGAACGTTCGCTAGCAGCTCGCCTAGCGAGCATGTAGCAAACGAGCCCAGAATTGAACAGATCTGAAAGTGCTAAAAGTTCGTGTTCGCTAGTTGTTCGCTTAGAGAACGTGACAGATCCTGAACGTGTATTTAAGTAATTTTCTTATATTTTTAGGTAATAACTCCATTTTTGGACATAACTTCATTTGGTAACATTTTGGAACATCATAACTTATCTCTCTTCATTTCTTTAGAGAGAGAAACACAAAACCCCAAGGGGGAGGAGGTAAGATCTTCGATCTCTTGTTGAGGTTTGGATTGTAATCTTTTGATACCTTATGTATTTCATCTAATATATGTTTGTGAACTTATTTTGGATTCTCTATTGATTGAATATCTTTAATTATGTATTTGTGGGTCTTGACAAAACCTTTTCACATCTTTGATCTCAGATCTTCTTCTATCAATGAACAAACTTTTGACATGGATTTGAAGTTGATATTCATTTTATCCTCTATGGTGTTGTGTTGATTAAGTAGCATGGGTAGCATGGGTAGGATCAACATGATATTGTGTGGGTATGTGATAATAGTGATGAAGAATGATGTTAACAACCATTTGGCAGATTAGATGAATACATGTAAAAAGGGTTAAGTGTGTGTACGTATTCTGATCATTGTATTTTATGCAAAATAATTGTTTATCTGATATGGGTTTCATTCTTGTTTACCTGTTAATCTTTGATTTGAATCGTGATAGAGATATACTTTTCGGATCTGGATCTAGGATGATTGCCGGTTAGGTCCTAAACGCTAGAGATAGATTTAGGCTTAGCATTTGCGTGAGTATCAGATCTTAATGCTTTGTGTTATGTTTTTGTTGGGTGAGAGATCACCAATGAGACAACATGGTTTTTCTCTCGACGCCGCGTTAGAGATATGCTTTGCCGTGAGTGATACGTGATGATATTAGACGAATGATTGCGTTGTGTTTAATTTGATCAGAAGAATGCATATGTTATCAATTGATGAAATCCAATCCCAACAAGGCTCCGTTTATATTTCAGTCTTTATTTTATATTTTCTGTTTTTATCTATGGTTCTTTGGACCTTTTAACCTAAAACTTTTGAACAATAAGCTTAGAAATGTGGAGACCGTTGAACGGCGTTCATATCACACTGATCCCTGTGGAGACGACAAAACTGGGTTACTTAATATTTTTTGCTTGCTGCTTTACCGCTCCAAAAAAATGGCGTTGTTGCTGGGGATTGGTATTGAGATTTTGAAGTGCATGGCAACGGTTCTATGTTTTTAAGCTTTGTATATTTTGTATATATTTGTTTCTTTTTATGTATTTTTTTCTAGTGTGTTCAGGAATGACGAAAACTCCTTCTAGAGTGGTTGCTATCGGTATAAAAGCATTCAATGAAGCTTCGACTGGGTTTGGATGGCAATGATAGTATGAAACAAGTGAATGTTGTCAAGGTACATGGTTTCCTTTGTTTAGAATTTTAGAATTCATAAGAACTTAAGTCTTTGTGCAAATGAAGTTTGTTCTTTTGGCAACTTGTTTGAATTATTGTTTCACTTAGGACCAAAAACCACAATTTGTGAGAAAGCTTCCATTGTTTACTAAATGCTGGATTTCTGATAAACTTTGTTGATTCGTATGATTCATGCTTTATCTTGTTATCATTGTAAATTTGTGGAAGCATTAGAAATGATCAAGGCACTTGTTTGTATTGAGCACAACTATGTCCAAATGCAACTTACCCGTGAGTAGAGAGAATTCATTAACCCCTTTGAGTCTAAACATGTGAATCTCATTCTTAATTTTGTGAGATTCTAAAATTTTTCTTGAACCCTTGAATTTGTTTTAATTTTATTCCTTGCCATAAAAAGCTAAGAGCATTCACTTGAGGGTTGAGCAAAACTTAAGTTGGGGCGAATGAAAAAGGAAGATAGTAGGTTGCTACAACTTTTGAAAAATTCAAGCAAGCACCAAAAAAATTGTGTGAATATGAAAAAAGAAAATAAAAAAAAAGAGAAGAAAAGAAAAAGAATGCTTGCTTGGAAAAGAAAAATAGTGAAAGAATAAGTTGTGAAATAAGGTTTGTGAAGGTTTGCAACTAAGAAACAAATGTAATGAAGTTGAGGTGCGTAAATAACGTGTTTGGTGAATGTCTCTTTTGCATCGGCAATTTCGTTTCAATGGCCTTAGAAATGTCCCTTGTTTGTAAACCCGACCAAGCTACAACCTTAAAAACCTTAGTGATCTTCTTGCTTCCATATTTTCGCTTTTGACTGTTAGATTTTGTATGAATTGAATTGATATTGGCATTGTTTGTTAGTTGAGTGAAATTGTCCCGGCGGTTGCAAACGCGTAATTTCTTCAATCCTTATTCGAAAAGAAGTGATAGAGTGATTCATTCATGAAAAACATAGTTGTTGATTGATGCATGGATTTATATTTTTTTTAAGAATTTAGCTCTTGTGCATTGTTTGATTCTAAACATTTGAAACCATGGTTTGTTTGCATCATTTGTGTTTGAGCCAATTTTATCCATTCTTTGGTGAATCTTAATCTTGAGCAAATCCTCTTGTTGTAAAATGAGAGGTGTACTTTGCTTGAGGACAAGCAAAAAGCTAGTTGAGGCGAGTTGCTAGATGCCAAATTTCACTTATTTGATCTATCATATATTGGCACCTTTCACTCATTTTTGTCATAAAAGTGTTGAAAACCACTCTTGTTTTGTTTAGTTTGCAATATATTGTGAAAATATCTTGGTACTTTTGATTTGTGTGCTATTGTGCAGGAATCAGGCACAAAAAAGTGGAAACGTAAGACACAAGAAATGGGCAAAGGAACCAAGAAAACAAGCAAATAAACAGCAAGCTCGCTAGGCGAAGATGCAGCGAGGAAAGGTAGCGAAGCACTCGCTAGGCGAAGGCGCAGCGAGTCTCCAGCAAACACTTCTAGTAGAAAAATGATTTCAGCTCGCTAGCAGCTCGCCTAGCGAGCATGTGGAGAACGTTCGCTAGCAGCTCGCCTAGCGAGCATGTAGAAAACGAGCCCAAAATTGAACAGATCTGAAAGTGCTAAAAGTTCGTGTTCGCTAGTTGTTCGGCTAGAGAACGTGACAGATCCTGAACGTGTATTTAAGTAATTTTCTTATATTTTTAGGTAATAACTCCATTTTTTGGACATAACTTTATTTGGTAACATTTTGGAACATCATAACTTATCTCTCTTCATTTCTTTAGAGAGAGAAACACAAAACCCCAAGGGGGAGGAGGTAAGATCTTCGATCTCTTGTTGAGGTTTGGATTGTAATCTTTTGATACCTTATGTATTTCATCTAATATATGTTTGTGAACTTATTTTGGATTCTCTATTGATTGAATATCTTTAATTATGTATTTGTGGGTCTTGACAAAACCTTTTCACATCTTTGATCTCAGATCTTCTTCTATCAATGAACAAACTTTTGACATGGATTTGAAGTTGATATTCATTTTATCCTCTATGGTGTTGTGTTGATTAAGTAGCATGGGTAGCATGGGTAGGATCAACATGATATTGTGTGGGTATGTGATAATAGTGATGAAGAATGATGTTAACAACCATTTGGCAGATTAGATGAATACATGTAAAAAGGGTTAAGTGTGTGTACGTATTCTGATCATTGTATTTTATGCAAAATAATTGTTTATCTGATATGGGTTTCATTCTTGTTTACCTGTTAATCTTTGATTTGAATCGTGATAGAGATATACTTTTCGGATCTGGATCTAGGATGATTGCCGGTTAGGTCCTAAACGCTAGAGATAGATTTAGGCTTAGCATTTGCGTGAGTATCAGATCTTAATGCTTTGTGTTATGTTTTTGTTGGGTGAGAGATCACCAATGAGACAACATGGTTTTTCTCTCGACGCCGCGTTAGAGATATGCTTTGCCGTGAGTGATACGTGATGATATTAGACGAATGATTGCGTTGTGTTTAATTTGATCAGAAGAATGCATATGTTATCAATTGATGAAATCCAATCCCAACAAGGCTCCGTTTATATTCCAGTCTTTATTTTATATTTTCTGTTTTTATCTATGGTTCTTTGGACCTTTTAACCTAAAACTTTTGAACAATAAGCTTAGAAATGTGGAGGCCGTTGAACGGCGTTCATATCACACTGATCCCTGTGGAGACGACAAAACTGGGTTACTTAATATTTTTTGCTTGCTGCTTTACCGCTCCAAAAAAATGGCGCTGTTGCTGGGGATTGGTGTTGAGATTTTGAAGTGCATGGCAACGGTTCTATGTTTTTAAGCTTTGTATATTTTGTATATATTTGTTTCTTTTTATGTATTTTTTTCTAGTGTGTTTAGGAATGACGAAAACTCCTTCTAGAGTGGTTGCTATCGGTATAAAAGCATTCAATGAAGCTTCGACCGGGTTTGGATGGCAATGATAGTATGAAACAAGTGAATGTTGTCAAGGTACATGGTTTCCTTTGGTTAGAATTTTAGAATTCCTAAAAACTTAAGTCTTTGTGCAAATGAAATTTGTTCTTTTGGCAACTTGTTTGAATTATTGTTTCACTTAGAACCAAAAACCACAATTTGTGAGAAAGCTTCCATTGTTTACTAAATGCTGGATTTCTGATAAACTTTGTTGATTCGTATGATTCATGCTTTATCTTGTTATCATTGTAAATTTGTGGAAGCATTAGAAATGATCAAGGCACTTGTTTGTATTGAGCACAACTATGTCCAAATGCAACTTACCCGTGAGTAGAGAGAATTCATTAACCCCTTTGAGTCTAAACATGTGAATCTCATTCTTAATTTTGTGAGATTCTAAAATTTTTCTTGAACCCTTGAATTTGTTTTAATTTTATTCCTTGCCATAAAAAGCTAAGAGCATTCACTTGAGGGTTGAGCAAAACTTAAGTTTGGGCGAATGAAAAAGGAAGATAGTAGGTTGCTACAACTTTTGAAAAATTCAAGCAAGCACCAAAAAAATTGTGTGAATATGAAAAAAGAAAATAAAAAAAAAAAGAGAAGAAAAGAAAAAGAATGCTTGCTTGGAAAAGAAAAATAGTGAAAGAATAAGTTGTGAAATAAGGTTTGTGAAGGTTTGCAACTAAGAAACAAATGTAATGAAGTTGAGGTGTGTAAATAACGTGTTTGGTGAATGTCTCTTTTGCATCGGCAATTTCGTTTCAATGGCCTTAGAAATGTCCCTTGTTTGTAAACCCGACCAAGCTACAACCTTAAATACCTTAGTGATCTTCTTGCTTCCATATTTTCGCTTTTGACTGTTAGATTTTGTATGAATTGAATTGATATTGGCATTGTTTGTTAGTTGAGTGAAATTGTCCCGGCGGTTGCAAACGCGTAATTTCTTCAATCCTTATTCGAAAAGAAGTGATAGAGTGATTCATTCATGAAAAACATAGTTGTTGATTGATGCATGGATTTATATTTTTTTTAAGAATTTAGCTCTTGTGCATTGTTTGATTCTAAACATTTGAAACCATGGTTTGTTTGCATCATTTGTGTTTGAGCCAATTTTATCCATTCTTTGGTGAATCTTAATCTTGAGCAAATCCTCTTGTTGTAAAATGAGAGGTGTACTTTGCTTGAGGACAAGCAAAAAGCTAGTTGAGGCGAGTTGTTAGATGCCAATTTCACTTATTTGATCTATCATATATTGGCACCTTTCACTCATTTTTGTCATAAAAGTGTTGAAAACCACTCTTGTTTTGTTTAGTTTGCAATATATTGTGAAAATATCTTGGTACTTTTGATTTGTGTGCTATTGTGCAGGAATCAGGCACAAAAAAGTGGAAACGTAAGACACAAGAAATGGGCAAAGGAACCAAGAAAACAAGCAAATAAACAGCAAGCTCGCTAGGCGAAGATGCAGCGAGGAAAGGTAGCGAAGCACTCGCTAGGCGAAGGCGCAGCGAGTCTCCAGCAAACACTTCTAGTAGAAAAATGATGTCAGCTCGCTAGCAGCTCGCCTAGCGAGCATGTGGAGAACGTTCGCTAGCAGCTCGCCTAGCGAGCATGTAGAAAACGAGCCCAGAATTGAACAGATCTGAAAGTTCTAAAAGTTCGTGTTCGCTAGTTGTTCGGCTAGAGAACGTGACAGATCCTGAACGTGTATTTAAGTAATTTTCTTATATTTTTAGGTAATAACTCCATTTTTTGGGCATAACTTTATTTGGTAACATTTTGGAACATCATAACTTATCTCTCTTCATTTCTTTAGAGAGAGAAACACAAAACCCCAAGGGGGAGGAGGTAAGATCTTCGATCTCTTGTTGAGGTTTGGATTGTAATCTTTTGATACCTTATGTATTTCATCTAATATATGTTTGTGAACTTATTTTGGATTCTCTATTGATTGAATATCTTTAATTATGTATTTGTGGGTCTTGACAAAACCTTTTCACATCTTTGATCTCAGATCTTCTTCTATCAATGAACAAACTTTTGACATGGATTTGAAGTTGATATTCATTTTATCCTCTATGGTGTTGTGTTGATTAAGTAGCATGGGTAGCATGGGTAGGATCAACATGATATTGTGTGGGTATGTGATAATAGTGATGAAGAATGATGTTAACAACCATTTGGCAGATTAGATGAATACATGTAAAAAGGGTTAAGTGTGTGTACGTATTCTGATCATTGTATTTTATGCAAAATAATTGTTTATCTGATATGGGTTTCATTCTTGTTTACCTGTTAATCTTTGATTTGAATCGTGATAGAGATATACTTTTCGGATCTGGATCTAGGATGATTGCCGGTTAGGTCCTAAACGCTAGAGATAGATTTAGGCTTAGCATTTGCGTGAGTATCAGATCTTAATGCTTTGTGTTATGTTTTTGTTGGGTGAGAGATCACCAATGAGACAACATGGTTTTTCTCTCGACGCCGCGTTAGAGATATGCTTTGCCGTGAGTGATACGTGATGATATTAGACGAATGATTGCGTTGTGTTTAATTTGATCAGAAGAATGCATATGTTATCAAATGATGAAATCCAATCCCAACAAGGCTCCGTTTATATTTCAGTCTTTATTTTATATTTTCTGTTTTTATCTATGGTTCTTTGGACCTTTTAACCTAAAACTTTTGAACAATAAGCTTAGAAATGTGGAGGCCGTTGAACGGCGTTCATATCACACTGATCCCTGTGGAGACGACAAAACTGGGTTACTTTATATTTTTTGCTTGCTGCTTTACCGCTCCAAAAAAATGGCGTTGTTGCTGGGGATTGGTGTTGAGATTTTGAAGTGCATGGCAACGGTTCTATGTTTTTAAGCTTTGTATATTTTGTATATATTTGTTTCTTTTTATGTATTTTTTTCTAGTGCGTTCAGGAATGACGAAAACTCCTTCTAGAGTGGTTGCTATCGGTATAAAAGCATTCAATGAAGCTTCGACCGGGTTTGGATGGCAATGATAGTATGAAACAAGTGAATGTTGTCAAGGTACATGGTTTCCTTTGTTTAGAATTTTAGAATTCATAAGAACTTAAGTCTTTGTGCAAATGAAATTTGTTCTTTTGGCAACTTGTTTGAATTATTGTTTCACTTAGGACCAAAAACCACAATTTGTGAGAAAGCTTCCATTGTTTACTAAATGCTGGATTTCTGATAAACTTTGTTGATTCGTATGATTCATGCTTTATCTTGTTATCATTGTAAATTTGTGGAAGCATTAGAAATGATCAAGGCACTTGTTTGTATTGAGCACAACTATGTCCAAATGCAACTTACCCGTGAGTAGAGAGAATTCATTAACCCCTTTGAGTCTAAACATGTGAATCTCATTCTTAATTTTGTGAGATTCTAAAATTTTTCTTGAACCCTTGAATTTGTTTTAATTGTATTCCTTGCCATAAAAAGCTAAGAGCATTCACTTGAGGGTTGAGCAAAACTTAAGTTGGGGCGAATGAAAAAGGAAGATAGTAGGTTGCTACAACTTTTGAAAAATTCAAGCAAGCACCAAAAAAATTGTGTGAATATGAAAAAAGAAAATAAAAAAAAAAGAGAAGAAAAGAAAAAGAATGCTTGCTTGGAAAAGAAAAATAGTGAAAGAATAAGTTGTGAAATAAGGTTTGTGAAGGTTTGCAACTAAGAAACAAATGTAATGAAGTTGAGGTGTGTAAATAAGGTGTTTGGTGAATGTCTCTTTTGCATCGGCAATTTCGTTTCAATGGCCTTAGAAATGTCCCTTGTTTGTAAACCCGACCAAGCTACAACCTTAAAAACCTTAGTTATCTTCTTGCTTCCATATTTTCGCTTTTGATTGTTAGATTTTGTATGAATTGAATTGATATTGGCATTGTTTGTTAGTGGAGTGAAATTGTCCCGGCGGTTGCAAACGCGTAATTTCTTCAATCCTTATTCGAAGAGAAGTGATAGAGTGATTCATTCATGAAATACATAGTTGTTGATTGATTCATGGATTTATATTTTTTTTAAGAAATTAGCTCTTGTGCATTGTTTGATTCTAAACATTTGAAACCATGGTTTGTTTGCATCATTTGTGTTTGAGCCAATTTTATCCATTCTTTGGTGAATCTTAATCTTGAGCAAATCCTCTTGTTGTGAAATGAGAGGTGTACTTTGCTTGAGGACAAGTAAAAAGCTAGTTGAGGCGAGTTGTTAGATGCCAAATTTCACTTATTTGATCTATCATATATTGGCACCTTTCACTCATTTTTGTCATAAAAGTGTTGAAAACCACTCTTGTTTTGTTTAGTTTGCAATATATTGTGAAAATATCTTGGTACTTTTGATTTGTGTGCTATTGTGCAGGAATCAGGCACAAAAAAGTGGAAACGTAAGACACAAGAAATGGGCAAAGGAACCAAGAAAACAAGCAAACAAACAGCAAGCTCGCTAGGCGAAGATGCAGCGAGGAAAGGTAGCGAAGCACTCGCTAGGCGAAGGCGCAGTGAGTCTCCAGCAAACACTTCTAGTAGAAAAATGATGTCAGCTCGCTAGCAGCTCGCCAAGCGAGCATGTGGAGAACGTTCGCTAGCAGCTCGCCTAGCGAGCATGTAGCAAACGAGCCCAGAATTGAACAGATCTGAAAGTGCTAAAAGTTCGCGTTCGCTAGCTGTTCGCCTAGAGAACGTGACAGATCCTGAACGTGTATTTAAGTAATTTTCTTATATTTTTAGTTAATAACTCCATTTTTTGGACATAACTTCATTTGGTAACATTTTGGAACATCATAACTTATCTATCTTCATTTCTTTAGAGAGAGCAACAGAAAACCCCAAGGGGGAGGAGGTAAGATCTTCGATCTCTTGTTGAGGTTTGGATTATAATCTTTTTTAATACCTTATGTATTTCATCTAATATATGTTTGTGAACTTATTTTGGATTCTCTATTGATTGAATATCTTTAATTATGTATTTGTGGGTCTTGACAAAACCTTTTCACATCTTTGATCTCAGATCTTCTTCTATCAATGAACAAACTTTTGACATGGATTTGAAGTTGATATTCATTTTATCCTCTATGGTGTTGTGTTGATTAAGTAGCATGGGTAGGATCAACATGATATTGTGTGGGTATGTGATAATAGTGATGAAGAATGATGTTAACAACAATTTGGCGGATTAGATGAATACATGTAAAAAGGGTTAAGTGTGTGTACGTATTCTGATCATTGTATTTTATGCAAAATAAATGTTTATCTGATATGGGCTTCATTCTTGTTTACCTGTTAATCTTTGATTTGAATCGTGATAGAGATATACTTTTCGGATCTGGATCTAGGATGATTGTCGGTTAGGTCCTAAACGCTAGAGATAGATTTAGGCTTAGCATTTGGGCGAGTATCAGATCTTAATGCTTTGTGTTGTGTTTTTGTTGCTTGAGAGATCACCAATGAGACAACATGGTTTTTCTCTCGACGCCGCGTTAGAGATAAGCTTTGCCGTGAGTGATACGTGATGATATTAGACGAATGATTGCGTTGTGTTTAATTTGATCAGAATAATGCATATGTTATCAATTGATGAAATCCAATCCCAACAAGGCTCAATTTATATTTTAGTCTTTATTTTATATTTTCTGTTTTTATCTATGGTTCTTTGAACCTTTTAACCTAAAACGTTTGAACAATAAGCTTAGAAATGTGGAGGCCGTTGAACGGCATTCATATCGCACTGATCCCTGTCGAGACGACAAAACCGGGTTACTTAATATTGTTTGCTTGCTGCTTTACCGCTCCTACAAAATGGCGCTGTTGCCGGGGATTGGTGTTGAGATTTTGAAGTTCATGGCAACAGTTCTATGTTTTTCAGCTCTGTATATTTTGTATATATTTTTTTCTTTTTATGTTTTTTTTCTAGTGTGTTCAGGAATGACGAAAACTCCTTCTAGAGTGGTTGCTATCCGTATAAAAGCATTCAATGAAACTTCGACCGGGTTTGGATGGCAATGATAGTATGAAACAAGTGAATGTTGTCAAGGTACATGGTTTCCTTTGTTTAGAATTTTAGAATGCTTAAGAACTTAAGTCTTTGTGCAAACGAAATTTATTCTTTTGGCAACTTGTTTGAATGATTGTTTCACTTAGGACCAAAAACCACAATTTGCGAGAAAGCTTCCATTGTTTACTAAATGCTGGATTTCTGATAAAATTTGTTGATTCGTATGATTCATGCTTTATCTTGTTATCATTGTAAATTTGTGGAAGCATTAGAAATGATCAAGGCACTTGTTTGTATTGAGCACAACTATGTCCAAATGCAACTTACTAGTGAGTAGAGAGAATTCGTTAACCCCTTTGAGTCTAAACATGTGAATCTCATTTTTAATTTTGTGAGATTCTAAAATTTTTCTTGAACCCTTGAATTTGTTTTAATTGTATTCCTTGCCATAAAAAGATAAGAGCATTCACTTGAGGGTTGAGTAAAACTTAAGTTGGGGCGAATGCAAAAGGAGGAAATAGGTTGCTACAACTTTTGAAAAATTCAAGCAAGCACCAAAAAAATTGTGTGAATATGAAAAAAGAAAATTAAAAAAAAAAAAAGAGAAGAAAAGAAAAAGAATGCTTGCTTGGAAAAGAAAAATAATGAAAGAATAAGTTGTGAAATAAGGTTTGTGAAGGTTTGCAACTAAGAAACAAATGAAATGAAGTTGAGGTGTGTAAATAACGTGTTCGGTGAATGTCTCTTTTGCATCGGCAATTTCGTTTCAATGACCTTAGAAATGTCCCTTGTTTGTAAACCCGACCAAGCTACAACCTTAAAGACCTTAGTGATCTTCTTGCTTCCATATTTTCGCTTTTGATTGTTAGATTTTGTATGAATTGAATTGATATTGGCATTGTTTGTTAGTTGAGTGAAATTGTCCCGGCGGTTGCAAACGCGTAATTTCTTCAATCCTTATTCGAAGAGAAGTGATAGAGTGATTCATTCATGAAAAACATAGTTGTTGATTGATGCATGGATTTATATTTGTTTTAAGAATTTAGCTTTTGTGCATTGTTTGATTCTAAACATTTGAAACCATGGTTTGTTTGCATCATTTGTGTTTGAGCCAATTTTATCCATTCTTTGGTGAATCTTAATCTTGAGCAAATCCTCTTGTTGTGAAATGAGAGGTGTACTTTGCTTGAGGACAAGTAAAAAGCTAGTTGAGGCGAGTTGTTAGATGCCAAATTTCACTTATTTGATCTATCATATATTGGCACCTTTCACTCATTTTTGTCATAAAAGTGTTGAAAACCACTCTTGTTTTGTTTAGTTTGCAATATATTGTGAAAATATCTTGGTACTTTTGATTTATGTGCTATTGTGCAGGAATCAGGCACAAAAAAGTGGAAACGTAAGACACAAGAAATGGGCAAAGGAACCAAGAAAACAAGCAAACAAACAGCAAGCTCGCTAGGCGAAGATGCAGCGAGGAAAGGTAGCGAAGCACTCGCTAGGCGAAGGCGCAGTGAGTCTCCAGCAAACACTTCTAGTAGAAAAATGATGTCAGCTCGCTAGCAGCTCGCCAAGCGAGCATGTGGAGAACGTTCGCTAGCAGCTCGCCTAGCGAGCATGTAGCAAACGAGCCCAGAATTGAACAGATCTGAAAGTGCTAAAAGTTCGCGTTCGCTAGCTGTTCGCCTAGACAACGTGACAGATCCTGAACGTGTATTTAAGTAATTTTCTTATATTTTTAGTTAATAACTCCATTTTTTGGACATAACTTCATTTGGTAACATTTTGGAACATCATAACTTATCTATCTTCATTTCTTTAGAGAGAGCAACAGAAAACCCCAAGGGGGAGGAGGTAAGATCTTCGATCTCTTGTTGAGGTTTGGATTATAATCTTTTTTAATACCTTATGTATTTCATCTAATATATGTTTGTGAACTTATTTTGGATTCTCTATTGATTGAATATCTTTAATTATGTATTTGTGGGTCTTGACAAAACCTTTTCACATCTTTGATCTCAGATCTTCTTCTATCAATGAACAAACTTTTGACATGGATTTGAAGTTGATATTCATTTTATCCTCTATGGTGTTGTGTTGATTAAGTAGCATGGGTAGGATCAACATGATATTGTGTGGGTATGTGATAATAGTGATGAAGAATGATGTTAACAACAATTTGGCGGATTAGATGAATACATGTAAAAAGGGTTAAGTGTGTGTACGTATTCTGATCATTGTATTTTATGCAAAATAAATGTTTATCTGATATGGGCTTCATTCTTGTTTACCTGTTAATCTTTGATTTGAATCGTGATAGAGATATACTTTTCGGATCTGGATCTAGGATGATTGTCGGTTAGGTCCTAAACGCTAGAGATAGATTTAGGCTTAGCATTTGCGCGAGTATCAGATCTTAATGCTTTGTGTTGTGTTTTTGTTGCTTGAGAGATCACCAATGAGACAACATGGTTTTTCTCTCGACGCCGCGTTAGAGATAAGCTTTGCCGTGAGTGATACGTGATGATATTAGACGAATGATTGCGTTGTGTTTAATTTGATCAGAATAATGCATATGTTATCAATTGATGAAATCCAATCCCAACAAGGCTCAATTTATATTTTAGTCTTTATTTTATATTTTCTGTTTTTATCTATGGTTCTTTGAACCTTTTAACCTAAAACGTTTGAACAATAAGCTTAGAAATGTGGAGGCCGTTGAACGGCATTCATATCGCACTGATCCCTGTCGAGACGACAAAACCGGGTTACTTAATATTGTTTGCTTGCTGCTTTACCGCTCCTACAAAATGGCGCTGTTGCCGGGGATTGGTGTTGAGATTTTGAAGTTCATGGCAACAGTTCTATGTTTTTCAGCTCTGTATATTTTGTATATATTTTTTTCTTTTTATGTTTTTTTTCTAGTGTGTTCAGGAATGACGAAAACTCCTTCTAGAGTGGTTGCTATCCGTATAAAAGCATTCAATGAAACTTCGACCGGGTTTGGATGGCAATGATAGTATGAAACAAGTGAATGTTGTCAAGGTACATGGTTTCCTTTGTTTAGAATTTTAGAATGCTTAAGAACTTAAGTCTTTGTGCAAACGAAATTTATTCTTTTGGCAACTTGTTTGAATGATTGTTTCACTTAGGACCAAAAACCACAATTTGCGAGAAAGCTTCCATTGTTTACTAAATGCTGGATTTCTGATAAACTTTGTTGATTCGTATGATTCATGCTTTATCTTGTTATCATTGTAAATTTGTGGAAGCATTAGAAATGATCAAGGCACTTGTTTGTATTGAGCACAACTATGTCCAAATGCAACTTACCAGTGAGTAGAGAGAATTCGTTAACCCCTTTGAGTCTAAACATGTGAATCTCATTTTTAATTTTGTGAGATTCTAAAATTTTTCTTGAACCCTTGAATTTGTTTTAATTGTATTCCTTGCCATAAAAAGATAAGAGCATTCACTTGAGGGTTGAGTAAAACTTAAGTTGGGGCGAATGCAAAAGGAGGAAATAGGTTGCTACAACTTTTGAAAAATTCAAGCAAGCACCAAAAAAATTGTGTGAATATGAAAAAAGAAAATTAAAAAAAAAAAAAGAGAAGAAAAGAAAAAGAATGCTTGCTTGGAAAAGAAAAATAATGAAAGAATAAGTTGTGAAATAAGGTTTGTGAAGGTTTGCAACTAAGAAACAAATGAAATGAAGTTGAGGTGTGTAAATAACGTGTTCGGTGAATGTCTCTTTTGCATCGGCAATTTCGTTTCAATGACCTTAGAAATGTCCCTTGTTTGTAAACCCGACCAAGCTACAACCTTAAAGACCTTAGTGATCTTCTTGCTTCCATATTTTCGCTTTTGATTGTTAGATTTTGTATGAATTGAATTGATATTGGCATTGTTTGTTAGTTGAGTGAAATTGTCCCGGCGGTTGCAAACGCGTAATTTCTTCAATCCTTATTCGAAGAGAAGTGATAGAGTGATTCATTCATGAAAAACATAGTTGTTGATTGATGCATGGATTTATATTTGTTTTAAGAATTTAGCTTTTGTGCATTGTTTGATTCTAAACATTTGAAACCATGGTTTGTTTGCATCATTTGTGTTTGAGCCAATTTAATCCATTCTTTGGTGAATCTTAATCTTGAGCAAATCCTCTTGTTGCGAAATGAGAGGCGTACTTTGCTTGAGGACAAGCAAAAAGCTAGTTGAGGCGAGTTGTCAGATGCCAAATTTCACTTATTTGATCTATCATATATTGGCACCTTTCACTCATTTTTGTCATAAAAGTGTTGAAAACCACTCTTGTTTTGTTTAGTTTGCAATATATTGTGAAAATATCTTGGTACCTTTGATTTGTGTACTATTGTGCAGGAATCAGGCACAAAAAAATGGAAACGTAAGACACAAGAAATGGGCAAAAGAACCAAGAAAACAAGCAAACAAACAGCAAGCTCGCTAGGCGAAGATGCACCGAGGAAAGGTAGCGAGGCACTCGCTAGGTGAAGGCGCAGCGAGTCTCCAGCAAACACTTCCAGTAGAAAAATGCTGTCAGCTCGCTAGTAGCTCGCCTAGCGAGCAGGTAGCGAACGAGCCTAGAATTGAACAGATCTGAAAGTGCCAAAAGTTCGTGTTCGCTAGATGTTCGCCTAGAGAACGTGACAGATCCTGAACGTGCATTTAAGTGATTTTCTTGTATTTTTAGGTAATAACTCCATTTTTGGGATATAACTTCATTTGGTAACATTTTGGAACATCATAACTTATCTCTCTTCATTTCTTTAGAGAGAGCAACACAAAACCCCAAGGGGGAGGAGCTAAGATCTTCGATCTCTTGTTGGGGTTTGGATTGTAATATTTTAATACCTTATGTATTTCATCTAATATATGTTTGTGAACTTATTTTGGATTCTCTATTGATTGAATATCTTTGATTATGTATTTGTGGGTCTTGATAAAACTTTTTCACATCTTTGATCTCAAATCTTCTTCTATCAATGAACAAACTTTTGACATGGTTTTGAAGTTGATATTCATTTTATCCTCTATGGTGTTGTGTTGATTAAGTAGCATGGGTAGCATGGGTAGGATCAACATGATATTGTGTTGGTATGTGATAATAGTGATGAAGAATGATGTTCACAACCATTTGGCGGATTAGATGAATACATGTAAAAAGGGTTAAGCGTGTATGCATATTCTGATCATTGTATTTTATGCAAAACAATTGTTTATCTGATATGGGTTTCATTCTTGTTTACCTGTTAATCTTTGATTTGAATCGTGATAGAGATATACTTTTCGGATCTGGATCTAGGATGATTCCCGGTTAGGTCCTAAACGCTAGAGATAGATTTAGGCTTAGCATTTGCGTGAGTATCAGATCTTAATGCTTTGTGTTGTGTTTTTGTTGAGTGAGAGATCACCAATGAGACAACATGGTTTTTCTCTCGACGCCGCGTTAGAGATAAGCTTTGTCGTGAATGATATGTGATGATATTAGACGAATGATTGCGTTGTGTTTAATTTGATCAAATCCAATCCCAACAAGGCTCTGTTTATATATCAGTCTTTATTTTATATTTTCTGTTTTTATCTATGGTTCTTTGAACCTTTTAACCTAAAACTTTTGAACAATAAGTTTAGAAATGTGGAGGGCGTTGAACGGCGTTCATATCGCACTGATCCCTGTGGAGACGACAAAACTGGGTTACTTAATATTTTTTGCTTGCTGCTTTACCGCTCCAACAAAATGGCGCCGTTGCCGGGGATTGGTGTTGAGATTTTGAAGTGCATGGCAACGGTTCTATGTTTTTAAGCTTTGTATATTTTGTATATATTTGTTTCTTTTTATGTTTTTTTCTAGTGTGTTCAGGAATGACGAAAACTCCTTCTAGAGTGGTTGCTATCGGTATAAAAGCATTCAATGAAGCTTCGACCGGGTTTGGATGGAAATGATAGTATGAAACAAGTGAATGTTGTCAAGTACATGGTTTTCTTTGTTTAGAATTTTAGAATGCTTAAGAACTTAAGTCTTTGTGCAAATGAAATTTGTTCTTTTGGAAACTTTTTTGAATGATTGTTTCACTTAGGACCAAAAACCACAATTTGTGAGACAGCTTCCATTGTTTACTAAATGTTGGATTTATGATAAACTTTGTTGATTCGTATGATTCATGCTTTATCTTTTTATCATTGTAAATTTGTGGAAGCATTAGAAATGATCAAGGCACTTGTTTGTATTGAGCACAACTATGTCCAAATGCAACTTACCCGTGAGTAGAGAGAATTCGTTAACCCCTTTGAGTCTAAACATGTGAATCTCATTCTTAATTTTGTGAGATTCTAAAATTTTTCTTGAACCCATGAATTTTTTTTAATTGTATTCCTTGCCATAAAAGCTAAGAACATTCACTTGAGGGTTGAGTAAAACATAAGTTGGGGCGAATGAAAAAGGAAGATAGTAGGTTGCTACAACTTTTGAAAAATTCAAGCAAGCACCAAAATAATTGTGTGAATATGAAAAAAGAAAATTAAAAAAAATAAAAGAAGAAAAGAAAAAGAATGCTTGCTTGGAAAATAAAAATATTGAAATAATAAGTTGTGAAATAAGGTTTGTGAAGGTTTGCAACTAAGAAAAAAATGAAATGAAGTTGAGGTGTGTAAATAACGTGTTCGGTGAATGTCTCTTTTGCATCGGCAATTTCGTTTCAATGGCCTTAGAAATGTCCCTTGTTTGTAAACCCGACCAAGCTACAACCTTAAAGACCTTAGTGATCTTCTTGCTTCCATATTTTCGCTTTTGATTGTTAGATTTTGTATGAATTGAATTGATATTGGCATTGTTTGTTAGTTGAGTGAAATTGTCCCGGCGGTTGCAAACGCGTAATTTCTTCAATCCTTATTCGAAGAGAAGTGATAGAGTGATTCATTCATGAAAAACATAGTTGTTGATTGATGCATGGATTTATATTTGTTTTTAAGAATTTAGCTCTTGTGCATTGTTTGATTCTAAACATTTGAAACCATGGTTTGTTTGCATCATTTGTGTTTGAGCCAATTTTATCCATTCTTTGGTGAATCTTAATCTTGAGCAAATCCTCTTGTTGTGAAATGAGAGGTGTACTTTGCTTGAGGACAAGCAAAAAGCTAGTTGAGGCGAGTTGTTAGATGCCAAATTTCACTTATTTGATCTATCATATATTGGCACCTTTCACTCATTTTTGTCATAAAAGTGTTGAAAACCACTCTTGTTTTGTTTAGTTTGCAATCTATTGTAAAAATATCTTGGTACTTTTGATTTGTGTGCTATTGTGCTGGAATCAGGCACAAAAAAGTGGAAACGTAAGACACAAGAAATTGGCAAAGGAACCAAGAAAACAAGCAAACAAACAGCAAGCTCGCTAGGCGAAGATGCAGCCAGGAAAGGTAGCGAAGCACTCGCTAGGCGAAGGCGCAGCGAGTCTCCAGCAAACACTTCTAGTAGAAAAATGATGTCAGCTCGCTAGCAGCTCGCCTAGCGAGCATGTGGAGAACGTTCGCTAGCAGCTCGCCTAGCGAGCATGTAGCGAACAAGCCCAGAATTGAACAGATCTGAAAGTGCTAAAAGTTCGTGTTCGCTAGTTGTTCGCCTAGAGAACGTGACAGATCCTGAACGTGTATTTAAGTAACTTTCTTATATTTTTAGGTAATAAATCCATTTTTTGGACATAACTTCATTTGGTAACATTTTGGAACATCATAACTTATCTCTCTTCATTTCTTTAGAGAGAGAAACACAAAACCCCAAGGGGGAGGAGGTAAGATCTTCGATCTCTTGTTGAGGTTTGGATTGTAATCTTTTGATACCTTATGTATTTCATCTAATATATGTTTGTGAACTTATTTTGGATTCTCTATTGATTGAATATCTTTAATTATGTATTTGTGGGTCTTGACAAAACCTTTTCACATCTTTGATCTCAGATCTTCTTCTATCAATGAACAAACTTTTGACATGGATTTGAAGTTGATATTCATTTTATCCTGTATGGTGTTGTGTTGATTAAGTAGCATGGGTAGCATGGGTAGGATCAACATGATATTGTGTGGGTATGTGATAATAGTAATGAAGAATGATGTTAACAACCATTTGGCGGATTAGATGAATACATGTAAAAAGGGTTAAGTGTGTGTACGTATTCTGATCATTGTATTTTATGCAAAATAATTGTTTATCTGATATGGGTTTCGTTCTTGTTTACCTGTTAATCTTTGATTTGAATCGTGATAGAGATATACTTTTCGGATCTGGATCTAGGATGATTGTCGGTTAGGTCCTAAATGCTAGAGATATATTTAGGCTTAGCATTTGCGTGAGTATCAGATCTTAATGCTTTGTGTTATGTTTTTGTTGGGTGAGAGATCACCAATGAGACAACATGGTTTTTCTCTCGACGCCGCGTTAGAGATATGCTTTGCCGTGAGTGATACGTGATGATATTAGACGAATGATTGCGTTGTGTTTAATTTGATCAGAAGAATGCATATGTTATCAATTGATGAAATCCAATCCCAACAAGGCTCCGTTTATATTTCAGTCTTTATTTTATATTTTCTGTTTTTATCTATGGTTCTTTGAACCTTTTAACCTAAAACTTTTGAACAATAAGCTTAGAAATGTGGAGGCCGTTGAACGGCGTTCATATCACACTGATCCCTGTGGAAACGACAAAACTGGGTTACTTAATATTTTTTGCTTGCTGCTTTACCGCTCCAACAAAATGGCGCTGTTGCTGGGGATTGGTGTTGAGATTTTGAAGTGCATGGCAACGGTTCTATGTTTTTAAGCTTTGTATATTTTGTATATATTTGTTTCTTTTTATGTATTTTTTTCTAGTGTGTTCAGGAATGACGAAAACTCCTTCTAGAGTGGTTGCTATCGGTATAAAAGCATTCAATGAAGCGTTGACCGGGTTTGGATGGCAATGATAGTATGAAACAAGTGAATGTTGTCAAGGTACATGGTTTCCTTTGTTTAGAATTTTAGAATTCATAAGAACTTAAGTCTATGTGCAAATGAAATTTGTTCTTTTGGCAACTTGTTTGAATTATTGTTTCACTTAGGACCAAAAACCACAATTTGTGAGAAAGCTTCCATTGTTTACTAAATGCTGGATTTCTGATAAACTTTGTTGATTCGTATGATTCATGCTTTATCTTGTTATCATTGTAAATTTGTGGAAGCATTAGAAATGATCAAGGCACTTGTTTGTATTGAGCACAACTATGTCCAAATGCAACTTACCCGTGAGTAGAGAGAATTCATTAACCCCTTTGAGTCTAAACATGTGAATCTCATTCTTAATTTTGTGAGATTCTAAAATTTTTCTTGAACCCTTGAATTTGTTTTAATTGTATTCCTTTCCATAAAAAGCTAAGAGCATTCACTTGAGAGTTGAGCAAAACTTAAGTTGGGGCGAATGAAAAAGGAAGATAGTAGGTTGCTACAACTTTTGAAAAATTCAAGCAAACACCAAAAAAATTGTGTGAATATGAAAAAAGAAAATTAAAAAAAAAGAGAAGAAAAGAAAAAGAATGCTTGCTTGGAAAAGAAAAATAGTGAAAGAATAAGTTGTGAAATAAGGTTTGTGAAGGTTTGCAACTAAGAAACAAATGTAATGAAGTTGAGGTGTGTAAATAACGTGTTTGGTGAATGTCTCTTTTGCATCGGCAATTTTGTTTCAATGGCCTTAGAAATGTCCCTTGTTTGTAAACCCGACCAAGCTACAACCTTAAAGACCTTAGTGATCTTCTTGCTTCCATATTTTCGCTTTTGATAGTTAGATTTTGTATGAATTGAATTGATATTGGCATTGTTTGTTAGTTGAGTGAAATTGTCCCGACGGTTGCAAACGCGTAATTTCTTCAATCCTTATTCGAAGATAAGTGATAGAGTGATTCATTCATGAAAAACATAGTTGTTGATTGATGCATGGATTTATATTTGTTTTAAGAATTTAGCTCTTGTGCATTGTTTGATTCTAAACATTTGAAACCATGGTTTGTTTGCATCATTTGTGTTTGAGCCAATTTAATCCATTCTTTGGTGAATCTTAATCTTGAGCAAATCCTCTTGTTGCGAAATGAGAGGCGTACTTTGCTTGAGGACAAGCAAAAAGCTAGTTGAGGCGAGTTGTCAGATGCCAAATTTCACTTATTTGATCTATCATATATTGGCACCTTTCACTCATTTTTGTCATAAAAGTGTTGAAAACCACTCTTGTTTTGTTTAGTTTGCAATATATTATGAAAATATCTTGGTACCTTTGATTTGTGTGCTATTGTGCAGGAATCAGGCACAAAAAAATGGAAACGTAAGACACAAGAAATGGGCAAAGGAACCAAGAAAACAAGCAAATAAACAGCAAGCTCGCTAGGCGAAGATGCAGCGAGGAAAGGTAGCGAAGCACTCGCTAGGCGAAGGCGCAACGAGTCTCCAGCAAACACTTCTAGTAGAAAAATATTGTCAGCTCGCTAGCAGCTCGCCTAGCGAGCAGGTAGAGAACGTTCGCTAGCAGCTCGCCTAGCGAGCAGGTAGCAAAAGAGCCCAGAATTGAACAGATCTGAAAGTGCCAAAAGTTCGCGTTCGCTAGTTGTTCTCCTAGAGAACGTGACAGATCCTGAACGTGTATTTAAGTAATTTTCTTGTATTTTTAGGTAATAACTTCATTTTTTGGACATAACTTCATTTGGTAACATTTTGGAACATCAGAACTTATCTCTCTTTATTTCTTTAGAGAGAGAAACACAAAACCCCAAGGGGGAGGAGGTAAGATCTTCGATCTCTTGTTGGGGTTTGGATTGTAATCTTTTGATACCTTATGTATTTCATCTTATATATATTTGTGAACTTATTTTGGATTCTCTATTGATTGAATATCTTTAATTATGTATCTGTGGGTCTTGACAAAACCTTTTCACATCTTTGATCTCAGATCTTCTTCTATCAATGAACAAACTTTTGACATGGATTTGAAGTTGATATTCATTTTATCCTTTATGGTGTTGTGTTGATTAAGTAGCATGGGTAGCATGGGTAGGATCAACATGATATTGTGTGGGTATGTGATAATAGTGATGAAGAATGATGTTAACAAACATTTGGCGGATTAGATGGATACATGTAAAAAAGGGTTAAGCGTGTGTACGTATTCTGATCATTGTATTTTATGCAAAACAATTGTTTATCTGATATGGGTTTCATTCTTATTTACCTGTTAATCTTTGATTTGAATCGTGACAGAGATATACTTTTCGCATCTGGATCTAGGATGATTGTCGGTTAGGTCCTAAACGCTAGAGATAGATTTAGGCTTAGCATTTGCGCGAGTATCAGATCTTAATGCTTTGTGTTGATTTTTTGTTGGGTGAGAGATCACCAATGAGACAACATGGTTTTTCTCTCAACGCCGCGTTAGAGATAAGCTTTACCGTGAGTGATACGTGATGATATTAGACGAATGATTGTGTTGTGTTTAATTTGATCAGAAGAATGCATATGTTATCAATTGATGAAATCCAATCCCAACAAGGCTCCGTTTATATTTCAGTCTTTATTTTATATTTTCTGTTTTTATCTATGGTTCTTTGAACCTTTTAACCTAAAACTTTTGAACAATAAGCTTAGAAATATGGAGGCCGTTGAACGGCGTTCATATCACACTGATCCCTGTGGAGACGACAAAACTGAGTTACTTAATATATTTTGCTTGCTGCTTTACCGCTCCAACAAAATGGCGCCGTTGTCGGGGATTGGTGTTGAGATTTTGAAGTGCATGGCAACGGTTCTATGTTTTTAAGCTTTGTATATTTTATATATATTTGTTTCTTTTTATGTTTTTTTTCCTAGTGTGTTCAGGAATGACAAAAACTCCTTCTAGAGTGGTAGCTATCTGTATAAAAGCATTCAATGAAGCTTCGACCGGGTTTGGATGGCAATGATAGTATGAAACAAGTGAATGTTGTCAAGGTACATGTTTTCCTTTGTTTAGAATTTTAGAATGCTTAATGACTTAAGTCTTTGTGCAAATGAAATTTGTTCTTTTGGCAACTTGTTTGAATGATTGTTTCACTTAGGACCAAAAACCACAATTTGTGAGAAAGCTTCCATTGTTTACTAAATGCTGGATTTATGATAAACTTTGTTGATTCGTATGATTCATGCTTTATCTTGTTATCATTGTAAATTTGTGGAAGCATTATAAATGATCAAGGCACTTGTTTGTATTGAGCCAACTATGTCCAAATGCAACTTACCCGTGAGTAGAGAGAATTCGTTAACTCCTTTGAGTCTAAACATGTGAATCTCATTCTTAATTTTGTGAGATTCTAAAATTTTTCTTGAACCCTTGAATTTGTTTTAATTGTATCCCTTGCCATAAAAAGCTGAGAGCATTCACTTGAGGGTTGAGTAAAACTTAAGTTGGGGCGAATGAAAAAGGAAGATAGTAGGTTGCTACAACTTTTGAAAAATTCAAGCGAGCACCAAAAAAAATTGTGTGAATATGAAAAAAGAAAATTAAAAAAAAAAGAGAAGAAAAGAAAAAGAATGCTTGCTTGGAAAAGAAAAATAGTGAAAGAATAAGTTGTGAAATAAGGTTTGTGAAGGTTTGCAACTAAGAAACAAATGGAATGAAGTAGAGGTGTGTAAATAACGTGTTCGGTGAATGTCTCTTTTGCATCGGCAATTTCGTTTCAATGGCCTTAGAAATGTCCCTTGTTTGTAAACCCGACCAAGCTACAACCTTAAAGACCTTAGTGATCTTCTTGCTTCCATATTTTCGCTTTTGATTGTTAGATTTTGTATGTATTGAATTGATATTGGCATTGTTTGTTAGTTGAGTGAAATTGTCCCCGCGGTTGCAAACGCGTAATTTCTTCAATCCTTATTCGAAGAGAAGTGATAGAGTGATTCATTCATTAAAAACATAGTTTTTGATTGATGCATGGATTTATATTTGTTTTAAGAATTTATCTCTTGTGCATTGTTTGATTCTAAACATTTGAAACCATGGTTTGTTTGCATCATTTGTGTTAGAGCCAATTTTATCCATTCTTTGGTGAATCTTAATCTTGAGCAAATCCTCTTGCTGCGAAATGAGAGGCGTACTTTGCTTGAGGACAAGCAAAAACCACTCTTGTTTTGTTTAGTTTGCAATATATTGTGAATATCTCTTGGTACCTTTGATTTGTGTGCTATTGTGCAGGAATCAGGCACAAAACAAATGGAAACGTAAGACACAAGAAATGGGCAAAGGAACCAAGAAAACAATCAAACAAACAGCAAGCTCGCTAGGCGAAGATGCAGCGAGGAAAGGTAGCGAAGCACTCGCTAGGCGAAGGCACAGCGAGTCTCCAACAAACACTTCTAGTAGAAAAATGTTGTCAGCTCGCTAGCAGCTCGCCTAGCGAGCATGTGGAGAATGTTTGCTAGAAGCTCGCCTAGCGAGCAGGTAGCGAACGAGCCCAGAATTGAATAGATCTGAAAGTGCCAAAAGTTCGCGTTTGCTAGCTGTTCGCCTAGAGAACGTGACAGATCCTGAACGTGTATTTAAGTAATATTCTTGTATTTTTAGGTAATAACTCCATTTTTGGGATATAACTTCATTTGGTAACATTTTGGAACATCAGAACTTATCTCTCTTCATTTCTTTAGAGAGAGAAACACAAAACCCCAAGGGGGAGGAGGTAAGTTCTTCGATCTCTTGTTGGGGTTTGGATTGTAATCTTTTGATACCTTATGTATTTCATCTAATATATGTTTATGAACTTATTTTGGATTCTCTATTGATTGAATATCTTTAATTATGTATTTGTGGGTCTTGACAAAACCTTTTCACATCTTTGATCTCAGATCTTCTTCTATCAATGAACAAACTTTTGACATGGATTTCAAGTTGATATTCATTTTATCCTCTATGGTGTTGTGTTGATTAAGTATCATGGGTAGGATCAACATGATATTGTGTGGGTATGTGATAATAGTGATGAAGAATGATGTTCACAACCATTTGGTGGATTAGATGAATACATGTAAAAAGGGTTAAGCGTGTGTACGTATTCTGATCATTGTATTTTATGCAAAAAAATTGTTTATCTGATATGGGTTTCATTCTTGTTTACCTGTTAATCTTTGATTTGAATCGTGATAGAGATATACTTTTCGGATCTGGATCTAGGATGATTGTCGGTTAGGTCCTAAACGCTAGAGATAGATTTACGCTTAGCATTTGCGTGAGTATCAGATCTTAATGCTTTGTGTTGTGTTTTTGTTGGGTGAGAGATCACCAATGAGACAACATGGTTTTTCTCTCGAAGCCGCGTTAGAGATAAGCTTTTCTATGAGTGATACGTGATGATATTAGACGAATGATTGCGTTGTGTTTAATTTGATCAGAAGAATGCATATGTTATCAATTGATGAAATCCAATCCCACTAAGGCTCCGTTTATATTTCAATCTTTATTTTATATTTTCTTTTTTTATCTATGGTTCTTTGAACCTTTTAACCTAAAACTTTTGAACAACAAGCTTAGAAATGTGGAGGCCGTTGAACGGCGTTCATATCGCACTGATCCCTGTTGAGACGACAAAACTGGGTTACTTAATATTTTTTGCTTGCTGCTTTACCGCTCCAACAAAATGGCGCCGTTGCCGGGGATTGGTGTTGAGATTTTGAAGTGCATGGCAACGGTTCTATGTTTTTAAGCTTTGTATATTTTGTATATATTTGTTTCTTTTTATGTTTTTCATTGATCACAAATCTGTATTATTGATAGAAAAATCCAGATTGACTTAAACGTTTTCAAAACTTTATGGTCTACTTGATATATGAATAACAAGAGGATGACCATGGACGTTTATTTCGTCCGAGGAAAAAAAACAATATTATATGCTTCTCCAGGGCAAGAGGATTTATTTTATCCAGACACGAAGGTTGCCTCTGTTCAAAGACTTTCTTCGCAGGCGATAAAGGATCTATGGAGATTTTGCTTGAGTACCCTTTTATTTGAGGCGTTTATTTCGTTTCTCCCAATCTGTCGGCATATGCATAGCATATAAGTAGACAGCATGGCATGTGCATTTTTCGCATTCTTTGTATTTGTTTTATTCTATCGCTTTGGCTATAATTATCCCTAGGCGTCTGGATGCGTCTTATCCCTCCACATAGATTCGCTTACCCTAGGCAGAAAGAGCACAATGTTTCATTTTCCCCATGAAGTTCAACCCTCATGGAAGATGGTTATTTTAGTACAATCTCATTCGAGTTCATACCTCAATGGATGAGTCTCGCTTGACAGTTTCTCTTCAGTTATTTCCTGAATTGAACTTCGGTCTTTGGCAACCGCACCATGGACATCTCCAACTTTCAAGCATGGATGCATTTATTTTGCACCCTAGTCCCCAAGAAGAATACTCATGAAGACAAACGCATCACATGATTTTCTCGAACATCTATCTCTTTATTTGAGCAACTCGTTTTGATCAGGATCTTATTCAAAACGACAAATGACACCAACAAGACAGTTCATCATCAAATCATCGCTTCATAAATTCATCGAAGAAGCTTACCGAAGACATTACAAGACATATCTCTTTATTCGAGAACCTACAGAATATTTTACAATTACAACAAGGATACTCCGCAGGAATGCACTCCCCAGTGAGTTTATTTCGCCAAGTTTATCTCCATCAAGCAACATCTCCCCAGAAAAGTTTGATGAAGATTATTACAATAGTCTCTCTTTGTTCGAGAAGACATACCTTACAATTAAACCAACTTACATCTCCTCTGAATATCCCCGGTGAAGCTATACAATCTCCATTACAGATTACATTACGAATTACAATCTACAAAATTCTACAGTCCACAACACATTGTGGCTCACAGCCAAGAAACTCTACGATCTACGATGACATTTTGATCCCCTGTGAAGATGCTCGCACGAGTTTTCGTCATTCATCAGAGACTCATGTTTCCCATATCATGACGCTCGGGGAGGTCATTCATCAAGGACTGAGACCAGTTCATGATTCCCATATCATGACGCTCGGGGAGGTCATTCACCAGAGACTGAGACCAGCTCATGATTCCCATATCATGACGCTCGTGGAGGTCATTCATCAGGGACTGAGACCAGCTCATGATTCCCATATCATGACGCTCGGGGAGGTCATTCATCAGGGACTGAGACCAGCTCATGATTCCTATATCATGACGCTCAGGGAGGTCATTCATCAGAGACTGAGACCAGCTCATGATTCCCATATCATGACGCTCGGGGAGGTCATTCATCAGAGACTGAGACCAGCTCATGATTCCCATATCATGACGCTCGGGGAGGTCATTCATCAGGGACTGAGACCAACTCGTGGTTCCCACACCATGACGCTCGGGGGAGTTATACATTTTACTCTTTCCAATTGGATTTCAAAAGAAGGAAAATATATATATCGATAAAAGAGAAAAAGAATACAAAACGAAATTGAATTATTCAAAAAGTCACTATGGTCCTTACCGTTGTCTGGATTGCTCCATGTTGATAATAAATTACCATTCGATTATGAGTTTCTCGCCTATTGTCTAAATCGCCATATCCTTGGTGTTTGTGCTACTAGGAAGTTTCCCCATTGGTGGTTGCGTCCAGCTCATCCCCCATGACATCTTTCCCTCACAGGACTGTCTTGTCTTGCATTTTCATATCATTGCATATCATTTGCATTCGGTGGCTTCTTAGGGCCAAAAATTTGCGCAATGTTTGTATTTAAGTCCCTCCTATCTCGTCGAGATAGAGATTTCAATCTCCGTATCTCCAAATAGAAGTAACTTAAATAGGGGCATCTGTCGCACCCTAATTTTTGACCATAGGATTCCACCTCCTCATTGCTCTTCTTGCTGGTTGTTTGGCTTTTGTACGCTTATTCATCATAACTAACTAGTGTGTGCAGCTGCAGTAATTCTAAGTGGAGACAGTTTTTCATGCTCACTAATAAAATTATTAAGAGGGTCCCAAGACAGTTGAAAAATCTCATGTTTTTCTCAAAGGGACTCCAAGAATAGGACTGCATGACAAGTGGTACTTATGGGGATTCTTCACAACTTTAGTTTTGCATCAAGACTGCCATCGTCAAAAAGATCGCTTGATTATTCTGTAAAACAAGGCGTTTCATGTCAAGCGATTTATCTAAAGGAATGGACTTGTGATTAAATTGGAAATTTAAGCTAACAAACTCATGAAAGTTCAAGTGGCACCGAGAATTGGGATAACGTTATTTTTGAGTTCTTATTAGAATTCAAGTAACAATTAGTTTTTCACAAACCATTACCTTTAGAATACTTTCTTTATCCTAACTTTTTCTATGCTACGGATCATCCGATCAATGGCCAGATCATGTCAATGGGTCCAAGTCTTAAGTGCATTATCTTGTTATGAAATTTAGCGCGAGATTCATCATTTGGGATACAAAACACATTAACTCAAAGTGACACAGAATGGTCTGTTACAAAATGGAGGGTCCACGTCTACTAAAGCGTTATCACTCAGTCCACCTCATGGTTACCAAATACATGGTTCGATGACTATTACAAGGTCCAAATTTCCTACAAGCTATTAAATGAACTATTCCTAGCTGCAGCTTCCAAGCACACCAGCTACCAGAAGGCCTGAACAGGGTGTTACCGGCAATATCTTCCTCACTAGAGCAATCCACGCAGAGTTCACAGTGACCGTACAGAATCATCCACGACTTCAGCAAGAATCAAGGGTGTTCATCGAAAGAAATTAAAACTCGTTCGACGATGTCACAACTGCGAAAGAGTCAGAACAGAAGTTGTTAGCAAAGCAGCACATACAAGTGTTTTAGCAAAGAATCCAAACCTCCAAGTTCACTCCAATTTGCAGCAATACTGTGATGATGACTGGACTCACCAAAGAGTACGTGGACCTTGAACCGAACCAGCAGCAAAAGGAAGTTTTCGATTTCGAACCTTCTGAACCCAGTCAAAGCATGGCTAAGTAATTTCCTTGTAGAACATTGAAAGACATCAAGTGTTACGAGGTGTGATATAATTCAAAACGGTCTCGCCTCAGAATTCCAAGAAGTTAGAAGCAGCTGTGGAGCTATAGTAACCTGAACTCAGAAATAACAGCTTCCAACTCACACCGCAGTAAACCCAGCAGCACGGTCAGGCACTCTTGTGGCATCATTTGTTTTCTTTCCCATGATGAAGCCTTGATTCTTCCCCCCTAAGGTGATGTTACTCCCATTATATACAAGAAAGGAAAGGAAAATATTAGAATACTAGCATAACTCGTGTAATAACTTGCAGTATGACCCAAACTGCTCCAAAACGCAAATGATGAGGAATTTATTCTTACCGCATGTATGTTTCCAAATCTGACACCACCGCGCAATACTTAGGTATCAAAGATGCAAACCAAGACATCTATAATTGAAGTTCAAGATACAACAACCATAGGACCTTACATGTAAAATTTTATTCCACATGACGATACACACAAGCCAAAGGGCCATGAGTCTAGAACGAGCAGCTGCCGTTACATCGACCACTCCAACTGCACGGTCGTCTGAAGCTTATTCATGATAACAAAACAACAACAATAACATCAAAATGAAATTCAGAACAGGGCACTCAGAGAAACCAATTCAAGTTTCCATGTACAAAATGATTCTTGGGTTGTCAATGAGCTGTCATATCATATTAAGTTTGATCATAGCAGTCCTTCCGTTGTTAACCTGTTGGAAATCGCAACAGAGCATTAACATACAAACCCAGTAAAAAGATAACCGTCATCAAACACATGAAAAGGATATCAGTTTGAAGAGAAACATAGGAACATAGATCAAGTTGAAGGAATATACCCTGCGGACACTTGCATTTGCTGCTCTTCACCACCAACCTTTTCCATGGAAGTCCCTCACCTCCAACAGACGTATCAAACACGAGTCTTTCCTCCTGGGCTTCTAATCCTTCCTTGGCCTAACCACCTGCTGTTTGCACCTGCCAAATTCCAAACCCAAATTAGCAAATCAGATCAAAGAATATACCGTGTGAAAAAAAAGGATTCGTAAAAGATTCTATCCAAATCCTCAAAAAGCGCTGAATCTGGATAGACAAAGTATTCAACAAATTTGATACACAATATCAGGGTTTAAAATCTCCACTTAATAGGCATTAAACGAAATTTTCCGAAATTGGAAATCTTTCAAAAACATTGTCTAAACCAAAAAGGAAATCCAAATCAACATTCAAACTAATTTAATCAAATCAGAGATCCTCTCTGAGGCCTATATAAAGGGGGATTCGAACATAGAGAAGAGGAGGCATCCACAAATAACCACCGATAGAAATTCCTAAATACCAAATAACGACCCTAAGCACGAAAGAGAGGACTTATCTCTTGAGTTCCGCCGTTGATCTGCATCCACACGTTCAAAACCCTCGCGAGCTACCCGGAACTCCTTTGCGAATCGCCATCACTCGTGCTCCTCCACCATACCCGCCGGAATTACGAAGCTACCACCCATCACCGACGAGCCACGACCATTATTCATCAAGGGTAACGATCTCTCTCATTTGATAACTTCAATCCATGATTAACGTTGTTTTGTGGGGGGTTTTGTTAGATTTTGACGAAGAGTTTGAGGCGAGCAACAATTAACGGAGAAGATGATTGAGGACAGAAGAAGAGGGTGGAAAAGATGAGAGCAGATCGAGAGGGAGAAGCGTCAATTTGGGGGGCCTAGGGTTTCGATTGTATCTGCTTGTGTTTCTTTGATGTATCAATCATGGTAAATGCACACACGCACACACGAAATACCCTCACACCACACGATTAATCCGCCTAATTAAACCAATTACTTACCTTTATTTATTAATTTAATAATTAATTAACTAACCTCAAATTAACCTTTTATAATCAGCCCTTTTTAAAAATAAAATAAAAATAATTAATAAACCTTTTTAAATAACCTTTTAACCTCACTAGATCTATTTTATCAATTTATCCAATACCTTCTTTTTAAATAATTAAATCATTTGTATTTTAAAACCTATTTCATAATAATTTTGATAAATAAATAAATAAAATGAACAATCCTTTTATTCAAATTAATTGTTTACTTTTTGTAATAAACTAAAAATCCATTCCACGTAATAAACTTCTTCCTCAAATTTATATTTATATTAATCTTTTCTATAAAAAAAATCTAGCTATTTTAAATCAATGATAAATTAAAACTTTACTAAAACAAATCTAAAATAATTTCTCTTAAAACAAATCCCACTTAAAATAAATAACTTTTTTCTTAAAATTAATCTCATCAAATGATTTATTTTCTCATAAGTTGACATCATCTAAAATTAATCAACTCGCCTTAAAATCAACCAACATCGCAAAACTCAATTAATTATGCACGCTTTCACTTACACAATTCACACACCTTAGCGCTTTCATGCGTTTGTGAATGCTTATTTATCGTCTTTATTTTCTGCAATTTACTTTCCCGCAATTTATCTTTCTCGCATTGCATTACGTCCAAAGGAAAAACCTACACATAAGTCAAGACTTGTGTGTAGTGCATCTCATTTGCATCATCCTCCCCACAAGATCCTTGATCCCATTCAAGTCGATCTTCCTAAGTTTAGGACCTACCTCATAGGAAGGAATGTTCTTCATTTTTTACAACATAGACAAAAACAATCAACACTACAACAAATTCAAACATATTAGAGAAAGATGCCAAATCATCTTAAGCGAGATAGAATCTCCACCCCACATCAATTACAGTCAATACCGTAGGGACTTTGCCTTAAGAGAGATAAAGGTGTACCTCGTTGATCCCTATCCGAGTACGTAAGTCCTTTTCTTAAGACGATGCAAATACTATTTTTCTACAACTTGTGGCGGTTATATCTCCCTTAAAATGAAGACACATCTCTTCTCCTAAAATCAATCGAACAACTGCCCTAAACCCGTAGGAACTTTGACCACAGTCAAAGAACTCCTCAAACCCTTCAGGGGAACTACAAATACTCTGATTCCACTCCTATAAGGATATGTAGGCATAAGATGCAATATCTTATCGAGTATACTTAGAAATAAACCACTAGGTCTTCCATACCATTAAGCAGATAAATACTTAGCAATAAACAAACATAAAACAAGAGGTTCCTGTAGAGTACTACAGAAACTTAGGATGCTAGTACCTTCCCTAAGTTTAACCAACCCCCGAACCTATAACTCTCTAGCTTGCATTTGCATTGCATTGTGGGTATTTCGATCTTTATCCCTTCCTTTGGACAAATCAAAGTTCGGTTGCAAATTGAATTAAAGATTCAAACTAATCAATAGTTTGGTATCAAAATTTCACCGTGACAGTAGGCACAAGATTGCGAAAATCTTGGCGAGCACAATCCCATCCATCTTTCGCTTCCCAACCTTTCCCGTAGTTAAACTACGAAGCTCTGATTTCTCATTCTCGTCCAAATGAGCATACATAGGCACAAGGGCCCCAATCCTTGGCGAGCACCCTATCCTCTAACCCCCCATTTTCCCTTTAGCGTCTTTAACCTTTTATCCTACCAATTCGAGTTATCAACGAGAAGAAAACAACCAAACCTAGATAACACTCACCATAAAATACCCTAAGAGGTTCTCGTTGAGTACAACGGACGTGAGGGGTGCTAATACCTTCCCCTCGCGTAACCGACTCCCGAACCCGGAACTTGGTTGCGACAATCCTGTTCCTATCCTTTTCGTTTTAAGAGGTTTTCTCGATATTTTCCTCTCCTGTTTATTCGGGAAAAATAAAGTTCGGTGGCGACTCTGTCGAACCGCGTTTCCGTGCCTTTCGCGCGAGGGTCGTTTCTCCGAAAGGTCTCCATGATTTTTCGAGGTGCGACAGGTTATCTTATTCATAACTTTTAATAAACTAAACCGGGTCATCAAAAATCTGAACCAAACCCATGATGACTCACAACCCATGTTGTCTTCTTTTGTCCGTTTTTTTAGTGGGGATGATGGGCTCTTTGAAGCCCAAATGATTCTTAGTTTTTGTTGTTATTTTTGACACAGCCTTATTCAATACAGACCCCCCTTTCATTTTATTTTTTATTTTTGTTAGATTTATTTTTTTTAATAATTCAATACTTGTTTTAGACTCTTGATTTTATTAGAATTTCGTCTTATAAACCTCCAATATTTAGTTTGTAGATTTGTCATTATTTTATTCTTTAAACTTTCTTAACTTAAGGTTTTAGTGTTTTTATTTATCTTTGAGGTTTTATTTTCCTATTATTTCGTTTTGGTCGATGACGAGACCTCTAAAAATTGCTATCGGTCAAATTATTGATAAATAGCGATTTATCTGAGACCACCTGATTTTTCTCTTCTTATTTTCTTCTTCATTTCAATTTTATTTCATTTTCTCGATCTATGAAGTCTTTCGATTCACGAATGTTAATTCTCAAGGTTGATAACCTTCATTATTTCAAATCTGTAGAAAATGATCATTTGGATCATTTTTCTATACTTTGGGATCGTGAGAGGTTTCCCTCGATTAATTGACATGAGTTTGTGATTAAGACGAGATCCCACCCTTCTTTTGTCCGTGCGACACGATTTAATTGGAGAATGATCCTCAATATCATTTCCCTATCTTGATTTTAGCACGGATATCAATTCACGCAACCTTCTATAGTTCGAATTTCATTATAAGTTGAGCTACGACAGTTTAACGTTACATTTCATCCCGGTTCAATTCATAACAAACTAACGACTAACTTTTACTTTTTGTTAATATACAACTGTTTTATTTTCAGCCAAATATACCCTTGTTTTATTTTCAGTCAACATTATCCTGATTACATTATCTTGATATATTATTGTGAATATTATCTTGATTATATTGTTATATATCTTATATATTACTCATATCATGTTCATATTGTTCATATTCATTTGTACATTCTTTCAAAACACATAATAATTATCGAAACTACAAAATCCTAAATTGGTGGACTGTTGGTTGTTTGTCCGAGTGACAGATCATTGGACTTTGTCAAAAACCCTAGCTTGGAGTTGTGTTCAACTTTCTCTCAAGGCTTAGTGTAGGACACATTACACACACACACACGACTTTCTCTTGGACTACCTGACAATAAGACCTTTTATTCTGTGCAATCCCATGTAATTTACATGTATCCCTCTCCCATTTCGATGTACATATTCGTATTTCTTTGATTGCGGTTTATCTTCTAGGAGCACCCATAGGGACTAGCGTAGATTAAACCGTTTTCAAACTAATTATCGATTCGTCATTGAGCCATTTTCAGACACCCCTCTGTAAGTCGAGTGCTCGTCCACATTCTCCATCGACCTATCACACACACTGTCACACTTCACTGTGGTTTCGATATTAGGAGCACTCCCAGGGACTAGTATCGTTTCTCACACCTTAACCCTTGACTGGTCTTCATGCCGATTCCATTTTCAATCAAAACCCTCGACTCGTCGTTGAGCCATTCTCAAACCCACTTACATTCCACCATGTTTTTGTATGCAAATATAAGTCAAACCCTTGATCCAACGTCAAACAAATTTTCTCAACAAACTGTTAAACCAGTTCACCACCTTTTCTTTTCCAAACTTTCCTTTATTTCTTTTGTCTCTTTGAGCCTAAAAACCTTGGTCTCGTACCAAGTGCGTTTTCAAAACTCTTTTCGAAATAAACTTAGATGGTTGTGGAGTGGTTAGGTGTAAGCCTTCTCCTATCCCGAGTGCTTGACATTACCTTTAGGGTTCGCTGTCATAAAGCACTTACCATTCAAGATCATAACACCTTTAATAAGAGAATGAAGTTCTCTTTGTATTGAACTAAAGAGAGAGGATTGAGTGAAGACTTCTTCATCTCCGAGTGTCAGGATACTCACTGTAGAGTGTGTGGTCTCGATACTCGTCTTTCAATATGAAGACGTGACTGTATTCGCCACACCATTTTCGCAATAAATTTTTGATATAAATAATTGGATACTACCCGCAAGGGGTTACTATCTGAGGACCTATTTCGCCTTTAAAAATAACTTTCACAAATCAAATGTGACATCTTGCCTCGATGGCGAAAAATCTCTTTTCAAAAAGGATATGTTACGTCCGTTCTACCGCAAAACAGGTAACGCCTAAGACTCCACAATCGAGCAGGAAAACACCTAACTGCTAGAATGCGCACGTTAGCATCATCCACAAAAATACCAGTTAACCGTAGGCCGAACTATGGCTGCTCTGATTCTTCACTTCTTTTAAGTGAAGATACGTAGACACAAGTTCCCCAATCCTTTCCGAGCTCTTTCCCGTCTTTTATTCGTAGTTCTCCAAACTACGTTGACTCTGACTTTCTCATACCTATTGAGAATACATAGGCCTAGGACCGCGAGGTCCTACCGAGTCTCTTCTCCCTATGTATCTCTCTTTTCCCTGTTTCTATCTTTTCTCTTTCCCCTTAGAATACACTTACATAGCAATACCCTTCAGCAGATACCTTTATGCATAGACAAACAAATGATTCCCATCGAGTATGATGGATGCAAGGGGTGCTAATACATTCCCTTCGCATAACCGGATTCTGAAACCTTTCTCTTGGTTGCGAGACCATCTTATCTATTTCTTTTTATGGTTTTCTCGATGTTTTCCCTTCCCCTTTTGGGATAAATAAAGTTCGATGGTGACTCTTCTGATCTTCCATTTTTTGCCTCTCCGTCGTTGAATTTTCGAGTAGCGACAACTTGGAAACTCTGCTGGGGACAACAACAAGCCAAACCTAGTTTGCTTGTCGAATATGTGATCTATCTGCTTTTTTTGTTTTATTATACTGTGTTCCTTCTACTTTTTGGATTTATTGGGGACGGTTTGTGAGCATAAAGACTTTCTACTCGAGCTTTCTAGTATACACTAAGTTAAGAGGTGGTTTCTTTCTGATTTGCGAGACATGGGACTCGTTGAGTTGGTTTGACTTCCACCGCTCAAATGAGGCCCCTTTCGGATGATTATGTCTTACGAGTAGTCGTAATGGCGTCTTTATTTCCAACCTGGGAGTCTGTGATCCGAAGAACCTTTTTAGAACCTTATTCTAAAGGTTATTAATACATAACTTTGTGTTCATCCTTTGAAGGGATTACCATCTTACGAATCGTCGTTATGATGGAAAACTTTTGAGGTTTAGTACATGGGACCTTGTTTGAAAACTTTTGGAATTCCCTGTTATAAACCAATAGATTGCCCACCGGAGGTGAGGGATATCTCGTTATGTTGCCGTACAGGATTTGTGACCTTGATCTCGTTTCTGTTGCATTCATAACATTGCATAAGCACAGGTACCTATGCATCATTTTGCATATCTTTCTCTGACCTTAAAATACAAAGAGCTCACCTTTCCTATGTTCGTAACCCGAAGTTGATTTCCTCGACACTCATGTTGAACTTGTGGGAGCTGTTGAGCATTTGAAGCAAAAGGAACATAGACACCTTGAAGGGCCAGTTAGACGAAGCAAGTTGAGGTAACTATGTTAGAGAACAACCACTAGAATGTTGATTCCCTAGGATTTACTGTGGCAACTAATCCACTGTATGATCTTCTGCCTGATGACGATCTTCCGAAAGTAAACATTCATGCTCGACCATAGAAGGTGCCACTGATTGATCCCATGAAAGAGAAGCGTCGTTCCATTGAGGAGAAAATCCAAGTTATGAAAGTGCATAAATACGCACGGGATCGATGCTGATAATATACGTCTAGTGCCAGACTTGGTGATTCCTCTGAAATTTCAATTCGAGTAGGGGATCATTAAGTTGGTACATGGACTTAGAAAGAAGTTGTATCCAATCATGGAGGAACTTAGCTAGCGCTTTTCTAAAGCATTACCAGTTCAATCTGGATGTGGCTCTCAGTCGCATGCAGTTTCAAAGCTTATCTCAGAATGGAAATGAATCTTTTAAAGAATTGCACAGCAGTGGAGAGAATTAGCAGCCAGAGTGCAACCACCACTCTTGAACAGGGAATTGATCGACATGTTCATAAACAGTCTGCAGGGCTCTTATCTTAAAATAATGGCTGGCAATGCGCCATCAAGCTTTTTTGACCTTGTGACAGTAAGAGAATGCATCGAAAGCTACCTCAAGAGTGGATAAATCCAGGACGCCTCAAGTATTCAGGCCGGTAAGACTGAATCCCTTAGCAATTCCCTAGAGGAAGAAGAGGGTGAAACAAAATGCGATCATAGAAAACATTGAACATTCCCAGGGCACACCAACAAAACCCTATGGTCCTCCATCTTCTCAATGTTCATAAGTTTTAGTGCCATGTTATCCTTATAGGCAACCACTCATGCCTAAAGCGTTGTTCCAGAAACCATGGATTACTTATTTGAATCAACAAGCTCGCAGCTAAGGATATCAATGTCAGAATCAGCACAAGCCTCACAACAATTTAGAAAGAAGGAATACTCCTCTTCATCCAGTTCCTATGTTATACAGTCAACTTCTATCGCATCTGGTTCAAATCCCGTTATTGGAGCCCAAGACTCTCAAGTCGTTGCCAGAACCATACCCTCCTAAGAACAATCCCGATAAGCATTATGAATATCATGTTGGATCAATGGGGCATTCGACTGAAGATGTTGTCAACAACAATGGTTAGGGGCAAGGGTCTACCTCAAGACTTTCAGTTCCTGTCCCCAATTCCTATGGAATGCCAATAAACTTCACTACCATAGTTGAAGGAACCACTTCTCAACCAATCCTAGTTCCTGAAGTTACTGTTGGAGCTATCCCGCAAACCCAACCTACTATTGTTTAGATTCCCGTTCTTCACACCGAAGATAATTTATTGGACCAGTATGACGATGTGAAAAACTATCATGTTGCTATCCCCATCGCCAGTCCTATTGCTGCTCAGGATTTAGAAGCTATCAAGATGCATCGTGATCTAGCTGAGAAACTCCGAGTCATGGAAGGGCACAGCTCAAACTCTCTCAGTACCCTAGAATTATGCTTGGTGCCTGATGTCGTTATTCCTCCCAAGTTCAGAGTGCATGAATTCTCGAGGTACAGAGGCCTCAGCTGCCCGAACATTCATCTGAAGAGGTACTATCGTAAGATGGCCACCTATGCCAGAGACAAAAAACTAATGAATCATTGCTTCTAAGACAGCTTGTCTAGGGCATCACTAGAATGGTATATGCAACTAGAGCGTAACAGTGTGCGCACTTGGGCTGGACTGGATGATGCATTTTTCAAATGGTACAAATATAACACTGACCTTGTTCTGAACTGCACTCAACTTCAGAGTATGGCTCAGAAGGACAACGAATCCTTCAAGGAGTACGTGCAACAATGGAGAAAGTTGGCTGCAAAGGTGCATCCACCACTTTGTTGACCACGAACTTATTGATATTTTCATGGATACCTTGCAAGGCCAATACTACGAAAAGTTGATCGATAGTGTTTATGATGGATTCTCTGACTTGATGATCGCCGGTGAGAGTATTGAAAAAGGTCTAAAGAGCGGAAAAGATCCCAAGAGGTTCTAGCACTCAGGCTGGGGCCAAGAAGCCTTTCAATGGATACAAGAAAAAGGAGGGTGAAACAAATGTCGTCTCAGTGCAGAAAGGGCAAGCTCATCAATAAGCTCCACTCCTATGCCTTATCAAAATCCCCTATTATCTGTATTTGTATGTTGCTGCGGTGCAATTATGCTCCAAATGCCTTATCCTCTAGCTGTTCAAGAGGCTCAAGCTCAAATGCCTCAGTAACAAGCTCCTCAAACAATCTTACAACCAACAAGAGTATCAGTATCCTCTTTAACGTCAACCATTGTAAGCTGCTCAACAGCAGTGAGGTGCTCACCAACAGCGTCAGTCTATTCAGCAGAGAACGTGGAAGTCAGATAGAGTCTTTGACTGTCTACCAATGACATATGATGGTTTCTTTGCTTAGTTGCTAGAAAAGAAGGCTATTATTTTGAGAGATTTGGCCCCCCAACTGTCACTCCTGCCGACTATGATTCAAATGCTCATCATGAGTTTGATAAGGGTGCTCCAGGTCACACCGTTGAGAACTACAAGGCTTTTTTTAACACAAAGGTCAAGACATGATCGACAGAGATGCTATCAAGTTCAACGGGAAGTCTCCAAATGTCGCAAAAAATCCTATGCCACCAGTTAACTAGTGCCAGCACCAGATTAGGTCAAATCCAGTCAAGTCAAGTTCATGCCCGAAGAAGGCAATCATGTTGCCAGTTCATCTTTCATTTTGTCTTTATTTGTTTAAGTATTGTACGCTTTAAACTTTGCCATTCGTCAAACGGATGATGCATTTTTCGAACGGTACAATATAACACCGACCTCGTTCCGAACCGCACTCAACTTCAGAGTATGGCTCAGAAGGACAATGAATCCTTCAAGGAGTACGTGCAATGATGGAGAAAGCTAGCCGCAAAGGTGCATCCACCACTTTATTGACCATGAACTGATTGATATCCTCATGGGTACCTTGCAAGGCCAATACTATGAAAATTTGATTGGTAGTGTTTATGATGGATTCTATGACTTGATGATCATTGATGAGAGAATTGAAGAAGGTCGGAAAAGCAGAAAAGATCCCAAGAGGTTCTAGCAGTCAGGCTGGGGCCAAAAAGCCTTTCAATGGATACAAGAAAAAGGAACGTGAAACAAATGCTGTCTCAGTGCAAAAAGGGCAAGCTCAGCAACACGCTCTCGCTCCTATGCCTTATCAAAATCCTCTATTATCTGTATCTGTATGTTGCTGCGGCGCAATTATGCTCCAAATGCCTTATCCTTCAGTTGTTCAAGCGGCTCAAGCTCAAATGCCTCAGCAACAGGCTCCTCAAACAATCTTACAACCAGCAAGAGTATCAGCATCCTCCTCAACATCAACCATTGCAAGCTGCTCAATAGCAGTGAGGTGCTTGTCAACAGTGTCAGCCTAATCAGTAGAGAACATGGAAGTCAGATAGAGTCTTTGACCGTCTACCAATGACATATGCTGGTTTCTTTGCTTAGTTTCTGGAAAATAAGGCTATTGTTTCGAGAGATTTTGCCCCCCCCCCCAACTGTCATTCCTGCCGACTATGATGCAAATGCTCATCGTGAGTTTCATAAGGATGCTCTAGGTCACACTGTTGAGAACTACAAGGCTTTTTTAACACAAATTTCAATACATGATCGACATGGATGATATCAAGTTCAACGGGAAGTCTCCAAATGTCGCCAACAATCCTATGCCACCGGTCAGCTAGTGCCAGTGCCAGATCAGGTCAAATCCAGTCAAGTCAAGTTCATCCCCGAAGAAGGCAGTCATGTTTCCAGTTCATCTTTCATTTTGTCTTTATTTGTTTAAGTTTTGTACTCTTTAAACATTGCCATTCATATTTGGTTTTCATTAATGTATTGTTTATGCGTGTTTTAAATTAGTTATGACATATTCACTCATTATTTTTCACTTATCGCGAACCACTGACACATATTTTGTTCACTTCACTCTTTACCAACTGTTGTTTAGCATGATTGGAGGGAGGATGACGAAAAGGTAATACCCATAATTCCAAAATGTATGCTCTCAGACAAAATCTCTTCAATGATGTATAGGCATTGTTTCATTCCCCAAACGCTGGAGATATAAGGAGTTAATCCCTAGTCAACCGCTTCGAGCCTAGAAGTAGTAGTTTCCTTCGGATATTCAAACCCTTATTCTCAACCTGGGGCAAGGTAGTTGTTCAGTTAATCCAACTACGCACTCAAATCACAAAGCAAAATCCAAAGGATGTGACGGTTGTTCATCAATGACCCATGACCTGGCAGTCACAATCTCAAAAATTCGAAAAAATCAAAAGCCTGCTAAGTCAAGCACCTCAAGGGAGACTTAGGCAAAAATCAAGGCAATCCTGATGGACCTGACAAGCAAAATCAGTCAATACAATAGTTAGGGATGAAAAAAACAAAAGCAAAAGAGGTCCTCAAACCCTCAATAAAAATAAAATAAGATTCAGTGGCTACCAAATCAGAATCAAGGGGTCACTAACATCCATCAAAATCAAAATAAGGTGGCTGCCATTTCGAACAAACCTTGAATCATCAAGCTTACACCGTCAAGATAAGCATGTGCAAAATTAATTGAATGGAGGACTAGAGATCATTACGAAGAATGGGTGGGTACAAATCATACTTTGAGCCTAAAATCCTTTGTTTCATAACCATGAACCAGACCACATTACAGCCTTCAAAACACCTAATTGAGGCGAGGTTTACTCTAAAAGCATACTATTGTAAGGTTGCGTAAACTAACTCCTCACATATCTGCTAATCATCAGCATTAGTGTCATTATGCTTGCTATATCTTTCACACCAATCAAATTAGCACAACATATGGACTAACGGTCCATTCGTGTCACACCATCACAACACTTCAATAAACGACACTTTTTCAAAACATGATTAAGCTTTACATTAATATTACCATTTGTGAATGTACAATTGTAATTGCAAATTAGTGTTAGACGTCAAAGACACTCCAACAAGGGGTAATTAAGGAGAAACTTGACTTTTGGTGGCTGACACGAAGCAAAATTACTTCAAAACCCACAGGCTGGGGCAAATCCTTCAATAGCCTAATCAGAGGTACGTTATCATCAAAGCCCAGCTTCCGCAAATCAGAACTGGTTAATCAGGGGCAGACTATTACCATGTTCAAACTTGGGCAAGTTCAGATCATCCCAACCGTCATGTGCAGTTGTAATCTTCTCTGAAGCAAGTTCACAACATACCACCAAGTACTCAGACTTGAGGCCTCAGAGCATCTCCGTCTACTTCAAACATGGCGTCTTCAACGAACTGTGTGTCGAGGAAATTAAACCCTCCCACCACCCAAAGTCCAATCCGCATTGGCAACTACCAAAAGTCTGCCATGTCGGCACCTGCATATCCGATCACCCGTCTGCAATCATCTTATGCATCATACGCATCACATTCAGTCTCATAAGCATCTTGCATCATATGCATATATGTTGCGGTGAGAATCGTGATACCAATCTATTGATTAACTTGAATCTTAGTTCATTAAATTCACAACCGGACTTTGATTTATCCAAAGGAAAGGTTAAAGAGAGAAAGACCTTTTGCGCGATGTAACAACAATGCTAAGAGATCGGGGATCGGGGATCGGGGATCGGGGGTTGGTTATGGCTAGGTTAGGTATTTCACATCCTAAACATCTGTAGTACTCTACAGGAACCTTTTGTATGTTTGTATGCTATGCTTGCTAAATGTTTGTTATGTCTTGGGATTTGGGTTTGGGTAAAGTTGTAGGTAAAGACCTAAGGATAGTTTCTAAGTTTGCTTGCAAAGATATTGCATATTCTGCCTACGTATCCTAACTAGGATAGAATCAAAGCAACCGTAGTTCACCTCACTAGGGATAGAAGAACACTTGACTGTGATCAAGGTTCAAATGGGAACAAACATAACAATGCTTGTATAGATTTTAACAAAAACTCTTTATTCTAGGTTGTACACTCAAGGGGTTTGACTTTGACAAAAGCCAAGAGGGGAGTAAGTAATCATGACAATGATTCTTACATAGATTTAACAAACTCTATCTTAAGTTTATAATTGAGGAATACTCCTTTCAAGGGGTAGGTTTTCTAGACTTAAAGCAAAGTCTAATGGATAATAGGTTCTAACTTAACTAAGTTGTGGTTCAAAGATGACTTAACAAAGTCAAAGGGAGGGTAATGAGTTACCTATGACCCAAGGGTCAATATAGAGACTTTTCTTTGGACATGGGGAAAAGATGAGGCAACTGGATGAGAACTAACAAGTTCCATCACTTGGGGAATAACTTAACAAAAGATAAAAGCATACATAAGCATTCATTCAAACATGATGAAGTTATAAAGCATGGTGACAACCAAGAAGAGATATGCAAGTATGTAACAACATCAAGAAAAGATTTAAATAAAGTCAAATGGTTACAAACAATAATGCACAAAGATATTACAATATCTAGAAGGAACATGGTAGAGGTTCTTACAAGACCAAGCATACAAGTTAGAAACAATTTTAAATATCTTAACAACGTTGAAGGGAAATGAGGTAACAACCCACATGTAATTCAAACAAGTTTAAGTGGAATCAAGTAACAACTTGAGGAAAGCATATCTCATGGATTAAAGGGAATCAAATGTAACAACACAAGACCAACAATCATGCATTGATGACAATCAAGTGCAAGCAGACAAGAAGTGTTACAACAGTTCAAGCAAGAAGTCTAAAGTTTCATGGGGAACACACAAGTTCATGGAATCATGCATTGATTACAATCAAGTACAAGAAAGTACTAACATTCTAGAGTTCTAACAAGACATCCAAACAAGTAAAAAAAGGCATAAAGAAAACACTCAAGAAGTTACAACATCAAGAGATATAACATGGTTTACAAACACAGTCAACAGTACTAAACAAATCAGATACATCAAAAGCATAGATCAAATATGACAAGACTTTGATTTAAACAAAACTCAAACACTTAAACAAGTTAAAAAACATTTATAAATTAAGTACAAGACAAATCTCACAAGATTGAATCAAGAAGAGGTTTAGGTAGACACGAAAAGACGCGCGGTAAACCCTAAAAGCAACATGACTTTTAAGTTGTAAAAAGTATTTCTAGGATGAATATCCTTTAATTATATTCTCATTATATGAAAGTAGACATGATAAGGAACATTTTGAAAAAAGAATGGATCAAAAATGCTGAAAAATAAAGAAGTTATGAAAATTTCAAATTTGTGAAGAAAACATGAAAAATCAAGTAATTAAAAAAAGAAGAGGTGCACTTGGTAGGTGTTGAACCCACCACCTTGGATCACAAGTGTAAAACTTCACCAACTGAGCCACTACCCGCGTGTGAAAGGATCATGGTGAGAGAGAGATATACGTGAAAACATGAAAAATGCTGGAAAAATTAAAAGAGTTGATCTCCACATGGATCGAACTCAGGTCAAGAGGAAAGGCAAGATACGTGAGCGTGTAGGTCACGACCACTGGGGTGGTGATACATCCATTGTACCAAGCCACCCCAGTAATATATAAACCTCAAGGTTTAAAAATCTGGGCAAAAATCAACATAGCAAAACAAGAAAAATGGCCAAAAACGTGAAGACCCAAACTGAGTGAAAACTCCATCAATTTTAACAAAACAAGAGTCTATCTTGCGTTATTTTTAACAAGGAACAAAATGGCATTATTAGTTTTCTCAAATTGTGTGTGCAAATTGAAACCCGATAGAAAATTCAAGAATGGAGTTTGAGATGCAATTTGGGAATTTGAGTGGAATATGAACATGCTCATCCTGATTTGAAGTCATGCACACATCAAAAACATGTTATAGACAAGGTCTGGATAAGAAGAATTCATCAAAAACATGCTATAGACAAGGTCTGGACAGAAGATTTGGGAATGGCATACCAGTTGCAAATTGCAAATTTTTTATTGAAAGTATAAACAGAAAGTTGCAGGTCCAAATCAATCATACCTTCAAGCATGACACCACTCAAACACAACATGAATAGAACATATAGGGACTCTTAGTCAAAACTGTCAGCAAGAGATTCGAAATCATATGAGGCTATAATGATGCCTCCAAAATTGTTTGCAGTTGAAACAAGATAAAACAATGTGACCTATGATAATCAATCCACCCACAGCTCGTGATAGCAATTGACTCAACATCCACAAGACATATGCATATCAAAATAAAAGCAAGTCCAAGGCAGTTACACATTGAAAACAGTTGGCACAATACAAACTGGCCTGAACAGGCCCTATACAAACTGCTCCTATCAACATGTCATACTATCTACAATCCATCAAAGTTTCAAATGCAAACACTGCTCTAAATCACACCTAGACTAAATAGAACCAGCAACATTTACAAATGGAAGAGATCAAAATCAGATCCAACACCAATCATCTTGACAGTTGCAAGCATACCCTCCTATTATTCACACATAACCTAGGGTAGTGTATAAGGGATTTGAAATAGAAAACATCATATAATGAGATGATTAATAAGATGTCTAAACATGATGATGATCAAAGCCAACTCAAATCTGGAAGATTTGCACAAGAACTACATTTCCTTCAAGCACATTACAACAAAAAGCATACAAAACATGTTTATGATAGTTCATGATATGGATAGTGATTACTAACCTCTTGTAGATTTCCAAGCAAGCTTATGCAGTAGGGAATACCTTGAAGAGCTCCATCCAATACCAAGCAGAACTTTGATGATTTTTAGCAGATTTCTTGCTCCTGAAGAAAAATGAGAGGAACTTTGGGGCAGATACACAAACAAGTGATGCAGAGAGTATTTGATGTTCTAGACAGTTGGTACACCTCAAACCAAAGGTGTTTGGAGGGTTGAAGTGATTGAAACAGGCCTGAGCAAGGTGTTACTCAGTTTTGTATGAAAAATCAAAGTTTCCTTTGTTGAGAGTTGACTTTTGAGAATATGAAGATTTTGACTAGTTTAAGAGTTTGAACACCTTCCACACGTCATTTGTGGATTGTGCAGATGGTTTGTGACGATTTTTTGTGTATGGAAATGATTTTGGAAGGCCAACTGCTCAAGGCAAATTTTTAGGAATTTTGTGAACTTGCTTGGTTTTCAAGAAAGTGGAAGGCAAGGTTTGTTTATGAGTTTTCTCTGGTTTTGTGAGATTTATCTTGTGTATTTGATGCATAGAAAAGGCCTCCATTTATAGAAGAGATGGTGCTTGGCAGATTTTGAAAACATGAGATAGCTTTGGCTTTTTGGAGGGAGAATGAAGCAAATCTGCCCAAGATCTTGATGCAACTGGTTTTCCAAGTTCTTGATGTATTGTGATGCACAAGACAAGCTGTTTGCAGGCCAATGGAAGTGACTAAAGTGTGGCTAGATACTAGGGGGACTACTGTGTAACACGGTGGGAGAACTGACTTTAAACAATGTTGCGGATAGCAAGAGTCGCCACCGACTTTTATTTTATCCATAAGGAAAGGTTATAAAAGAACAGGAAAGACCTTAGAGAATATTTTGGGTCCGGGGGGTAGGTTATGAAAAGGGAAGGTGTTAGCACCCTTTTCATCCATGGTTATCCATGGGCTCTTAGGTACTTAAGCTCACTTTTGAATTGTTTTGAAAGTGTAGTGTGTGAATAGCAAAAAATTTCAGAATAGTTTAATAATAATCCGTGTATGGATGTGAAAAAAACTTGTTTGAAAATTTTGTTGGAAATTTGTTTAAGTGTGAAAAAGTTTTGAAGTGAGCAAGCACCTAGGAGTAACCTACCCTAATGTTTTAAGGTCTTTCTTATTCTTTATCCTTTCCTTAGTAAGACTATCCCTACTATAATGGAGTAGGTAGTCCTTACTTTGGATGTTAAGGGACATGTGAGGGACAATTTGACTTTGAAGGCCATTGTGGGATGTAATAAGCACATATAAGGGACCATCATCATTTTTCGAAAGGGACTTGATTCGTAAAGGCAACCATAAGGGACTTTGATGATTTTTTTTATTTGAGGGACTTGCTTTATACACCCCACTTAACCATTATTCGTAGGCAACTTGAGGGATATCCTTAGGAAGTGAGACGGCGATTAAAATCGACTTACGTGTGTGACGTGTTTATTTTAATTATCTTTATTTAAAAGCGATCTAAATTTATTTTAATATTACATACATGTTGTTACACTCCCTAATTACTAACCATAATAATAATTAAATAATTAAACAACTTTACATCCAAGAAACAATTACAAAATAATAAGCAAAATAATTAAATAGCAAAGATAAATAAAATATAAATAAGCAATAATAAATAATAAAGGGGGTTAATTCTAAGTTTACTCGGCAAGACATCGCATCTTGTGCCTACGTATCCTTACGGGAGTGGAATCAGAGTAATCGTAGTTCCCCTCAATAGGGAGGTTAGAAACTTCTTGACTGTGGTCAAGGTCTCAAGGGGAATAAACGCATCTTAAGGACACGCTTACGTGGAGTGTAGAAACTCCAAATCTCTACGTTGAAATGTTAAGTTGTAATTAGGGTTAAATTAGGGATTCCACGGCGGGAAACCCTAAAATGAGCGCGGCGGCTCTTTGACCTAATGCTAAGGGTAAAATTGTAATTTTGCCTGCGGCGAGGCATTTGTGAAAATTAGGGTTTGTAGTTTGTAGTTTTGAGGATTTGAAATTGAATGTGTGAAGTTTTACGGACTATTGGCGCGGCGGCCAAACAGTTAGACCTAACCTTCGGATGTGTGCAATGTGACAGAAATAATAGTAAACGCGTGAGATAATTGAATCATGCAAACAGAGAGATAATGTCATAATTTAAACCATGCAAGCAGAAATTTAAAGGCAGAATTTAAAGAGCGATTGTTAAGTTCGCGAGGTGACATGAGAGGAGCAGATACAATATGATAATGAAATTTGAATTGAACAATAATAAAATAAAATAAATAACGGTTCTAGTTATTATTTTAAAAAAAAGATTTTAGTTATTATTTTAAATTTATCTAAAAAAAAGTTTTTCTTAAAAATAATAGGTTTTCATATTAATTTGGAAAAGATGTTAATGTTATTTATTTTAAAAAACAGATTTTTATATTATAACAAATTTTAATAAATTAATGATAACAATAATAATAATAATGGTAATAATAATGATAATAATTATAATAATAATAAATAATGATAATAATAATAATAATAATAATAATAATAATAAAGCAATAATGAATTTTAAATGTGCCAAATAACCCAACAATGTTGCTAACGCAGAAATGCACTCATCGCAACCAGATCTAAATCGGACGAAACAAAATTTATCGCAAAGAAAAAGAAATTAAGCAAAAAATAGTATTATTGCTCACACAAAAATGCGATCATCGCAACCAGATCGAACTAACACAAATGTCACGCGTCATGCACACAAATGTGCAAACATCGTATCGACATAATTCGATCAAAAATCTTATATATATAAACTCTAACAATTTAAAAATTATATATATATAAACGTAACAGTAATAGATAAAGAAAAAGAAATAACGGTAATAGATGAAGAAAAAGAAATAACGGTAAAAGATGAAGAAAAAGAAACAACAGTAATAGATGAAGGAAAAGAAATAACGGTAAACGATGACGAAAAAGAAACAATAGTAATGGATGAAGAAGAAAACTAAATAACGGCAAACGGCACTCACTCCTCCTAGGTTTTTTTCATTCTCTCCTCTTTTCCAACAAGGCAACACATGTATATATAGGGAACAAATTAGGGTTAACACCAAATTGTCAATAATGTCCCTAAAGCCCATTTTAAAGCCCAAACTAAATAATTAGTTAAGAAAAAATAAAATTTAAATAATTTAAAATAATTAAAATAAACTTAAAATAAAAACTAATAATCCTATTGATTCCTAAAATAAAAAATATTATAAAAAGAACAAAATTTTTTTCAATATTTTTTATTTTATGATTTTTTGGATATTTTTATGAATAATTTAGAAAAAAGTGAAAAAAATAATATTTTAAAAAATGATTTAATTAAAATACGAAAATAATAATTAAATAATAATAAAAAACTATTTTTGTTATATTTTTTTTTAATGAAAGATAGAAAAATTTAGAGTAAAAATAATAAAAAACAAAAAAAAGTGACAAAGGTGAGATTCGAACTCTCAACCTCTCACACTCATAACTCCTTACACATGTCCTCCTGCCAATTGTGCCATTTTTACTTTTTAGAAAAAAAATGCATGCCATATGATATTTACCTGCAAAAAGTCAAACGACTACACAAATTTGTTAGTAATTGATTAAATGCAATGAAATGCGACGACAAATCTTAGGGCAAAATTTGGGGTATTACAGTTATTATGATAATATTTCTCACCCAACCCCTCTTTGATGTTGGCAAAAAAAAATCATGAAGTTTGACTTTGGTTTGACCACAGTTGACCTCAGTTTGACCTTTTAACTGCGTTGACTGCTTTTGACTTATCTGATCATCTGACTGAGCAAACTTTTGAGAAAAGTCTTGAAACTTGACATGGGGGTTCTTATACACATATAAGATGTTATGAAGCTCACTTGAAGTCTTGGAAGTCCATTTAGCCTGATTAAAGTCAAAACCCTAGTTTTGGATGCACTGCTTAGGAGGTGCATTGTCTGAGGGAATTGTCAACTCTTCTGACCAATTATGAATTTTGTGAACCTTGTGAACCTTCTTGGAACACAAAGTCTTGTATTGTGAGGGCAAATTTTGGGGTGCAACATACTGCAACAGATTTCCTTCAAGAAAAGTTTCTCTTTCCTCTTGATTTTCTTTGATTATAATAATGCAACTTGCCTTGACAACTTGCCATGCTCTTCAATCCTTCTGCACTTCTACTCATCCTACACTCTAGACATAATATCAAGGGTTAATCAATGGTTGGAAATCACTTGGATGGTTAGCAAGTTGGTTTATGACAAATTTGAAATGGTGCATTTCAAGTGTTTGGACCCCAACTTCCCTCCTTCGAAACTCCTAGCTTACAAAGGCTATGGAGGAGTTCTTTTACTTTTTGAAAAGCCCTCATCATTATCTAAAACTTTCATGTTTTGGGATTTTTCAAATTCCAATTGGAACTAGGTCAAAAACACTCTTGTAGTTGGCTGAAAACATGACTTGAAAAGTGCTAAAACCATGAAATTTTACCAAGTGTTTTTCCCTCTTGCATTGATTTTGATCATAACCCCAAATCTATAAATTTTTTGCATATAGGTAAATTTTGAACTTTTATAGAACTTGCCAAGACCTTTCCAACAAGCTTTGAACCACTCCAATTGGATGTGTGGTTAAGAAGTTATGGTCTTGCCCCTTCAAAACCATAATTTCCCGATATTTTGATCACTCCTCAATCCTTGACCCAATGATCACAAAACTTCATGACTAGATGTGATATAACATTAGGAACATAATTGCGTTCAATTTTGGGTCAAAACCCTGTTGGCCAATGAGTTGACTTTTCAGTCAGACGAACCGACCGATCGAAAAACACTGAATCGACTGTTGGTATTCTGGGTCCCCTGAGGTCTTAAAACTTCTTGGGTCGACTTCAACAAGTCATATGAGCTTCATAGACCATGATTCTATCATTGGATCACCATTTAAATCAAAAGTCAAACCACCGTTGACTTTTCCTAATCAGAAACCCTAATCGGGGATTCTGGACTGCACTGCTCCTCTTCTTTGGGTGACGACCTAAAATTGGATTCATGCTTGATCCAATATAGCATCCTTGATGGTTTAGGTACTTGTTTCATGGAGAATCAATCTAAGACATTGACTGATCAAATCATCGAAACCCCGATTCCTGACTGCATGGAACCCTAATTCACCTGTATCTTGACAAAGACAAACTTGAAATAGGTTAAGGTTAGATAAACAAATGATGATGCTCTTAGAATTATGATGAAGATCTAAGGGTAAAAATTTTGGGTATAACAGATGCCCCTATTCAAATATTTTCACCAGACGACAAAGAAAGATAACGATCTTCATGGAGTCGTAGTGAAAGGTATTTGAATATTCCAAACCAAAAATGTAGTCCCTTAGATACGATGGTATGCAAAAGGACAAATGCGAAAATTCCATGAATTCTAAATGATGCTTTATGATGACTGAGATGCAAGCAAATGATGACACATGAGCAAAAATAAAAGAACGACAAAACAACGAGTAACCACTCACAGGGAACCTGACACATTGGGGAAAGATCCAGGGCATAACAAGCAAAAGTTCAAACATGACTAATGATGGTACTTTAGAGGGGATCTTCCACACAAGTGACACAAACTCCAAAGGGGAAAAGGGAAACTCCACTAGGGAAAGGTAAATCTCCACCGAGGAGAAGGCACGATCTTCACTGGGGATAAGCCAAATGAAGAGCTTCCTACAGCGAAGAGTTTGAATGGGATCTTCAAGAAAATACTAGAAATAAGACCAGACCTGTCGAGGATGCTAGTAATCACTAGATCTTCAAGACTCAACTGGGGATACCAAGGCTCTGCTAGGGATACTGGTGACAACCACAACTTCCTACTAACAACAATTGATTTTAAACAGTGCCAATAACTACTGGACTTCTTGGGGAGAAAGGTGACAACCACAACGATGATACTTGTCGCTACTCGAAAAATGCAACGACGGAGAGGCGAGAATGAAAAGACAGAAGATTCGTCATCGAAATTTATTTATCCCATGAGGGGAAGGGAAAACATCGAGAAAACCTTAAGAAAAAACAGATAAGATGGTCTCGCAACCAAGAACAGGTTCAGAAGTCGGTTATGCGAAGGGAAGGTATTAGCATCCCTCGCATCCATCGTACTCGAAGGGAACCATTTGTTTGTCTATGTATGGTGATATCTGCTAAAGGTTATTGTTATAAAAGTGTGTTCCTAGGGGAGAGAGAAAGGTTACGAAACAGAGAAAGAAGAGATAAAGGGGGAGAAGAGACTCGATAGAACTTCGCGGTCCTAGGCCTACGAATTCTTAACAGATATGAGAAAGTCAGAGTCAACGTAGTTCGGGAAACTATGGATGATGAAGAAGGTTGCTCGCCAAGACATTACCTTCTTGTGCCTACGTATCATCATCTGGTATGAGAAATTAGAGCAAACGTAGTTCGGGAACTACAGGAGAGGTGGAAAAGCGTGCTCGCCAAGACATCGTCGTCTTGTGCCTACGTATTCTCATCTGGTATGAGAAATCAGAGCAAACGTAGTTCGGGGAACTACGGGAATGGTGGGAAAGTGCGCTCGCCAAGACATCGTCGTCTTGTGCCTACGTATTCTCATCTGGTATGAAAAATCATAGCAAACGTAGTTCGGAGAACTACGGATGAAAGGTGGAAAAGTGAACTCGCCAAGACATCATCGTCTTGTGCCTACGTATTCTCATCTGGTATGAGAAATCAGAGCAAACGTAGTTCGGGGACAGTTAATCGGTGTTTTTGTGGATGATTCTATCATGCGCATTCTAGCAACTAGGTGTATTGCAACTCGCTCGTGGATTCTTAGGCGTTACCTGTTTTGCGGTAGAACAGACGTAACATATCTTTTGAAAAGAGACTTTTTGCCTTCGAGGCAAGATGTCACATTTAATTTGTGAATTTGTTTTTAAGGGCAAAATAGGTCCTCGGATAGTAACCCCTTGTGGGTAGTACCCAATTCTTTATCTCAAAGATTTATTGTGAAAAGGTGTGGCAAATATAGTCGCGGCTTCATATTGAAAGACAAGTATCGAGACCACACACTCTACAATGAGTATCCTGAAACTCGGAGAGGAAGAAGTCTGCACTCAATCCCTCTTTTTAGTTTAACACAAAGAGAACTTCATTCTCTTATTAAAGGTGTTTTGATTTTGAATGGTAAGTGCTTTACGACAATGAACCCTAAAGGTAATGTCAAGCACTCAGGATAGGAGAAGGTCTACGCCTAACCACTCCACGACCATTCAAATTTTATTGAGAAAAGAGTTTGAAAATGCACTTGGTACGAGACCAAGGTTTTAGGAAGAAAGGTTTGAAAAGAAGTTTTGGAAAGATGTGAATAAGATAGGAAATGAACACAAATATATACAGGATACAGATGATATACAAGGTATATAACAATATATACAAGAATATAATGACTGAATTTTAAAGCAGTTGATATTTGATAGAAAGTAAAGCAGTTGTTAGTTTGTTAGTGAATCGAATCGGGGCAAAATGTGATGCTAAACCGTCGTAGCTCGACTTATGATGAAAGTCGAACTATAGGAGGTTTCTCAAATTTATATATGTGCTAAGAACAAGATAGAGAAATGATATTGAGGATCATTCTCCAATTTAATCGTGTCGCACAAACCAAAGAAAGGTGGGATCTCGTCTTAATCGCAAACATCATGTCGATTAATCGAAGGTAGCCTATCACGATCCTAAAGTAAAGAAAATGACCCAAATGGTCATTTTCCTTATATTTGAAATTGCGAAGGTTATCAACTTTGATAAATCGACGCTTACGAATAAAAGACTTCATAGATCAAGAAAATTAAATATAATCGAAAATGAAGAAGAAATTGAAAGAGAAAAGGAAAGTGGTCTCGGATCCATCATTATTTATCAATTATTTGACCAATAATGATTTTTGGAGGTCTCGTCATCGACCGAAACGAAATAATACGAAAATAAAACCTCAAAGATAAATAAAAACACCAAAATCTATCTTTAGAAAAATATATTAAAAATTCTAAAAATTAAAATTAGAAAAAAAATATATAAAAACTCTAAAAATAAACTTACTTAGAAAAAACGAATTGTTATAAATTCTAAAAATTAAAAAAATCTAAGAAAATCATTAGGACAAGGGGGTTTGTGAGCCCAAACGAGGGGTGGTGTATACAAGGACCAAGGTGTGCAAAAAAACATCAAGGCTTACAAAGTCCATTATGCGCACACACATGAATAAAACGGTGGAAATAGTAAAAGCGAAAAAAACAAATAAATAAAAAAGTAAGAAAAAATAATAATAATAATAACAACAAGTTGATGGGTCGTTTGACCCAAAGTCCATCATTGCCATGGATGTATAGTTAAAAACAACACCAATCTTCTATCAGAATTTAATAGTTATCATAAAAAAATAGAGGAAAAGAAACCATGTCTGTGAAACCGATGAGCTCGCGGATCCAACCAAGCGAGGAGGCTGAGAATAACGTCAACAGACGAAAACCCCTAAAAAGGAACAAGCTCCTGAAACCGAAGCATAACAACGATATTTGATCGAAACCTAACTCGTGTGACACCCTGCGCAAAACCTTGACGGAACCAAATGGTGGATTCGAACTTTTCTTCTTCTCTCAAGTCGATTTGAAGTGTCTTGATTCCTATAACGTTTACGCTTCACTCTCTAACCTTAATTCTGTTTTAGACTGTGAAATGATTAGTTTTGACAATTTTTTTGATTTTTTCCAGTTGAAGGCGGGGAAAGGGGTTATGGGGATTTGTTGAAGGTGTTGCGTTGTTGTAATAGAGGCAAGTCGATGAAGAAGACGAAAAAGGGCATTCAAGAGTGGTGATGTCGATTAAAAAGTGGGTTTTTGTTTGGATGAAGAGAAAGAAATCACCGGTTTTTCCCCCCGAAGAGAATGGTTGTGTTTTGGTTCCAGGTCAGGTTTGTATTTGAATCTGATTCTTACTTCATCTCTATTTCACTTCCACTTCGAATCTTTCTCTTTCTCTACTTTCAGATTTACAGTGTTTGGTTTTGTGGAGATGGCGGTTGTTTGGGTTATTTTGAGATTTCAGCGGGTGGAAAGAAGAGATTCGCTGAGAGGTAGAAGATAAGGGTGACGCCGGTGAGGGTTGGTGAAGGGAAATTCAAGGCGGCTGAAATAAGGGAGAGTGGAAAGCAAACTGTGTTTATTTGTTAGTTTTTTCTTCAAAACAAATGCCAATGGTAGAAGATGATGATATATTTGGTGGATGAATTATTATGAAAAATGAAGAAGTATATGAGTTAAATAATGGTGAGTTGCTCGGTTTTGAAAGAGGAGAGTTTTTCTCCTTTTTATTTTCTTTCTGTTCTGCTAAATCTCCTCCCTCATGTCATGGTTGTTTTTACTTTTGTTTTTTCTTTCATGATTTTGTGCAAGCTGGATTATTTCAAGGAGGGAGGCGTCGCGTGACATCCATTCTTTTCAGCCAATGTTTTTTCTTTTATAGCTAGGTCAAACAAGTCAAGAATTTTGTATTGGCCTTAAGATGAATTGGACAATGGACTTTGTTGATCAGTGGATTTGGACAAATTGGTTAGAAAAAAAAGAATATATATATATATATATATATATATATATATATATATATATATATATATATATATATATATATATATATATATATATATATATATATATATATATATATATATATATATATATATATATATATATATATATATATATATATATATATATATATATATATATATATATATATATATATATATATATATATATATATATATATATATATATATATATATATATATATATATATATATATATATATATATATATATATATATATATATATATATATATATATATATATATATATAAATTAAATGGATCACCAAATGGATTTGAAAAATGGATAGAATATATAAAAGTGGATTTTGTGGATAAAAATGAAAAATGGAAAATAATGTGGATATTGAAAGTTTTTAATGGATTAATATGGATTTTGGTTATAAAAATGGATAAATGAATTGGAATTTTTTTTAGTATGAAATTAAAGAAATGGAATTGGATTAGAAAAAATGACATAAATGGTTAAAATGGATTTTGGATGGCGAGGAAATCGGTATCCACATGAATTTGGTTTTGAAAAGAAAAAAAGGTTAAGAATGAGTAAATGGTTAATTGAACTTGCGTCTTGAATTCCCCACAACTCAACATGACTGGTCTTGACCTGTCTAATTTCCGTCAAATTCTCAATCCACACCAAAATTATATCCTCAATAAATCCCAAAAAATTCAAATAGTAAGCCCAAACGATCATGGCAGAATGCCCCTTCAAATCAAACCACAAAATGCCTTGTCCTATCAACCACAGATCCCTTTAACATGACACTCTAACCCCATGATCTTCACCTGATGACTGTCCATAAACTAGACCCTGATCTTTTCTCAAATGCACACCTGATTCACATCTATGGAAACTTGACCACATGTCTCTGATGACTCTTCTGAATAGGGAAAGCACAAACATCAAAGAGATCCTCTAATCCCACATCTCAGAATACCAATGCAAAATATGATTATGAGCTAAGACCTAATGAAGATGCAGATGAACGCGAAACACGAGCCAGAAAAAGTTAGAAAAAGTGAGGGCAAGGGTGCAACAGTTGCCCTTATTCAATCAACTTGGACCTGAAGGTGTGAAAAGAAACCGCTTTTAAACATTCAAGGTAAAAGGTGATTGAATACTAAAAGAACCCAGAAATTTGCAAACTCCAGAAATGCAAAGGTGGACTTATGAACTGCGGGTACCAACCAAAAGTTGGGATAACCGGAAAAGGCAAACTGATAAAAAGATGATAACGGCTACTAACCAAAAGTTAGGATCACCAATGAGAACAGTAGCCAATAGCTGTGAGGAAGTGGCTACTAACCAAAAGTTAGGATTTCCCAGAAGATTACCAACCAAAAGTCGGAGTAAAAGCTACTAACCAAAAGTTAGGATCGCCAAGAAAAGATCACAACCCAAAAGTCGGAGTTAAAACTACTAACCAAAAGTTAGGATCGCTAAGAAAATAATAACCAAAAGTTATGAGAAAGAGGCTACTAACCAAGAGTTAGGATCACCCAGATGCCGACCGAGGGCGAATACATAAACAACAAAGATTACCAACCAGAAGTCGGGATCATCCAAAAACTCATCAACCAAAAATTGGGACATACAGGAAGTAGAATCAACCGATTCACCCTGAAAGAAAGATGATTCCGTTGGGGAAACAATAAAGGACTACCAACCAAAAGTTGGGATAACATCCACAAAACGATGGACTACCAACCAAAAGTTGGGATAGCATCCACAAAATGAGGGACTACCAACCAAAAGTTGGGGTAGAATCCACAAAACGACAGACTACCAACCAAAATTTGGGATAGCATCCACAAAACGACGAACTACCAACCAAAAGTTGGGATAGCGTCCACAAAACGAAGGACTACCGACGAAAAGTTGGGATAACATCCACAAAACGAAGGACTACCAACCAAAAGTTGGAATAGCATCCACAAACGACGGACTACCAACCAAAAGTTGGGATAGCATCCACAAAACGATGGACTACCAGCCAAAAGTTGGGATAGCATCCACAAAATGACGGACTACCAACCAAAAGTTGGGATAGCATCCACAAAACGACGGACTACTAACCAAAAGTTAGGATAGAATCCACAAAATGATGGAATACCAACCAAAAGTGGGGATAACATCCACAAAATGACGGACTACCAACCAAAAGTTGGGATAGCATCCACAAAACGACGGACTACCAACCAAAATTTGAGATAACATCCAGGATATGCAGGAAGTAGAATCGACCGGTTTACAACCTGAAAAGAAAACCCCCCTAGGGAAAGAGAAACTTAAACAAGCAAACTCTATTGGGGATCAAAAGTAATATGAAAACATCTATCAATGATTTGTGTCGGGGTCAGGTAACACAAAGTCTCATGCATTATGTCGTTATCTGCTGGAGAGATGTCTGGCAACAAAAGTATCAAACCTGGCTTATGCTTCTCATACATATGTTTGAATATGTCGTAATGCTCCATAAGAAATGGAAATGCTATGCGTTTGAGGATGTAATGCAAAAATGATAATTATACCCAGAAATGCAGATGCGGGCTCAGGCTTCCGGGAAAAGAAGGATGCGCCAACTACAATTGGACTTTGCTGGTAAAGAGAGGTGAAACCTAATGGTTATTATTTTTGGAAGGTGATATCTTTCTGGGTACAAATGGGGATTGGATTTTGGAATGAGGCGCCAATAGGGATTGGACTTTAGATTTTATATGGTTGCCAATACGGATTGGGTTTTCGGTTTCTGCGATGGGTCAGGTATAGCTGACGCTGGAAAATGTCCTGTCTGGATACAAGGTTGCAAAGTGACTTGTCTAGATACAAGGATGAAAAGTGTCTTGTCTGTATACAAGGTTTATGATGTCTTGTCTGGATACAAGGTTGCAAAGTGTCTTGCCTGGATACAAGGTTTATGATGTCTTGTCTGGATACAAGGTTGGAAAGTGTCTTGTCTAGATGCAAGGTTTATGATGTCGTGTCTGGATACATGGTTTATGGTTGAAGGGTCAGGGAATGGTTAACATGACTTCCCGACATTCGTCCTAAACTTGAAGGTTGACTGAACTTGCTTGAATAGCTCTGAGAAGCTCTGAAAAATATGGAGAGGAAATGTTCCTCTGTTTCCCGTCTTTTGAAGGTTGTAACGTGGCCTGGTTCACGGTTTAAGAAACAAGGGATATAAGGCTCAAAGTTTTGTTTTAACCTACCCATTCTCCTTGATATTCTCCAGTCCTATGTTCAACTAATTTGACACAAGCGCTCACCTTTCAAAGGATGGATGATAGAAGTGACGGTTAAGGAAACCACAAGTTTTCAAAGTAACAGTCACTCGCTTTGGTGTCTGGAGTCACACGACTTGTTCTTCATCATTCTTGATTTCCCTATTTTTTCCTGGACTGACTCTTTTGGATATATCTTTTTGATTTCGAAGTCCAGTGGGATGCCCTAATTTTTTCCTAAGCCACTTGTTTTCAAGTTATCGACTTAGCGGGCTTCTTTTTTTTTTCTTTTCTTTTTGGGAACAAGTTGTGTGACACCGGCTTGTATGACTTGCTTAAAAGGATTATGACTGCCTCACTCCTTTGCTTGTGACCGATAACCATTGTAAGTTTTTTTTAGATACGACCTCTACAGGTGTGATTGATCCTCGAACAGAAATACTCCTTTTGCAATTTGGATATTTGGTCGAATTAATTGACAACTACCCTGCCCCAGGTTAAGATTGAGGGTTCTTCGTTTTCAGAAAGAAACTCCTACTACTAGGCTCAAAGGGGTTGAAAATGGATTATCTTCCTTATATCTCCGATGTTTAGGGATTTGAAACAATGTATGCACGTGATATATGTTGCACCCCAAAATTTGCCCAACCTTTTTCTTTAACTGGCTTTTGATTCATTGCATTTCATAGCATTAGCATTTACATTTCATCACTCATTTGCAGGGGATTGAGAGAGGTGTGCTTATCAGAAGAGGTTATCCAAGGGCTAAGCCTAATCAAGGGGTTGTATTCAAGATACTCAAGTGCTTAGTCTCATCAGAGGAATGCTAAAGCTCATTGAAGGAGTGGATGATTAAAATGGTTGTATCTCCTATCTTGGGGGGGTCATTGGAAGTCATCAGAAGGCCATGAGTCCATGGTGACAGATAAAAGTCATTGTAAAAGCTCATGATATGTCTTGAGGATCATTATGGAGCTTGTGCAAGTCATTATTCAAAGTACAAGAGACCATAGCCAAAGGTGGTGCAATTAGGGTTTCATCTGGACAACCCTAAATCAACAGTGCAATTGGAGGAGATTAAGACTCAACTCCAAGTCTTTGTGATCATGGAATGTTGTTTTTAGACATGTCATATATCATTTCAAGATCAATTCAGCAATATTCAAGAGTGTGAGAAGTTGCTAAGCTAGGGTTTATAAGCTTGACAGTGTAAAATCCCCTATTTTAGTGCCTAACTTCAAGACCACATAACTCAAGATACACGTTTCATCTCATCTTGACACCAACATGAATCTTGTAGGGCTTGTTTCTATATTTCTTTTGAGTACTAGAAGTCCGTCATCTGATTTCTAGAACTCAAGTTATGAGGCAGACAAGTTACAGGTCATCAGATGAATGTGATTTTGGTCCATAAAAGTTAACCAACTTCCAAGACATTTTTGACCTAGAAGTATGTTTCTCCTCACCTTGACCCAAACATTAAAGTTGTTCCTCGTGATCTTAGCTTTCCAAAAAGTAATAGAAGTCCTCAATCTGACTTGTAGAACTCAAGATATGAAGATTGCAAGGCAGGGGTATTTTGGGAAACTTTGATTATAGGTCACTTTTGATTATAGGTTAATTTCACCACTTTGCATACCTCAAATGAAGATCTTTCCAACTTCAAACATGCTCCAAATGGGGTCATTTGCTCAATTAAACCTGAAGATATCATTGGGTTGGCTTGGAAATGAAGATTTGTGAAGAAAATTTCATGAAAGGAAGCTTTAAAAGGCCTAATTTGGATCAAAATCATTTTGGATCATATAATGACATATGTGTGCATACTTTGAGTGCCTTAAATGTTCTAAATACAATGCCAAAACCATAAACCAATTTTAAGGTCATTTACATGGCAAAATTCAAGATTACTTCACCTTGAAGTAACAAAATCAAAATCAACCTTTGATTCAAATCCAAGGAGCTAATCTCATCCATCCATGTTCCTTGCATCATAGGCAACTGATATGAGTCAATTGGAAAGACTTTGAGCTCTGTTTTCATGAGATTCATAAAGCTCCAAAGTGAAGAAACTTGGATTGGCAATTGGGCCATACAAGCCATAATTGGGCTTTTTGATCATTCCATATCCATTCCATATATTGATATCATCATCTACAACAGAAAATAACAGAATGTGGAGGGGAGAATAACAGAAAACAATTGAGAAAAAAATAAAGAAAGTTGAAAATCATTTTTGGAGAATCATCCATTTTGAATCCAAATCAAGATTACCAGAAGCTTTAGGGAGATTCAGGAGAGGATTCAGGAAGTTTTGGTGAAGCTTCAACCCCAATTGAAGACCCAATGGAGGTGCTCCATTGAGTAAGTAATTCTTCCAAAATTCTCTTCACACATGTACATATAAGTTGCCATTGTTACATAAACATGTTCCCCTAGACTTGTAGATGGATTTAGGATGGGTTTTGGTGAGGTTTGCAACATTTCTTGATGACACCTTCAATCTTGCAAGATTCAGTTAGGGCTTATTATAGGTTAAAAATGAAAATAGACCATGGGAAGTTGATATGCATGATGAGACGAATCCATTAGTGTAATCAATTTTGAGTTTTGTGGACTTTTATGAACTACTACAGTTGCATGCTGCCGGAGAAGACGACCCGAGCCGCCGTGCTCCGGCGTCTGGTTCTCCCTCCAATTTTATGTTCAAAATCTCAGGCATATTAGCAGCTGTTGGATCATGTTGACTGGGGGTGGGACGAATGGGCATGATTCAGTCTGTTTTGTTTTAAAAGTCAAGTGCACGTGTGGCATCCTGATGATCCCTTAGATCAGTGGATGGTATGCCTAACGAGTGGCCTTGATTCAACCTCAGCTTGTGTTGATTGACCCTACCCAAAACACACTGTTTCATTAAACAATTGAGTGGGTTGGGCCTCGCTTGTTATTTCCACCCCCCCTTCAGCAAGCCCAATACACACGAATCCTTTGCTATTCACACCACATATTTTCCAATTTGATTTCTTTTTCTTTTATTTTTCTTTTATTAACTCAGTCCCATTTTAATATATGAAAAATACTTCTACACTTCTAAAAATCATGAAAAATTATGTTTTAGGTACCTTGACATGTAATTTTCTTTTACATATTTTTGAGTTAATTTTTTAGGACTTTTTCCATTTGATATTGAATTTCCCTTTTTAGTTGTTTCTTGTGAATAAAATTGCATATTCATTGTTTTGTATTTTATTTTCTTAAACAATACTTCAAATAAACTTCTAATATTTCTTAAGCTTAATCTAGACACATTAAGTGATAGTGTAGTATTTTTCCCTTACTTTTTAGATGCCTTTAGGATAGGTTTTGGATAGTGTCTTTAGAACCTCTTTCCCTTGCCTTGCCCATAGAGCACCCTAGGGTTTTGCTCTCCATTAACATACTTAGACTTAGAATTTCCTCCCCATTTTTGGACCCTTGGTCTCTAAGGCCAGAGGGGTCCCCTAGGATTTTTCTTCACATGATTCTTCTAATTCATAGTCCTATGATATTTGGATCCTTCTTGTGAGAGCCTGGTTCTTCCTTAGGAAGGACTCTGTGCATTCCATGAGAAGTTGAACCATTGAGGACTATTCTTGAATGATGAGTTTGGTTGAGAACATGGTGAATTCCTTAGGTTTTCACTATGACTCCCATCATTATTCTCTTCATTTCTCAAGTCCTATAATCTTAGGATCCTTCTTGCGAGAGCCTAGTTCCTCCTTAGGAGGAACTCTGTGCATTCCATGAGAACTTTGAACCTTTGATGGACATTCAATGACATGGTGGGTTCCTTGGGTTCACATTATGCTCCTTTTCTCCTCCTAGTCCTATAATCTTAGGGTCATTCTTGTGAGAGCCTGGTTCTTCTTTAGGAAGAACTCCACGCATTCCATGAGGAGTTGAGCCTTTGAGGACTCAAGTACCTTGTACACACCTTCGCTTTTCTCTGTGTCCTACAATCTTAGGATCCTTCTTGTGAGAGCCTGGTTCTTCCTTAGGAAGAACTCTGTGCATTCCATGAGAAGTTTGAGCGTTTGATGGACTCTTGTGTTGATACACATTCCATGACATGGTGGGTTCCTTTGGTTCACACTATGCTTTCTCTCATTCCCTTGCATGATTGTGTGGTGTTGTGCATTAGAAGTAGGGTAGGCTTGATAGCTTTCTCTTTTCACTTTCATGTTTGCATTTAAAAGTTGAGCTAGTCTCCCTTTGCTTGTGTGCTTTCTTTGTGCATCTCTTGCTTGCATCTAAAGGTTGAGCTTGCCTCCCTTTGCTTGGATGTTTATCTGCCTTTCATATTTGAAATGTTTGCATTAAAGGTTGAGGTGTCCTCCCTTTCTTGTACTGTTGCATTGCATGTGCATTCATACACATTTTACCTTTCATTTGAATAATCATGATGATTTCCTGTTATTTTCCTTTCCATTGACATGTTCCCTTAGGATTCTCACTTCCTCGTTTAAGGAGTGATGATAAAACTTTAGGTTGAATCCTTTGCATGATAACAAGTAGGATAGATTCCCTTCTAAACTCAATCTTAGGACCATTTTGCATGACAACATTAGGGTTTTGACTAGTCCCCCTGTAGAGTACTTCTCTCCCTTCTCATCTTCAAACAACTTCAAAATACATAATAAAGGCTAATGAGTATTGTGCGTTACGATCCTTAAGCTACTTGGAAAATGGTGATTGGGGGGCTTCTCCTTAATTACCTAGAGTGTTTAGCATACGCCCTTAGGACGATATGCAACGCATTCGCTCCTAAGTCATAGTCTCTAGTGCGATATGAATTACAAACATTCATTCAAAACACTTCTCCGATAAAAGACAAAAACAAACATCCAAACCTCTTTTGCCCTTTCGGGATATCTGTAATCAAGAAAATATTTTCAGATAAAAAAGTGTTGTTAACTCTTAGTTCTACCGCAAACAGTAACGCCTAAGTCTCCAATGGTCGAGCTGCATACACCAACTGCTAGAACTACCTATTAACCTTACTCGGGTAAAACAGACGAACAAACCTGTGTTCTCTTTATCCCAAACTACGTAAGCTCTGATCTCTCATACCTCTTGAGAGTACGTAGGCACAAGACGCGATGTCTTGGCGAGCAACCTTTCCCCTTTCACCCGTAGTTAGCCGAACTACGTTGACTCTAACTTTCCCATTGCACGAGGGAATACGTAGGCCCAGAGCAGCGACGCTCTGTCGAGTCCTTTTCCTTTTTTCTTTTCTTTTATCCCAGACCTTTAGCTAGATAGATAAACAACCCTTTAGATAAACAACACAAGCGTGGATCCCGTCGAGTACGACGGACGTGAGGGGTGCTAATACCTTCCCCTTGCGTAATCGACTCCCGAACCCGAGATTTGGTTGCGATGACAAATCTTATCCCTTTTCGCTAGGTTTTTCCCGATCGTTTCCTTTCCCTCCTTTGGGATAAATAACGATAGGTGGCGACTCTTCTGTCTTTCCCGTCACCTCTTTTCGCAGTAGCAACAATATAAAAGATTGCCAGCTTCAGGGAACTAGGCTTTCCGATCTTAATTTGCTACTGAACTAGCCATCTTCAAAATTGCTTGTCGAAGCCAGTCTGATACTCTTCTAAACATCTTCTCTCAGTGAATTCCTCTATAATATGAACTGATGAACCCACGTGACCAGATGAAGGAGGATTGTTGATATGAATTCCCTGAGGCATGACAGAGAACATATTAGAGTCAAGCAGAGTCTCAATCTTGCTCTTAAGCATCTTACAGTCTTCGGTTGAATGCCCATGTGCCCCAGCATGATAATCACAACGGGCTTTGACATCAAAACCTGGTGGATATGGAGGAATCACTAGATTAATCTCCTTTGGAACTATCAATCCACCTTTGATCAGATCTAGCAACATATGACTATACGACATCGACAACTGAGTGAAATGCTTCTCTGGCTTCCTTGGTCTTTATCGAGCGCGTTGACGCGGCCACCAGTGATATGGCCTTTGACTCTGGAGGGGAAATCATATCTAATACAAAGACCCAACAGATTCACGAACTCATGATTCTTCCAAAAGCTAATTCAAGTCCAATGCGAGTGTCGGGAAATCAACTGCAGGTTGGACAAAAGATGGGTGAGCTCTCCGTTCTTGGCTTAGGATGGATATGCCAAAATGAGATGATAATGTAATGGAAGATGCTAATGCAACAGACATGGAATCAAGGTCACAGATCCTGCAAGTCAAACACAACGAGATATCTCTCACCTCAAGTGGGAAATCTACTGGTTTATAAGAGGGCATCCCAAAGGCTTTAAACAAATTCCTATGCATTAACCCTCAAAAGTTTTCCATCATAATGATGATTCGTAAGACGGTAATCCCTTCAAAGGATGAACACAGAGTTATGTCTTAGTAACCTTCGGAATAAGGTTCTACAAAAGGTCCTCAGAGTCACGGACTCCTAGGTCAGAAATAAAGATGCCATTACGACTACTCGTAAGACATAATCATCCCAAAGGGGCCTCATGTGAGCGGTGGAATTCAAACCAACTTGACGAGTCCTAAGTCTCGCAAATAAGAAAGAAACCACCTCCTAATCTTAGTGTATACTAGAAAGCTCGGGTAGAAACCTTTTATCCTTACAAACCAATCCAAATAAACCCAACAGGTAAAAGGAACACAACACAATAAACAATAAAAGCAAATAAAACACAAATGCGATAAACAAACTAGGTTTGGCTTGCTAGGGTCCCCGGCAGAGTCGCCAGTTGTCGCTACTCGAAAAATGCAATGACAGGGAGGCAAGAACGAAAGACAAAAGAGTCGCCATCGAACTTTATTTATCCCATGAGGGGAAAGGAAAACATCGAGAAAACCCTAAGAAATAAATGGATAAGATGGTCTCGCGACCAAGAGAAAGGGTTCGGAAGTCGGTTATGCGAAGGGAAGGTATTTGCACCCCTCGCATCAATCGTACTCGATGGGAACCATTTGTTTGTCTATGTGTGAAAATATCTGCTAATGGGTATTGCTTTCTAAGAGTGTTCCAAGGGATAGAGAGAAAGGCTAGAAACAGGGAAAATAGAGATAAAGGGGAAAAGAGAAGAAGACTCAGTAGGACTTCGAGGTCCTAGGCCTACGTATTCTTAACAGATATGAGAAAGTCAGAGTCAACATAGTTCGGGAAACTACATGTATAGATGGAAGGTTGCTCGCCAAGACATCATCGTCTTGTGCCTACGTATCCTCATCTGGTATGAGAAATTGGAGCAAGCCGTAGTTCGGCCAACTACGGGTGAAAGGTGAAAAAGTGTGCTCGCCAAGACATCGCTGTCTTGTGCCTACATATTCTCATCTGGTATAAGAAATCAAAGAAAACATAGTTCGGGGAACTACGGGAAAGGTGGGAAAGTGTGCTCTCTAAGACATCATCGTCTTGTGCCTATGTATTCTCATCTGGTATGAGAAATCAGAGCAAACGTAGTTCGGGAGACGGTTAACCAGTGTTTTTTGGTGGGTGATGTTAGCGTGCACATTCTAGCAGTTAGGTGTATTTGCTACTCGCTCGTGGAGTCTTAGGCGTTACCTGTTTGCGGTAGAACGAACGTAACATATCCTTTTGAAAAGATTAATTTTCGCCATCGAGGTAATATGTCACATTTGATTTGTGAATGTTGTTTTTAGGGGTGAAATAGGTCCTCAAATAGTAACCCCTTGCGGGTAGTACCCAATTCTTTATCTCAAAATTATTATGAAAAGGTGTGGCGAATATAGTCATGTCTTCGTATTCCAAGACGAGTATCAAGACCACTCACTCTACAGTGAGTATCATGAAACTCGGAGAGGAAGAAGTCTGCACTCAATCCTTTCTCTTTAGTTCAATACAAAGAGAACTTCATTCTCTTATTAAAAATGTTTTGATCCTGAATGGTAAGTTCTTTGCGACAGTGAACCCTAAATGTAATGTCAAGCACTCAGGATAGGAGAAGGCCTACGCCTAACCACTCCACAACCGTTCAAGTTTTATTGTGAAAAAGGCTTAAAAATGCGCTTGGCACGAGACCAAATTTCTTTACTTAAAAGTGAAGATGAAAATAAAAAAACGGGATGAGTGGGTGATGATCACAAAATTTGATCAAGAGGATAGCCAGAACAGAATTGAAATTGCAAGATCAAACATAATAGAATCTAAGCTGCAAATTCACAAAATTAGAGATCAAATGGGTAATGATAAGTAAAAAAAATGATGAGAAAGAGGTAGTCGAGACAAGGATCGTAGACATGGGATCGAAACCAACGAGAATCCAAATCATAAATCCCAAAAGTTAAAAAGTTAAATCGATAAAAAAGGAAATTGAAATCAAGATGATAAAAAAAAACCTAACATCTACATTTTTGAATATGAATTAAAATTAAGAGATATTAACCATAAACTAAAAATAAAAAAAAAATACTTTGAGATCTTTTTTGTATTACTAACACAAACTTAATTAATCTAAATGGTAATTATTAACTCTAAATGAAATAATTAAATAAAACCTAGCTTACTAAAATATAAAAAAAAAACTAACTTTAATTCTAAGTAAAACTCAAAATAGCAATCAATATGCTATAATAACCAAAATGCTGTAATAATAAAATAAAAACTAACAGTGAGAAAAAGCAGGTATGAGCCCAACAAAAACTCTCCAATAATCCGGCCAAACCAGATCATGGGCCTGGGGTAGGTCCTCCTAACCCAATGGAAATGTTAATAAAATGAAAAATAACAGCAAACCCTAGCAAAAATCCTTCGTTTCTCTCTATTCCAACAACAAAGCAAACTGCTCAACAGTGATTGAGAATGAAACGCGATGAACAAATCCCAATTTGCTTTCATCACAAACTTTCTTTTTTCACCATCGCGTCTCCATATCTTTCCCAGGCGCTCTCTCTTCTCTCTGGCGGAAATGTTGGTCCAAGGTTGAAGGTGAAGAGTTAAAGTAGGTTGTTGTTACTGTCGTGAAGAAAGTTCATGGGATTTAGGTGTTTGGGTGTTCATTAGTTGGGGAAGATTGAAGGGTGTGTGGTGGTTGTATTTCACTCAAATTCTTCCCGTCTCATCTTTTTTGTTTGTGAATCATTTTGGTTTTGGTATTATGGTTTTGATTCAAAATTAGAAGTGGGGTTGTCATGGTGCGGTCATAAGGAGGAAGTGTATGGAGATGGATGGAACTGTTGGTAAAGAATACAAAGAAAGGGTTCTTCAGAGGTTATGGGTCGTAACGAGTTTCATGAAGGTTTTTCCTCTTTTTTCTTCTGTTTGCTTCCCCCCTCCTCTCTCTTTCTAAAATTTAAAACCAAAAACTTGTTGATTTTTTTATTTCTGGTACAAATGCTTTTTGTCTTATTGTTGTGGTGTTGTTGTATGTTGCAGGGATTTTGGCGTGTTAGACGGGGTTGTGTTCGGTTGGTACCATAAAAACAGAGTCTATGGCGATAGCAGTTTTGTGGGTAGTGGGAGTTTTTGGATTATTATGGCTACTGGTTGGATGTGCATGGTTGGGGAGTGTACGGTTTTTTTACAGGTTTTGCATTTTTGCGTGATGTGTTGTGGGGTAGTAGGGTATGAGCTATTTTTGCAGGAAATTGTTTGGTGTAGTTTTGGTGCAGGTACGATTTGTAGCTGGTGTTGCAGTGGCATTTTTGCAGAAATTGCGTATGGTGGAAGTTTGTGATAGCAAGCTTTGGTAGGCTTTGCTGAAAATTGTATTCTTTTGGCCTTCACCAAGACCCTCCCCCCCCCCTTTTTAGAATTGAATTTAGGCTCAATATTGGTGATGGATTTGGAAGGAGGAGCAAGACATTCAGTTTGCTTTTCCGGTTTTATTTTGGGGAAAAATTCAAGGTGTGAGGGGTTTATTAGTTTTGTTTTCCATTGATGTTCTCTGCTGCCAGTCTTGCGTTGCTGCCTTTGTAGCGTGTCTCCTGGGTTTTTTGCATTGGCGTGCTACCTTCTTGTCTTTTTTTTTCTTAATTAATTAATTAATTATGTTTCTAACCTAATCCCTCAATTCTAATTAATTCTATTTTCTGATTTAAAATTTTAATCTAATTCTAATAAAAAATCTATTCTAAACTAATTAATTAATTCTAATTCTATTCTAAACTAATTAATTCCTAAACCTTTTTCTATTTCTAATTAAAATTCTAATTCTAATTATTAATTCTAAATCTATTTCTAACTCTTAATTCTAAATTCTAATTCTATTTCTAAATCCTAAATTCTAATTAGTTTTATTTTCTAATTTAAAATTCTAATCTAATTTCTAATTAATTAATATTACAACCTTACTATTATATTATGTTAACATAACTAAATCTTAAACTAATTATTAACTATTAAAAACTAATATTAAAAAATCTAAATAAAATCCTAACTAATCTAAACAAATCAAAATTAAACCTAAATTAACAAACGACTGTTAAAAATAAATCACAAAATGCAACGAAATGAAAGGGTCGAATACCGAAATGCTTGAAAGCGAGAAACTAACGCACCAAAATTATCAACACGGACTAAACCACCAGAAAGAATACGACCTTCGTTCGATTTTGAAATAAATCTTATCATTTGAACTGGTTTAAACTGTCTAAAATGCGAACAAAGCGGCTGTAATTCCAATAAACCCATTCCGGCTGATAACATGGACAGTATGCGAGAAATGATCGACCTAGATGATATGCAGAAGAGTGCGAAACAAAAACCTGTTAAAGTTAGGAAAAGTGAGGGAAAATTTTGGGGTGCAACACCAGGCCATGTACTTTCACAGTTAGAAGCATTTCAGACTAGGTTATGTTAGAACAAGATTTGTTCATGACATATTCACTTTTGGTTTTGATGATAACATAGTATTAAAATAATAATGGTTTATTTGATGTGTGTTTTATTTATGCCGGTTCTCATCATTGTACATAAAGAATAAGAATTTGTATTACATGAACACACTTGAGAGTTGCTTCATTGCTAGCTTCCGGTGGCAGAGTCTGAAGAATAATTGCTAGTGTGGCTTAGCGTAGACTCTAAACTAAAGGCCTCATCATTCAAATGAGTTACTACAATAGGCAATTATATATCATCATCTGGTACAATTCAGAGTTGGTGATAAAGTTGTGGATTGTCCGAACTGCAGAAAGCAGGTTATATTGTCTTACCAACCTGTCAGCTAGAGTCTACAAGATTGCAAGGCTCAAAAAAGGTTATCATGCTATATAGATATTTGCTCTCAATGGCTCTATCAATACAGAACCTCTTGAAGAATCAAAGGTTAAATATGTTACACATTAGATTCAGAATCTGTTGCGCATCCATCTTTAATGTCTCTTGTACTATGGGGAAAAGGCAAATTCACTTGATCAAGTTACCTCTTCAATGACTAGTTTCTGCAAAGGCTATAAATATGGCTGAAGATTCAATTTTAAATCTTAACAAGGATTCTTCAAATGAAGGAGTAGCAAGATCAAGCAATTATCAACTTTATTGTAATATGCAGATTTTTTGTTGTAAGTTGTAATTGTAAAAGCCATAAGATTTCTTATCATTGAATTTTGTAGAAATCTTAAAAGCTTTGGGTCTTTGTTATGGTGATTTTCCATACCTCTGATACTTGTATCATGTACACATTATTCTCTATTCTATTGAGCCTTCAATAGTTTATATCAAAGTTTCTTTCTATGTGCTTGAGTAGAAGTCTTGTCTCATTAAGACTCAAGCAACAAGTCTTGAGCCAAGATGCTTAAGCCACGTAAGTTTCACTGCTTAAGTGTTTGAGTTATGAAAGTCTTAATCAGCTAGTCTGATTGAACAAGGGGAAGTCTTCGTCTGAAGGGCGTGAGCAAGGGAAGTCTCAGTCTGGATGGCCAGAATAGCAGGTAGCTCAGACAGAGGATGTGATCAAGAAGTCTTAGACATGTGCTCTAAGCAAGGGGAAGTCTTATCTTGAAGACCTTTGGAGCAGGCAACTCAGTCAGAAGGTGTGAGAAAGGGAAGTCTTAGACATGTGCTATAAGCAAGGGAAGTCTCAGAAAGTTGGTTTGAGCAGTTGTAAAAGACTTATCCAGAAGCATAAGAGATTATAATCATGAAGTGGTTATAAGAAAAATCTCTTGTGAGGCAAGGGGACTGGACTACTCTCAGTTGAGGGAGGAACCAGGATAAGTATTTTGTGTCTTTTGCTGTTATTTTTTTTACTTCTGTTATATCTACTGCCAATGAATTAAACTAGAATCTGAACACGAGTTCTAATTGTGAAACACTGATCAGAAGTTAAATTAAAAGAAAACACAAAACATAATTCAACCCCCCTTTTTGTGTACTTTTCACACCTTCAATTGGTATCAAAGCGTGGTATGTACTTAACACTTAACAATGGTGCAGATAATGATCCAATAAGAAAAGTATATTTCTTCTTCAAGAAGGAATCAAGTGCCACATGAAAAATATCATACGGCTTTTCCTACCATATTCAACGGATGATTCCACTGAATTTAAATGATGGATAAGCTAAACATATTTTTAACTCATTGGTCTTGATAAAAGGTTGTTGAAGGTCTATAGAATATCCTTGAAAGAGGTATTACTATAGAAGTTGATGTTGTAAAGATGATCTTCTTGGAAATCTCTTTCACCAGCTCATAAGATGCTTATTTAATATCTATTAAGGTAGCTTCATTATGATAGATTCTCTATCTCATTTATGAGTATATCAATATCATTGATGTGTCTGATGCTTAGACAATCTTTGAATTATTGTGCTTGGAGTTGTGGGGATCAGTTTTTGAAGCTTGTACAAGTTACACTTCATCTAATCTTTTCAAGAAAATTCTGAGAAGATTGCTCTAAGACTTAAATCTAAGACCACAGTTATTCAGGATGTTAACATCTTAAATCTGATGTATTCGAAAGGTTTGACTTACAGTCTTTAAGGAAAGAAATGAAGTTAGATGATGAAACGTTATTCAACAGATAACCTTCTTTCTTTTAGCTCAAATTTTTTAGAATTACTAATGATAAGAAACTAAGGTTTCTTTCCAGAAGGACTTCCATACTGGATGAATAGATTGTGATATCTGTTGATAGAAGAGTAACCTCAGAAGCTTCTCAAATATTTGTATTTCAAATGATTTCCCAAACCTGAAAGCGAGAAAAAACACTACCAAAACCTAATATCAGGTGCTTTTCTTTTGAAGTTGATATTAGCGCAGGATGTAGATGAAAAGAAGCATGTGTGTTATGAAATAAAAATCAAGTATTGAAAAGTAAGAGATAATGTCAAACCTATCTTGCTTCAAAATATTTGATTATATGGAGACTATTCCTTAAGGTGATATCTTATGAAACTTTATTTGCTTCTTGATTGAGGATCATCATGGAACTTGTTTTAAAAGACATTTCTATGAGAAGTCTTCAATTTCTATTTGAGTTTTATCAGTTATACTAAGACAGTACTTTGATTTTCTTTGTGTCAAATTCTAATAGCTAACACCATTTGGTTATGATATTTTCAATAATTTTAGAGTCAAAAGATTTAATCCTAAACAATGAGATTAATGACTCAGCTTAGAATAAGATTTTGTTCTTATCATATATCATCCTAGATTTAAACTCTGGAGTGTTTTATGATTTTGCTATTAGGAAGAGGCAGAAGGTAAAAAAGAGTCTGTTTGTAATTACATGTGTGATCTTATAGAAATATGAGTATCATAATGTATTTGCTACATATATCAAGGAAAGGAGCGGAGGCATCTTTCATAAGGTTGTTAACAACTTTTATTGGAGGAAGAGCCAACAACTTATATTCAAGTACTGGTGGTACTGAGTTTTATGATATTAATGGAGTTAGTGGTTAGACATCCATTGAATTATAATCCACTCGAAGCGGTGTTTAGACTCTATTGGTCATGTCTGAATACAGAATCGATGAAACATTTGTATAGATATAAATCCAAAGTTTCTGTTAGACTTCTAGAGAAGTTCTTTTGAAAAAGAGAACTTCAAAAATATTTAAGAGGAAACTCTATTGTATTTTCCTGTACTTAATGTCTTATTAAGTCAGATGATGATCATATTAATGAAAACAATTTTTCTCATTTTAAGTTGATATTGTTGCTTGTTAGCTGTCTAAAGAAGACAATTCAATATTCAATCTATCACTCATGACTCTTATTTCAAGATAAAGTGCTAGTTTTGAATAGAATCTTAGAGACTTATGACTGACAAATGATATCTCTATCTAAGTCTAGATCTACTAAACTATGTTGGATGATAGCTTCTGAAAGTTGTCAGATTCAGAGATTCAGATGAAGATTCTTTACTTCTGATATAGCAGTTTAAGTAAAACGTTTTCCAAAAACTTCTATAATACTTAAATTTTCATAGAGGTGAAACTCCTCTAGTGGAATTGAAATATTTGTTGGATAAGAACCTTTGGGTAATGATGTTTTCTCTTTTAGTACTTGTGTTACTATTCCCTGTCTTATGAAACATCATTGTGTCCTTTTTCTGACAAAATTCTTATTCCTGTGAGATTCTTGTTCAGTTCTTTTTTCTCTTCTTCTTCTTCTTTTCCTCTTGTTTATGTGCTTATCAAACCAAACCTGAGATGAGTTCTTCAGTTAATTCTCCTTTGAATCAGCTGGCTGTCATCAATGAAAAGTTTGTGGATTTTGATGAGTTGCTTAAGATTGATTTCAGCTTATGGAAGACTGTGTCTGAACAAGGTTGGAATGGCTACTTTAATATGCTCTGTGGTTTCACTTATCCAAGTTTTTTCAATGAGTTTTGGATTAATGCCTCTATTGTTGAGCTAAATTATGAGTATGCCATTTTGTATAGGGTAACTGGTGCTTCTATTATAGTAACCTCTAAAGCGATTGCAAATGGGATAAATTGTAAGGAAATTAGAGAAATCCCAGGAACTCTTGTTTGGGAACACTCTCTTACTACTTGGCGTATCTTTGTAGATCCATATAATACACCAGTGGTCTCAATTTTTCTTCCTGATGCTGTTGTTTGGAGTCAGATTTTGAATTAAAACTTACTTCCTAAGGATAAGGATTTTGACCAAGTGGACCCTATTTAAAATGATCTTCTTCTACTTCCCAATTCAGATTTGAAGATTGATCTTCCTCAAATTATGTTTGACCATCTGAAGAGGTCTCTTTCTTTTTTTCAGGAGGGAAAGACCTTCTCCATTCCTTTTGGATGAGTTATTTCTGAGATACTTGTTCAGTAGGGGTTAACATAAGTTCTGAGGCTGGTTCTTCCAAGATTTTGAGAGACAAGTTTGAAGTTATATATGAAACATTCTGATGTTAAATTTCTGCGTAATTATGCTTTGTATTTTTGATGAAATCTTTGTATTAAGCTGCTTATTAATAAATTTAGTGTTTGTTCATGCTTGTGTTCAATTTTAAACTATTGAATATTAATTATGTGCTGTTAAACAGAATTATCTAAGTAATAGGAGAAAGAACTCAATGTATGCAACTTATTTCATTAATAAAAAGGAAGTTATTATAAGACAATTGGATTTCCTAGTCTGTTGGATTGGCCCTAAGGAATTCCCTAGGATCATCTGATATGTCCAGATTATCTAAGAAATCTTGCCATTCTTACTTAGCAAATTCCAAAGCCTCCTTTTTCAGTTTATTTATGCGTCTGGATCCAGAAGATATTTAACTTCTGTGTGTCTTCACAAAGGATGCTA